>JAOTQK010000024.1:5269340-5295316 GCA_025642025.1 Rhododendron ferrugineum | reverse complement strand
ACCCACCCACAACCCCAACACCACCACCGAAACCTGCAGTCACACCTCCACCCACCAAAACCGCCTCCACAGACAACCCGCACACAATCCAACATCGACGCGAATCCCACGAGCAATTGGATCCCACGGAAATCCACCGAGGAGTCGGCGATTCAGTCCTCACAAACGATTTGGGAAACCAGGGGCTGAGCACTTCCATACGTCCATATCGAACCACCATCGCGCCGCCAAACGGAGCAGAAACACCACACGCACCCAGCTTCCACGGCCAACCTCCGGCCGAATAAACCCACTTAGCCATTAGGCCCAAAACCACATCCGTCCAGCAACGAGACGAGGTGAGATCTATTTTATGCCGAACACCTCCAGTCGCCCTTGGATCCTAGCCGTTAGGACAACCGACCACCCCCAGATGTGGTGGCCGGGGGAAACCAAAGTGTCAACTGGAAGGAGCGAAATAGGGAAGAAAACCGACGACAAGGAATACACGGTGAAGAAAAGGACAAAGGGCTTGGGGAGAAAAAAGAAGAGAGAGAGAGGGTGAGAGAGAGAGAGAGAGATAGAGAGAGAGAGAGAGGGGGAGAAACGGGAACGAGAGCCCGAGGGAGGAGGGAAGAGGGTAACCCTCCCCGGCGGTGGCGGCCAAAAAGGGTTACACGGTCTAATGGTTTTTAGAGGGAGGGAGGGAGAGAAAGGAAGGAAAAGCTATATCATCTTCTTATTCACAAGTTTAAAAGTGAATTTTTATTTACTTTGACTACGTATGAATAATCTAGTGCCGACAATATTTTTTTTAATAACCACGAGTCCGGGCCAACTTAAGAAATGTGCCGACAATATTAAATAAAAATCTAATAATATGTTTAAAAATACAAAATCTTTAGGGCCCGATTGAATGCCGTATGAGTTTTGAGTGTATTATTTATGAAGGGAGATAAGATAGTAAGATGTATTATTTAAGAAGGGATGACCCACATTGATGTGACATTTATAGAGGGTGTATTAAAAAGTAGATGGCTTGGATGATGTATTAGAAAATGGGAATAAAATAATACTTGGTTTGGATGAAGGATAAATTGGAGGTATAAGGAATGGTGTATGATGTAAAAAGCTATCAATTGACTCTTTTGTCCTTGTGCAGTGTTAAATTAGATTATTGAATAGATTAAATATTTAATTACGAAATCGAACTTTTATTAATTTTTTCACAAAAAATCAAAAGTAAATTAGTTAACTAATATAATAATTAATTATTTAATTTAAAATATTAAAAAAACGTTAGACATTTCTATTTTTTATCCATTCTTGTTTTTTTAAATATAAAAATATTAAGTTTGGTTTTTTGTTTTTATATAGTTTTTCTTTGTTTGTAGCACCGACCGAACACCTACTGAACCTCATCACTCTTTCTCTCTTTATACCCCATCGGCCCACCCACCCTCTTATGGACACCTCCCCAAAGGGGTGTCGCCACACAGATATTCTCACCACATGTTTCTTCTTTATGAATCAAAATCGTGGATACTCCCATGGCTAGGAGCATCACCACACGATAATAGTTGCTATCGAATAGAGTCGCCACTTAGTTTATTAAAACTAAAAAAATTGGTTGAGATTTCGGGTATGGGAGCCAATAGTACGATAAGGGGAAGGTGTTAGGCACCCCTCTTCGCCCAGTCACGAGACCGGCCCATAATCGTTCGAAATAAACATAATATTTGCTTAATTTAATTCTATAAAAAAACTGATTATTTAAGCCTTTAAACAGTTAATGGGTGATCCAAAATAATAAATAAACCACATGCAATAAATAAACGAAAGCAGAAAACTGTCCTAGCAAATGGATTCCGCGGCCAGCGAATGGATTACTCGGCCGAGAAATCCCACTGGTTTGATATATCGGCCGTGGGAACAAAGTCCCAACCGATGTTCTTCCTCACACCAGAATAGAAAACTCATAATAATAAAATATAGAATTAGAACGATTACGAAACAGAAATTAACCAAACCGAAAGCCTTGTAGCCTTCCCACCTTGATCCCTTAGAGATTGATTGCTTGGATTATAATTGATTGTGGTTGATTGCAGTGATTGACTCACGAAAACCCTAAAAAACTAGGTGAGTTCTTTGGGGGTTTGCTCTCTCAGATGCGGCTACTCACAAGACATTAGGACTTTTGTAGGAGATTGATAGGAGATGATCTCTGTAGAATTTGGGGGTGGATGATGGAGTGGAGAGATGTGTATTTCAGAGCTCTAGAGGACCCCTATTTATAGGGTTTCGAAGGACCGATCAAACGGACGAGATTAACCCAATTGATAAGGAAGTTTAGGGCTTCATGACCTCTATGGTAAGTGCATTCGTAGCCCCGAAGTAATGGTTCGTGGCTGTTAGGGTTTAGACGAACGGATTAAAAAGCTATTGAGCAATCCAGAACCTGGAAAACAACGATCTGCTGGCCGCCAAATGGATGTCTCGGCCGTGAAAGGATTTCGCAGCCGAGAAAAGGATTTTCCAGCAAAAGACCAAACTTCACGGGCTCGCTCCGGACACTCCCGAACTCGGTTTTGCGTGTTCTTTGGACCGTTGGAAAGCTCGTTAAGTCTACTTTCTAACCCAAGTGGTTTGGATCAAATATATTTAGTACATCAAAAGATATGCCAAGCGACAACAACCACATATCCTATTCATTATCGGGATGGTCCCCAAGGTGGGACTTGAAATAATCGTTGAGCCAAATTGGGGTGTCTACACCTCCCACCTTCTCGCCTTCTCCCATGGACGACGTCGGCGACTTTCAATTTTTTCACACGAAGACCAGAAGACGGCGGTCACACGACGACGATCGTCCCTCCCTCTCTTCCACATATCCGATCGTGCCTCCCTCTCTCCCACAAACAGTCAAAAAATCCGTTCGTCCCACAAGAAAAATAAGTTCGTCTCTCTCTCTCTCTCTCTCTTTCTACATATACATACATATTTCGTGTGTTTTGTGGTGGTGGTGGTGATCTGTTGTTGTTCTTCTTGATTTGCTGTTTGTTCTTCTTCTTCTTCTTGATTCGCTGTAGCTGGGAGAGAGAGAGAGCTGTTAGGGGAGGGGGATAATGAGGGGTAAAACAGTCCAAATTCAGGTGTATTAGGTCGGAGAAGCTATTGCAGGGCTCAGGGGGTAGCAATAATTTAGTACCTCTTCCACCGGATTGGGGTGTATACGTGTAGAAGGGGGAGAGTTGAATACAGGTGAAAATAAGCTTGCCAAACACAACTAAAAGTGTCCCATCACCTCTAATCCGGGTGTATTCCACAATACACCCACCCAAAGCTGCATCCAATCGGGCCCTTAGTGCGTAATAGTAGTGCCGCCACTGCTTGCCAGTGTTATTTTATGCAAATGTGACAATTGCTCTAACGATGAACCCTCTCAAGTGATGTAAAGCTGCCAAAGTTAATTTTTAACCCCAATTCAAACAAAAGTGCTATGAACAAAGAAAAAGTACCCGGATTATCCGAAATACACTTGTAGATGTATTTATGATTGGTAATAAACGTTTATTACCGATCATAAATATCTTGTTCCAGATAATTTTCGGATATTTTTTCTTTGTACCTAGCATAACAACCAGCCTTGAATCATTTCATGATGATATGAACTAGTAAAAGATCTGATAAAAAAAAAAAAAAGGAACTAGTAAAAGATAACAAGGTAATGCTCATGTGAAAATCAATGACCATACCATTTATTGCGCGAAATTGACTTGATTTGTAAAATGATCTTGGGTCTTCTTTTTTTTTTTACTTGGAAATAGTCATTGAACTTCGGAGGTCTTTTGTTTTGTTTTTCTATGACGTGATTCCAACTTCCAAGTAATGACTCTAACCTTTTGGGTTTGTCGTGATGCCAGCCGTTTTTCTTTTCGGGCATTTTATATGAAGTTTTTAAACTTTTTTTTTATACTTTTACAATTTATCTCATCAAGACGAAAAAACATGGTGTCAAAATAATACCCCAATCTTGTAAGAATTAAAAGAAAACAAAAAAAAAAAAACCGTGAAAAAAAGTTCCTAAATATTTTGTCCAAACTCACCCTTAGAAATGCCCAATGACCGAAGACGATGCTCTAAGCATCTTCGTACTTTATTTTTGACAAGATCATTCCAATTATATTAACATGGAAATAAAATACAGTACACCTAAAACAATGAAACAAACTATAACAAATAAAACAAAAGAAAAAGAAAAAAGAAAAGCCGCGTGAAATCAGACTGCAGGGGCGGACCCATCAATCACACTGGTGAAGGTGGGTAGAGTGGTCAGACAAGACCCGCAACCCTCTTCGTCCTTACTTCTTCTTTTTTTACTCAAGCTCAAAATTTTAGTAAAACCTCAAAAAAATAAAATAATAAAACCTATTCAACCTTTTACTCAAACCTATATAAAATTGAGTTTACTCAAATTTGGAAAGCATATTTCTCCCATTCCATATTCACAACAATGCAGGTAATGAAATATTTACTCAAATTTGTGCTTACGCCCATTAACATATTTTTATATCAAATGAAGTAGTTATTCAAATTTTTAGTAATAAGGGTTGGAGATGCTCTAACCCCGTTCAAATTATGTGTGACGCACACATACTGTTTTTGTGAAATTCGGTGTCACATAAAGTATATTTTTTTGGGGCGACTGATTTTGTCACTTTCTTTTTTGTTAACGTCACTTCTCAAAAATATACTTGCAGGGGAGTGGCGTTAACAAAAAAAAAGAAGTGACAAAATCATTTCCCTTTTTTGGTACTAGTAATAGTAATATTTAAAACAACAATGCTAGGTACCCAAAAAAATGTATTCCGAAATAACCCCGAACAGATATTAGCAATAATAAATAAGTAACTCTAAACATCTATTCGGGGTAATTTCGGGGTGCATTTTTTAGGTACTTAGGGCTTGTTCTTCTAAATAAGCCATTGGCTTTCCCGCAAAAAAATAAGCCTAATAAAATTGGCTTTCCCGCCAAAAAGTCAAAATTGGATTTCGATCAAATTTTTTTACTTTTTAGATTCCTCTTATCATGAGGATGTAATAATCCCAAAAAAATGATGATAAACTAAGTGATACAAAAAAAATTTGAATAAGGACAAAAAATAAATCACAAATAAGCCACTTGGCTTATTTAGCCGAACAAGGCCTTAGAGTGTGTTCCGGAAAGGAAAATAAGTACTTATTTTTTAAGAAGGCAATTTTAAGCTCAAAAATCATGTGCTTACACAAATAATTTTCCTATCACTATGGATCTTATTTAATAGATCTCATTGAGATCTTTAATACGGTGCAAAAAAAATTGAAAAATTATTTTTCATTTACATTATTTTTGAGTTTAAAAATGTGAAATAAGCTGCTTATTTTTTAAGAAAATTTCAGGAACGGAGCCTTGACATTTTTGTAGGAGTATTTGAAAATAGAAAAACAGGCTGTTACAAAAACAATGCCCGGGTCGTGATTGCAGTACACGTACTTGAAAAATTCAAAAGAACCGTGTGAGTGAGCGAGCGTTGTAGGCAGAGCAGACAATTCCGATACTTTTCTCAAACCCCAAAAATTAGATCCTTCCATCCAATCCATTGACCAAACACATCTCTCTCTCTCTCTCTCTCTCTCTCTCTCTCTCTCTATCTATCTATTTCTCTCTCTCTCTCTCTCTCTCTCTCTCTCTCTATTTCTCTCTGTCTTGTCAGAATCTGTCACAATTAATAAGCCAACATTTTTTCAAACAAAACTGCAGCCACCGACGATCCTCGCCGATCATTCCTTCCCCACATATAAACCCTCCCCCCCTCTCCCTCCGATCCGATCGTTTCCATTTCCCAATCCTCTCTCTCTCTCTCTCTCTCTTTCTCTCCCCTTTGTCTAGGGTTTGGGTTTTCGCTGTACGAAAAGCAGAGAGAAGAGAAATGGGCCAGCAGTCGCTGATCTACAGCTTCGTGGCCAGAGGAACGGTGGTCCTCGCCGAGTACACCGAGTTCACGGGGAATTTCACCGGCATCGCATCCCAGTGCCTCCAGAAGCTCCCAGCCACCAACAACAAGTTCACCTACAATTGCGACGGCCATACCTTCAACTACCTCGTTGAAAACGGATTCAGTGAGTCATGTATCTGTTAGATTAGATTTGACCTAATTTCGTCGTTTATATTGGATGTGATCCGTTTGTTGAGTTATTTGTGGTGATGAAATTGATGTTGGTAAAGCTGTTTTGATCCATAGGTTGTTGTATGATTTGAATTTTTGAACAAGTAACCATACAAATAATCCTCATACAGGGCAAGGAATAATCAAATCTTTGCTTTGGGCAAGGATTGACCCGTGACCTCCCATATGGAAGTGTACAAGGGTGACCAACTGAGCTAACCCCAGTTTTGATTGTATAAGCATTTAAGTTGTTTGGATCACGTCCTTTTGTCCTCATGGTGTGTTTCCCCGCACTCTGAATAAGATCATTTATATCTACTATGCCTTTTGGCTTGATCTTAGGCGCTGACACCGTTCTTGGATGTATGGATGAACCCATGAACCTTGTGGGTGAATCCTAAGATTGGTGTTGCAGATACTACAATAAATATCTGACGAAGTAGAACCATGTTATATCATGACGACATATTCTCTTTTACTAATAATAGGATCAATTAATTAGAACCAGTCAGACTCTCTAATTCGGGAAATAAAACACGCAGTCAAATAAATTCTGCTATGGGGTTTTGTTTGTTTGTTGCGGTAATAATAGCTCTGTAGGGATTCTCTAGGAATTACTTGGAAGATGAGAGTATTGGCTTCATTAGCCACAAGAAGGTAGTCTCCTCGAGTCATTCGCAGAGGAACAGTAAAAGAGTTAGTTTAGTTTGTATTGCAGATAAAACAGTATTTTTTTGCACCAAAAATGACCAATAGTATATGAGATCAGAAATCAAGGCTTATGAAGGACGCAATGATAGAATTGTAGGTGGAGGTGGTTGCTTGCTGTTGTCTGTTCTGTTGCCATCTTATGAGTTCTGATAGATTAGTTCTTATGCTTTTCAGTTTTTCCATACTTCTTATGCTTGCATGGTCTAAATCTATTTTTGTGGAGGAGCCCATGGCAAGAACTCTATCAAATGAAATACAAGTAGAAGGCTTAAGCAGAAGTTGTGCTGACCAAAAATTGCTGTTGCAATGTTACTGTGTTGGAATGGCGATTTAAATTTTGAGACGAGTCTATGATGTTTCCAGGGGTCATCTTATTGAGTGATTATCTTATGCGTAGTTACGAGCTGTGAGACGGAAAAGCTTTTATGAGGCACTTGAGATTAGGCTTCTTTGATTTGCTTATTTTTGTTGCTATAATTCAATTTCCTTCCCCAATGAACTGTAATAAACTAAAGCTTGCAACTTCCCTTGTTTGAGTCCAAATTTTCCTATTTAGGAACCGATAAATGGCGTGCTTTTATGTTTTCTTTGGTGCCTGTGCAGAAAATTGGTGATTTCCTATTTTTGAAGTGCAATGTGATAAAAGTGTATTTGTTGTGATATCATGCTCATAAATATTTATCTGCTGTGATGATAGCATATCTTGTGATGTGCTCCGTCATTTCCCAATCACATACTTGTGGTCGAAATGGATTCTAAGCTCGTTAAAGTGCTATAGTATGACTTTTCACTTCCGCTCATAATCCGATAAGGAGTTAAGGCTTGTTGTAAAAGAAGGATTCGAGACTAGAACAACGAGAAAGTGAAGAAACTTTCGGTAAGTGTAGGAAAATAAATTGATGGGGGACTCCTCTGACTCTGTAAACCCAATTGTTCCAGCAGTCCTTCAAAACAAGGTCAGAATGATTTCAAAGGACTCAGGATTTTGTGCCCTTCTAACCATTTTTTCTGTATCCAATCGGCGAACAAGGAATCTTGGAACGAGCCACGTAACGAGGAAAACAATTGCAAGATCTTCCTTAACTAACCACGGAGCTAAGTGTGGGATATTTCTTAAATCTTCAAAAAAAATGATGATACCCTTAACTTTTCAGTGCTTGTGGGTATAAATGTAATATCCCTAAGTTTTGGAAAGTTCTCTCTTAGTGACCCTCTTTTATTTATTTTTTGAAATGGAAATCCGAGACATTCAGATACTACTTTGTTGATATCTACAAAATAGCATCAGTTCTATCGATTTGGTATGTATATATGCGATTTATTACTGGAAAAAATAAGTGCTCCCAAAGTTTGTGCATTAACTCCTTCCTATTTACTTAACATTCTGCTAAGACAAAATAAGTGCTCCCCAATTCTTTTGCATTAACTCTTGCTTAAGGTTTTCACGGGACAAGATAATCTGCTTAGTTGAGAACTTTGGACTTTAGATTTACTGTTTCCTAACGAAATACTTTTGGCAAACAGACATTTGGTGATTTAGATGAATGTGCGATAATTGGGTCCTATGGAAAACTAATCCTATCCCTCCAATTTAATTCGGCAACCATATCTGCCCTTAGTATGTTCATGTTGTGCAGTTCTCCTTTCTGTATGTTTCACTCTCAAACTTCTTGTTGTTCTCTGTAAGCTTAAGTTTTCAGATCTGTTTTATTTTAGGCAATCTATGGCAAATTTTGGTGGTTTGAATTGGGCTACGCTGTTTCACGTTGTTTTTCTGTTTCAGTACTTCTCATACCACATTTTTCTTTGCTATATGGCATTAATTTTGTTAGTTTGTGTTGGGCATTTTAGCCTACTGTGTTGTCGCGGTTGAGTCTGCTGGCAGGCAAATTCCCATTGCCTTTCTAGAGCGAGTTAAGGATGATTTCAACCAGAGATATGCTGGAGGAAAAGCTGCAACTGCTGTTGCCAAGAGCCTGAACAAGGAGTTTGGGTATTTTTCCTTGTCTTTCTTGAGAGCAAGCAACTTTCTGATTTTTTTTCGTAGCACGTGACCTTTTTTTCTCTTGACATTGAAGGCCTAAATTGAAAGAACAGATGCAGTACTGCGTGGATCATCCGGAGGAGATTAGCAATCTTGCAAAGGTGAAGGCCCAAGTTTCTGAAGTCAAGGGAGTTATGATGGAAAACATTGAGAAGGTAAAGAGGTTTTGCTCTGGGGTTGTCTCTTAATTCTAATTTGTGTCATTTTGTATGTTTCTCTGTTCATTTTGCTTTTTAGTTTTTGTCTTTTGAACATCAAGTTTACATTATGTGATCTAGAGTAGAACGTTATGTGTAAATGACTTAAGATAGGACTAAAAGACATAATAGGTGATGAACACATGGGTTTGTCATCTCACTTATCATTTTATTGTGACATGGATGTAAAAATCAGAGCGAAAGGTTTACATGGATGTAAAAATCAGAGCGAAAGGTTTACTTTATGCTTTGTGTATGAAAATCTAATTGTCAGTATCCAATTATTTGATTTCTGATAGTTTATTATTGCTTTCCAAGTGGAGACGGTAATGATATTCACTATTGTTTTAAATTTTTTGCTTCTTTAATAAGAAAAAGTAGTGATTTCTGTAATATAAATTTTTGTTGTCTATTTCCTTAGAATCTTTGGCTGCAACCATGGTGTTTATTTCTTGTCATTTGTAAGGATGTGAATAAAGGCAATGGGTGCAGGCTTAGGACCGGATCAAGAAGAATATTCGGATCTGCCAGTAATCACTAGACATTATGCGGATCTTAATGCATTTTATGGTTTCTGATGATTCTGCACATGCTTCTTTCTGATGTGGATATATATATATATATATATATATATATATATATTTTTTTTTTTTGATAAGTAAAAGATTATATTACCAAAAAGGCATAAAGGGAATTCCGCCCATATACAATTGAAGGCCACAAGACAAAAAGGCTCTATACACTTGCACTCCTATTCAACTGAAAAAGCTCAAACCAATCTAAAAATTGGTCAAGAGATGGAAATGATATGTGGATAGTGATAAGCTGATAACTATAGATTCTGACATCATGGGAGTTGATGGGTGCAAAAATATTTAAAACCTGTGTATTTTTCTTGCTTGATATATTGGAACGTTTGAGTTGAAGAAATTTGTTATTTGTGCAGGTTCTTGACCGTGGAGAGAAGATTGAGCTGCTGGTAGATAAAACAGAGAACCTTCGCTCTCAAGTAAGCCTTAAACAATTTGGATACATTTCGTCTTGTAAATTTTGACTGCAGGAGATCTTTAGTTGGACTATTGCATGAACTAATTGTTAATTTGTATTAATGACCTTGAAGCTGTTGGAGTAGTGTTGTGTGGAATGTGAGTGGTTATCTTGAACGGCCAATGCAAATAGGTGTTTAAATGGAAAGCTAAACCAGAGTGACGAAAAAGAAGTTAATTAACATAAACCATTGATGTTTTGGAACGTAAACTGCTCAGCCCTTGAGCTTTAATTGTTGCGCCAAAATTCCAGCTTTGCCATCATTGAGCCTTCGTGAGGATAGACATGCGAATGATGACATAAATTTTTTTATGTTCTGACTTGTTTAGTATATAGGGGATATTATCGTGATAGAGATGTCCGTTTTGACCTTAGTTGTTTCGGTAATCAATAAAAAGTGGGCCAACTTGACTTGACACCTCAGCGTATAGCTCCCTCTCGCTGATAAGCTCTCTAGCACTGCAACTTTTATCATCAATCTTCAGTGCTGTAGCAAACTGCGTCTTTGTGAGACTGTCAAATTGGCTCAATGACTTTTGCACTCTGCTTGGAAACCCTTCTTTTTTATCCAAGGCCAAAAGCAACAATTCCACCATTGCTATTTTACCCCCATCCCATTTATTTCCCACCCTCTCGAATCACCATTGAATGCGTAGCTCATACACCATTGAGGCCTCACTATGGCAAGGAAATTCTGTTACTGGTTGGGAGTTGGGACTGATACGACATTGATAGAGTTGGTGAGAAACGATTAGTTGTAGGGCTTCATGATGGTTTCCTAACATGTAAAACAGCCATGATGGCTTGACAATAATAGGGTTGCAGGAATGATCGCTGGATATGATGAAATTTGATAGGGATGGTAATTCTCCAATCTTGGTCCATTAATAGAGAGTTACTGGTTAAAGACAGGGATAATACTGGTATTATATTTGTTTGCTGGTATCAAATGTCTGCAAATCTCGGGACATTTTTTGGTAGGGATGTTAGAAGATTTGGGTGTTTATATGAATAAAAAGCCACACAGAGAGAGTTGCTGGACACCTCATTAGAAGCCCTAGGAAAGGTTGTTTTGGTGTCGGATAATATTACATTTATTACGGAAAAAGACGAAAATGCAAGGCTTGTGTTCTTTTAGCAGTCAACACCCCCAGCTGGCATCTCTGACATGGAGGGCAGTGTTGTATTTCTAAGAGCTCACCAAAACTTATGTGGAGATCAATGGAGGCCACTTTCCTTTGCCTGTAATTAAAACAACCAGAATGGTGACCTCCCCTCCCCCTCTCTGTGCACCTGTGTAAATATGTCTTATTTGTTGAATTGGAAAATAATTTGGGTAGAAAGTAAGTACAACCCTTGCTCTGGTTTTCGTATTTTTCTTTTTCCCACTTTCATGCACATTTGATGCACTTGAAGTTGACGTGATTTAGTTCTCCCCGCGTTGAATTGATTGTATTTCATGTCAGGCGCAAGATTTCAGGCAGCAAGGGACACAGATAAGGAGGAAGATGTGGTACCAGAACATGAAGATAAAATTGATCGTTTTCGGCATTCTCATTGCGCTGATTCTCGTCATTTTTCTGTCCATATGCCATGGCTTCAAATGTGTTTCATAATGATTGTCCTGCTCGATTGGTTCTCCGTCTTGTTCTTGATGTCGTGCTTACAAATTTCCATCTCTAGGGCTACACGCCTTCCCTCTCTCTCAGCCCTTTTGAAGGCCCTGAAATTCGAATTGGGTGTATAGAGATAGTGCAGGAGTTTCTCATCTTTGGTAATGGAATTTTTTTTTGTGCTAGGTTATGTTTTTACAAGTTGACGTGACATTTGTTGGAACCT
This sequence comes from Rhododendron ferrugineum, assembly GCA_025642025.1. NCBI lineage: Eukaryota > Viridiplantae > Streptophyta > Magnoliopsida > Ericales > Ericaceae > Rhododendron > Rhododendron ferrugineum. The sequence goes on along the minus strand of JAOTQK010000024.1, from coordinate 5,283,293 downwards.
TGACGAGGATTACGTGGATGACCGCGTATATCATTTACCTTTTAAAAATCTGTATCTTTTCTTCTCACCTACAAATCTTATATGACAATCAAATCTTGAAATCCATGCAGTCAATATATTCGATTGGAGAAAAGGCAAGTGAGGCGGCGTTCTGTTTAGATTTTTGGGATTGTCTTTATTCAATTTTTTTTCGTGTTTGTTACTTTTGAGCCTAACTTTTGCGGTTCTCTGATTCGTCTTGTCTTGTCAAGACGAATCGGAAAAGTAAAAAATTAGTTTGACTTTTATTGAAATATTTTTTGAAATATCCAAGATAAAGCCGGCTTTTTGGAATTTTTGGGTTTTATCTTTTGGATATTTTCAAAAATATTTGGGTAAAAGTTATAATTTTTTTTACTTTTCTGATTCCTCTCGTCGAGACGAATTGATAATCCACAAAAGTTTGTGTCGCAAAACTAACACACGCGAAAAAAAAAATTGAATAAAAACAAACAAAAAATGCCCAAAAATTCCTTAGCGGAACGCCACCTGAGGCGTAATGGCAGGGGACTTTCTGGCCAGAGAAATCTCTTATTATCTCGTCCTAGTATGCTCCCAATTCTTACGTTGTGTCAAGGGTGTGACGAATCCAAAACTCCTAACAGTGGATGCTTTTTCGACTATATGTAAACTTGTGTCCCTCCGAATTTCTCTCAATGAGCAACCATATGTTCATCGGAATGGCAGCATCTCCCTGTAAAAGTGGTGCAGAGTGGCAGGATCGGCTCATCTCGGTAATCGACAGTTTGGATCTTAACCGAGCAATGGACGGTTCAAATTTGTATATGCTCAAATTCGATCCAAGCTGTCCGTGCTGAGATGAACGGCCGGATCAGCTGCTCGGCAGCATCCCCGGGTCTTCATCTTGGTTAATAGCACTACTGGTGAAGATAAATATAAGATTGCCATACAAAGTCTAATCAAGAGGCTGAGATAGGATACCGATTGTGGGCACTACGTTAATATCATCGTGAGGGAGGTTTGAAACGTCGTTAGTGCAAGGTGGAGTTTTTTTTTTTTTTTGGTCAGGCGATATACATCGGCGGGTTAATGAGGGTGTTAGGGTTAGCATGAGAAGTCAGGAGGCTATCTATAGCCCTAGCCCCCAAAGGGCCTACCCCTTGTGAGACTCGAACTCAAGACCTTCCACAAAGGGGAGCCAGTTACTTGCCAACTGCACAAAGCAGTGGTTGTCAGTGCAAGGTGGAGTTTAGTACCTAAAAATATTTATGTACCTACCAATACACAATTATGGTTAAGACAAGATCAAGGAATGGGTGAGCACCAAGCATCTGCAAAGAAGTTTCATTTTGTGTTTCTCCAATTGATTCAATTCAAAGAAAGCTAGGATCGAGCTCGAGTTTAAGGCTTGTTTTACGAGCCAAGCTCAACACTCAAAAGCTCGGTTTATTTGTATTGGCTCAGTTCGTTTAAAGAAGCACTTTAAGTGAATTAGTCAGGCTTGGCTCGTTAAGGGAGTTTTAGGCTCGTTTGCACCCGTAACCACAATCAACTAATCAAACAGTTCTTTTCGGGGAACAATGCAAGTGCACAAAGATAACCACCTTGATGCATCCAACTAAATGGATTTATTGAGGACTTTGCTATATATATCTAGATACAATCAAAACAGATCCTCCCTATGATACACTACAACTCCCACTTCAGTTGTATTTTGGGTATTAACAGACATAGCATTGCACTCAATACATTTGACACATTGATTTACTTCCCAAGCCAATGTCTCTGCCATGCTATTTTTTCACATACCAACATGAGAGGACTAGCTTGTAACTTACAAGAACAATCTCAAATATTGGCGAAAGGGGTACAAAAAAAAAAAAGAAAGAAGAGAGAGAGATCAACAAGCCAATTGATCTCTGTATGGGGAGATTTCCTCAAATATGGGAAGTCTTCTTGATCTGAATGGGGTCCACTGGTTCATCAACTGGTCAAGCCCATCAAGAAAGCTATCTTCTAATAAGCTCAGGTCGGCAGGATTGGAGGACGATGACACTGCAGATTCCCATGGTTCTAGTTCCTTCATCAGTTCCTCGACCCGGTTTCTGGATTTCGGGTCATCGGAACCTGAAATCTTGCCTTGCAATATATCTTCAAGAACGGATCGGGCCTCGGCGTGTTGGGTTTGTTTGATTAGACACATGCACAAGTTGCAGGCCTTGTTGGCTTCAGGGTCGATCTGCTGGGCTTTTCGGTACACGATTTCCGCGGCTGCATAGTTTGCTTGTTGCATATAGGCCCAACCCAAGTTGCCCTGCACTCAATGCATACAAGAGGCTCAATTAGAACAGTAACGGGAAAGGTGGAAGGGGCCAAGGGCAATGACAAAGGGTTTGTTTGGAAGCAGATTGCACATATTTCCTTTAAGCCATCCATATAACAGAATAGTTTGATGTCTGCATACATCTGCTTGCAATTTCACAGAGAGAGAATCCGGATAAAGACAGTCAAAATGCAGAGAAGGATTGACAGAGAAAGAAGAAGGAAAAGGAAAAGGAAAACAATTATTGAGTAGCCTGAAATAGGTTACAGCTGTGATGTGAGTAGGTAAAATGAAAAAATTGCACTACTTACCCAAAAAAAAGAAAAGAAAAAAGGTTACAGCTGTCAAGTAGCAGGGCATAGTTTTGCTCCTAGTGAGCAAACTCAGACTACCCATTTACAGGAAAAGAAAATACGGCTCTCCTCCGAGGTTTCGACTTTCATTATTGCTTCGTAATCATAGGAAAAGAATGTATGGCTCTCCTCCTAGGTTCAACTTTCCTCGTAGGTCCGTAATCATCGAACAAGAAAATATGGTTCTGACCAATAATGAAAGGATATGTAAAATCACATATGATGAGTAATTCAATGCTACTAATCGTAAGGGTATTAGTCCATACAGAGCTTTGCTAACTCCGCAAGTAGGCGGAGGGATTGGTCCCCAGGATTAGTCAAGGTGCGCATAAGATGGCCATGATACTTGAGTTACGTTATCAAAAAAATTGTAAGGGGATAATTAACACCACGTTTCTAAGGTAGTGTAGTGTGCATCCAATGGTTGGCATGATCGGTTGTCCAATCCAAATTCCGGAAGCGCAGTTCCCATGGGTTTGTGATCGAATCCCAAGTCTGATCCGGCCAATCAAACAGTTCCTTAAACCTTAATAGTTAATTTTACCCCAAAAAAGGGCATAAAGAGAGAGAAAAAGCAGGAATAGAAAATATATTAATAATATGGTCTCGAATTCCAAGCCTAGATCATGAATAACTACCTTAGTTGCAGGGAGCTCCTAAAGTGGCTCTGCTCCCACCTTAGGAGTGCGATTCTGCGCTCCCAACTAAGGAGCTTGAGGGAACTTGCTCCTTACGAAGGTAGGAGCTTTTGTATGATATTGGTATAGAAAAACATTGATTTATTACTTAGCTAAATTGGTCTTCGATTTAGCTCATATATATAGCCCAAGTCATGATATCTTGAAAAGAAAACCATAAATCTAACACTAGCACATTACTTAGACTTCAGGTAGACTTGGCCCCTATTTTTAACTCCCTAAAATGCTTGTGGTTTTAAAAATGTATATTCTATACTACATTATTTTCGTAATATATGTGCACGTTCCTTTCACACTCCCAACCTTGGGAGCTTCTATATTCCCCCGCACCCACTTTGTGCAACTAAGATAACTACCATCCTAGGTTAAAGGAGCAAAGGAGGTAAGCATCACTCCTGCATATTATGTCTTTTTCCTCTTACTGCACGAACAGTTTCCGCTTTTATAGTTGGGTATAGAAGTCAAAGAAAGATATCTTTCTGTCTGTTTTATTCATTCAAAGTGATTCAAGGATGATAAAACTACATCCTTTTTTTGATGATAAAACAGACACGTCAATTCTGAAGATTTTTATGACAGAAAAAACCACAAAACACGGGGGTTTTCAAGAATGAGATGAATACCAGTATCCTAGAAGTCTCTTGCTTGACAGTGACCTGGAACTTCCTTCCGTGCGAGCGAGCTGTCTTGGTGGGCTTTCCGTTGAAAGCTTCTCCTTGGTGAATCATCCTAAGCTTTTGCTTCAACAAGTCAATTTGCTCATCTAATTTCCCACATTTCTGCCAAATCCGAATAGAAATTCATTCAAAGGAGAGAACAACGATGGGAAAAAAAAAAAAAAACTTGCCCAAAAAAAAAATGATGGGGGAAAAACGTCATGAATGTATTACATGGATAACTTACTTTATCGAGAAAACTAGGTGTATTGAACTTACTTCTCTTTTTCTTTTGGTTTGTGTTCCTGATAACAAGCCAAACTGCTGCGCAACATCATCAGGTCTTGGCACAATATATCAGCCATTATATATCGGGATTATGAACCTTTGATGCCAAGTTACTTATATATTGAGCAATTCTAGTCAATATTGGCTATTTAAACACCTTAATCCCGATATTGTTAGTTAAGACCCTGATTATAAGCTAGAAACTTACTGATGTCTTTTAAATGAGGAATCTCCTTACAGCGCTATGCAAACCCGTGGAAACCAAATTATAGTAGCTTTGTCTTATAATCCAATAAACTAGGTCCAATAGAAGATACAAAATCGGATTCCCAGCTAACGAGCATTAGAGTTTTATCAGGAAAAAGCAGTACCTGACCTCGTAAAATTCCATTACCAGGAACATGTTCACGGTAGCAGTTGCACACAATTTCAAGTGAACAGATGAAGGAATTTCGATTACACCAAAGAGGTAAGTCATAATTAAATAATTTCTCCAAATCATTTACTTGTTCAGAACAGAAAAAAATGAAAAAAGACAAACAAAAAGAAAGAAAGGTGGAAACTCGATTTACTCAGTAGTTAAATAACAGTTGAACACAATTTCACTTGGACAAATGAGGACATTTTCATTACAGAAAACACGTAGTCAAAATCAGATCATTCACTTTCCTGAAATGCATTTAAAAATGAGAAAGCTAAAAGTAACCCAAGAAAGGCTGAAAACAGATTTACTCAATTTCTTAAGATTAAGAACACAACATATTTGCATATGCAGCAGCCAGCAGGAAAAGTATCATTTCCCACTACAGTTATCCACTTCCATGCATGTACAAAATCCCCTATGAAGGAAACAAAAACTTGAGAGAAAATATCTTATTCTCAAGATTGATAGTCTGTGTACGTGTTTACCTTATATAAGTCAAGAAGGACATTGTCAAGTGATTCCTGGGCTTGCTTAGAGCACTGGTGCCTAAAGGACTTGATAGCTTCAATTGCTTCTTCTGCCCGATCTTGTTGTTTCATGACCACTGCCATGTCTTTAAGGGCACTATCTACCCTATCTCCAGTATTTATCGCCTTCCAAAACAAAACTATGGCTGCTTCTGGATCCTTCTCAACTAGCTGAAGTCACATGGAGGAAAAATGAGTCATATTCTATTCAGCGAGAAATGAGATAAGAGTTACAAAGCACATTCAAAGAGTATTACAAGGTCAAATAGAGGTTTGTATCACACAAACTAGGCCCGTGAGGCCAAACTACAATGGTCAATGCATTGACAACAATTGTAGTGTAATCTATATATGAATTCTCTGTGGCCCCATGATTGTGACTCCCTAAACAAGGATCGTGCCATCTGATATATGTTTACTTCTCACGGTGTAAACATGAAAGGCGACGTTAGCATTGGCCATCAAGGGGTACGATTCTTATGGCTGACCCGTGATCAAATTCAATTGATTCTTTAAATGGTTTGGCCTTTTTGTGAGGAAAATTGGGTTTGCTTAACTATGTGGTTTCAAATGGACCTCCCCATGTAATAAAGGACACTACACTATTTAAACAACTTGTAACAAACATGATGTTAGGTTTTCTAGTTTATTACCCTCGAACTATGTACAATGTGCAATAATAGAATTTGAGTGACTAGTAACTTCACTATATTAGTTATTGAACCATAAACTTCAAGTACAATATGCCTAATAACAGCATCTTCATTTGGAGTCGATGTTTATAACATCAGTTTTGTATATCTTCTAAGATAAACTGTAACATGCATACATTTATTTACAAAGGCAATAAGATTATGTAATTAGGTGATATAATAGCCGGAGGAGTTATGTGGTGGATAGAGTAGCTTCCTGTTTCGTAGGATGATAGGGTGGCTGGTTTGTATCTTTTCTTGTATATAATCCAAGTTAAGTCCTTAACGATTGTAAATGAGCAATTACAAGAAGTCTTCATTTGAGAAGAAATAGGCCAAGTTGTCCTCCATTTGTTCCCGTCTTCTCTCTCTCCTTTCATTCTATTTTTTCTCTATTCAGAAAAGTACGTATTATAAAACTAGACAGATACGTAACCAAAGTATTCACCAAATATTTTACTCACAAGGAAATTTGGACTTAGAAATTCAGATGAAGATAGCAGGCTCTACTCAATTCAACTGAAGAAGGTGGAATAAGTTGGACTTGAGAAAAATGTTGCAACTCATAAAGTAATAGAATTAACTTATTAGGAGAATTAAGAAACAAGAACTTTCACTACCGTTATCGTCATTGAAAAAACAGGTTAACAATATGAGTTAAATTTCCTTAAAAAAACTAAGGCACAAATAGGAATTCCAAGGGTTAGTGGACAAAAAAGGTATACATTGTATCTACCCTAAATCATGCACATCATTTTCCACAAATAGACAATTTTGTGTCTATTAAATGAATGGATTTCATCTCATTCGCAGCTCCCAATTAACACGGCGAATAGATGTTGGGGTATCCAGTCTTTACATCATGTTGCTTCCAAATTTAGCATTTCATAAACAAAAATAGGAATGCTTGTGGATGCAGAAATACTCCAAAGAGGGCCTAGTTCCAAGAAAAAAGTAATAAAGAATTGACACATCAAAAAACCAAGGCCACAACTGCACAACAATAACAACTTGATGTCTCAACGCTGATGTATCAAAGCTCATTTTGATCAGCAGGCCTAATTAACAAGCCAAGTTTGAAGTTAGAACGTATTTTTCAAGTTCGTAAGTTTTTAATCCAAGATTGAACAATTCACGGCTCGGTTGCTTTGGCTTGGCTTGTTTATCAGCCCTACCCTTATCAGAATGCTGGCCTCATCTCATTGAGTTGACCCACCGAGACCCGTACAGAACTACGACTCAGTGAGTCACCTACGAGCCGGTGATCATACGGGTGACAGGACACACAAACCCACCAGAAAGAGTAGCATTCTGTAACAATTCTTCACCGAAGGAAATTCATGTAACTGCTCATTTTCGTTGAGCCCATCAGTTCATTAAATCTATATTCGTAAAAGGCAAAATCTGTCGTATTCATTAATACAAAGTCACATGCATAAATGCCTCTCATACATAAAGTAGAAAATCAGAAAAACCCATACAACTCAAAGTTCAATTGCAGCTTCCAACCTCAAATTTATTGTCATTTTGCAAAACCACAACTTTTGAAAATAAAAACCCATCTCATCTTCCAAAACAACCTTACCCGAATACCATAACCAAACAAGTTTTCTCTCTGTCCTCGGCAAAATGAATTCAGAAAACAGAACCTGGAAACTAACAACAATTAAACAGTGCAATCATTCCAATAATTCTCCAATAAAAATTATTCAAATTTCAGACACATCCACAAAGATTCACCAATTTCCAAGGAAAACTATGATCACAATGGCCTGCAAATGGGTCATAATGATTTGATCTACACACACACATATTAACATATACAATGATCAAGAATGTTATACACCTGAGAGTGTACCTGGACATGTTTTGCTCTAACATACGGGCTGTCACCAGGAGGAAGCTTGTGAATGACGTGGTAAGGCTCTTGTTTCTTCAAACTCCCTTTCATTCTCTCTCTCTCTCTCCCCCTCCCCAAAAGCTGTACTTTCTCTCTCTAGAATGAATTGGGTATTCTGTATTTCTATATAGGAGGGATGAGAAGGGAATTTGGACGGAATATCAGATATGGAGATTGTTGAATGGGAAAGCAGAGGAGGGAGGAAGAAGTAATCTTGGATATGGAGAGATTAACAGAAAGAAAAAGGTATTATCTTGATTCAAATGAACCTGGACATGGGTGTGTCCAGGTTCTTTGCTGGTTGAAAATTTTCCCCAAGTCACGCGACATTTTGTTTTGTTTTTTGTTATCTTCGAAACGTGTCCAATCTCGTAAACTAATTGAGAGAACCGGTTATTTATTTATTTATTTATTTTTAGGAGTTAAAAAAGACTGGAATTCGCTAAATTGAGTATAATTAAACAGAAAAAGAAAAAAGACTTAATTGATTATAATTACTACTAATACATTTATTTCTAGCGCTAAATTGAGTTATTAAACAACCTCTTATTCTATACTACTTCATGGAATTTCGCACTTTGCTGTTTTATAAATGCACTAGTGCATGCCTGTGCCTAAAGGCACGACGCAATTTCCCTATAGGCACATTGTTAGTGCATGTCTGTGCCTAAAGGCACGACTCGAACAATCAGCACACTGCAAATAAATACTGAATATTGAACCCAATAAATCAACCCAAGTCTAAGACTAAGGTTATAAAAACCAACATTTTAAAATTTAAGCATACCAACCAATGCTCTGTATCAACTAAATTAGTAGGGGACGGAAAATAATAATGAAAACTCTTTTTGGTACTGGTTTTGGCCTTCTAGTTTTATAAAAATGAGAAAGCAATAAGAGTAGGAGACGGAAATTATCACATTTCTAATTTGGTATTTTTTATTTATGCAGCCTTATACCTGAGAAAAAAAAAGGATGAAACACTCAGTCATGAACTATTGTTCACACAATGCATGCGCTTACACATTTTCCAACTTAAATGGATGGCCAATATCCATTACCTGTTTCCAAAGATTTTCCAAAGCACATACAATTGAATAAAAAGTAGTCTACTTACTATAAAAACCAATTCACTACTACAGATTTACCAAACATGTGTTGGGCATTCCATCAAACAACTTATTGGCTACATAAAAAAGGCAACGAGTACATGAGAAGGAAGGAAGCTAGAGATGGGAACCACGGGTTTAAACAGAGCGGTATCAATGATTTTGCAGCAACGTCATGGCTGTCGTCTGCTTCGTCGGACCACACCCAACCCATTTCTACTGCCTGCATGGAGAGAGAGAGAGAGAGAGAGAGAGTTTGCAGCAACGTCATGGCTGTCGTCTGCTTCGTCGGACCACACCCAACCCATTTCTACTGCCTGCATGGAGAGAGAGAGAGAGAGAGAGAGAGAGAGAGAGAGAGAGAGAGAGAGAGAGAGAGAGAGAGAGACGAAACCTATAAGGAGCAAGGGGGAATGTAGTTTTGAGAGGGAATTTTATTTGAGATTCCTCTCTCCCTCACTAAAATGCCACTAAAATGTAATGTATTTACCAAAATGTCTGGTTGTAAGATCCAACAGCCGTAACGTATTAAAAACTCAATCCAATGGCCAAAAAGGTACATATGTTTGTATGTGTACATAAATTTTGGAATTTTACCTTAAGATACCGTGCTGTTTTATAATATAGATTTCAAAAGTGGCTATTTAATGTGTTTTAGAAATATGTTGAGAATAATTTTTAACTATTAAAAATACATAATAGAGTGCATTTATTAAAAAAGATAAGGTGCAAAAAGGATGCCCCAAATTTGTAAGGTTTGAATGCTTTTGAAGGCAAAACACATTGAGAAATTTAAATAATCATCCCAATTAATTATACAACATAAATATTCATTCCGCCCACTTTCTGTCTTTCTGCGAAGCTTGACAGGAATTTCACTATTTCAGTCATTTGAACACAGAAGGCACTGGAGATGCATGCTGAAGGGTCAGGAGCTTGAACTAAGTTTCCAAAAAATCAAAAAAGCAAGAAATGAAGGAAAAACAGGAGCTTGATACAATTTTCTCTCCAATCTGGATCTTGATATGCTTTCATCCTTTCAATGTGTGAATTACCCTTATTACCTTTTTATTATGATATCTACATAGATGTATATACATGTTTATTGTTTTCTAAATTAAGGAGATTGAGATGAATATCCATCTTTGCAATCAAGTGATATATCATTTGAGGTTTTCAAAATTTCAAATGTTCAAATTACTAAATCCCACTTATTCTTGTTTCCATTTTGTACAGATGAATTCTTATGTTCAAGTTCAAATGGATATATAAGGTTCCCAGGATGGAGTTTAGTTCTACTCCAAACATTTGACAGTTGGCATTCCTCCCCGTCCTTCTCCATCATTTCCACGAAACGCGGTATGTGTATGGTCCTTCTCCATTGATATGTTGTATTTTGTGTTTGATCGATTATTGTGAATCATTTGCAAAAAATACTCACCATTCAATATATAATTGTTCATCGAATCATGTTGTACCACGAAATCTGCCTATTTGAATTATGGAAAATTAAATATTCGAGACAAATTATCATATCATGGTAAATTATTTGGATCGTTTACCATGGATCTGTTTGTTCGTATCATGGCATATTTATCGTATCTATTACCATATCCAAATATATTGGGTTCTTTCAATGAATCAATAAACTAGACCATTTTGCCATGATTTTCGTTTACTTTACTATATCATGATTGTTTGATTTAGTCTTCTTTTCGAATCAAGTTAACGGAATCATTCATGAATTTGTACATGTTGTAACTGACAATTTATCTTCCGTGCAAGTTTTTACTTCCCTACCGATATGGCAAGTGAACGAATAATCATGGTGTGTCGACATGTGGACAAGTTTGCGGCAATCTGGATAAACCGAGGACAAGATTCCGTCACGGTGGTCCAAAAAATATGTGACAGGTGGTTTGATCTTGACCCAGAATTTGTCATCTTGAACTACTCGCTCATTGATAACGAAGACTTAATCTTGGACAATGACGATAACTTGGTCATGTTCGGACTTGCCGAGAGTGCTGGCCTTGATGATATAATGGTGGTTTTATGAACGATGTCGTTGAAATTGGCAATATAAAATTCGATGTTGCTAGTGGTTCTAAGGGGAAGCAGGTCATGGTCATTGATGACGACGACGTCATTCCATCATTTTGCTCCCAGAAAAAGTGAAATTGCTATCCTCTAATATGTCGGAAGGGATTACCGCAGTTGGTTCGAGGGTGGGTTGTCGGATTTGAAAAGCGTGTTGCAAAATTATGCGATCAAGGGGGGGTTTGAATATGCATTGGTGAAAAATGACAAGGTGCGCGTTACCGCTCATTGCAAATATAGGACGGATAAAGATTGCATGTGGCATGTGCATGCCAGGATATGTCCGGGAAATGATTATTTTTTATTAAGGAGGTGGACCTAGATCACAGTTGTGGGGTTGTCGTACGGACACTTAACAACCCACATGCCATGGCTGAACTGGTTGCTAATTTAGTTGGAGATGATGTGCGGGCCAAACATGGAACACGACCTATCAATGTTGTGAAAGAGATTAAAAAAAACTACGAACTTAATATCTCGTACCACCAGGCATGGTAAGGAGTTGAGAAAGCTAGGTGTTAAGTGCGCGGAGATTATTTGAAGTCATTTTCGTGTTTGGAGTGGTACATCGGTGCAGCTAAGAGCACCAATCCTGAGAGTCACATCGAGTTGGAGTCTAATGAGCAAACCAAACTGTTCAAGAGGCTATTTGTCGCTTTTGGTGCGTGCGTACATGGCTTCAATCATTGTCGCCCCCTAATTTTCCTTGACGCAGGCCATCTTAAAAGGTTAGGGGGCGACAATGATTGAAGCCATGTACGCACGCACCAAAAGCGACAAACAACCTCTTGAACTGTTTGGTTTCCTTGTTAGACTCTAACTCGATGCGGCTCTCAAGATTGGTGCTCTTGGCTGAACCGATGTACCACTTCAAACACGAAAATGACTTCAAATAATCTCGAACACTTGACCCCTAGCCTTCTCAAGTCCCCTCCGTGCCTGGTGGTACAAGATATTAAGTCCGTAGTCTTTTTTAATCTCTTTCACAACACCGATAGGCCACGTTCGATATTTGGCCCGTACATTATCTCCAACTAAATTAGCAACCAGTTCAGCTGTGGCATGCGGGTTGTTAAGTGTCCGTACAACAACCCCACAACTGTGATCTAGGTCCATCTCGTTAATATAAAAATAATCGTTTCCCGGACATATTTTGGCATGCACATGCCACATGCAATCTTTAGCCTTCCTATATTTGTAGTGAACGATAATGCACACATTGCCATTTTTTACCTATGCATATTCAAACCCCCGCTCAATCGCATACTTTCGCAACACATTTTTGAACTTCAATGCCTCAACCTCAAACATTTGACCAACTGCGGTTATCCCTTTTGACCGTCAGAGGATAGCAATTTCACTTTTTTGTGGGAGCAAAATGATGGAATGACATCGTCATCATCAAGGACCATTACTTGCTTCCCCTTAGAACCACTAGCAAAAATGAATTTCATATTTCCAACTTCAACGACATCATTCATAAAACCATTTGCACCACCTCTAACATTCACCATTATATCATTGAGGCAACACTCTCGGCAAGACCGAAGATGGTCGTCAAGTTGTCGTCGTTGTCCAAGATTAGATATTCATCATCAACGAGCTACTAGTTCAAGATGAAGGATTTTGAGTAGAGATCAAACCACCTGTCACATATTTTTTGGACCATCATGCCGAAATCTTGTCCTTGGTTTATTCGGATTGCCGCAAACTTGTCAGCATTTCAACGCACCATGATTAGTTCACTTGCCATATCAGTAGGGAAGTAAAAACTTGCACGGAAGATAAATTGTCAGTTACAACATGTAGACACCCCAATCTGGACTTTCCAAATTAATTTACTTACGGTATTTGATTCCCCAATGATGAAATGGATCAAGAACACTCTGGAAATGTCGAGTGGTTGAGCTTCGAGTATTTGATACCCTTTTTAACCTAACCTAGCCTAAGCCAATTCAAAAATCCAGAAAACCCACCTGCACGCTTTGGTCCAAAACCAGCGTGCGTTGGTCCAAGTGCCACGTGTTGGTCAACAGTCAAAGTTTGACTGTTGACTGGTACAGTGTTGCTTGAACCCGCGCGCTAGTCAACCCTTCTCGTTGACCTACGCGTAATAGTTTAGAACCCGCGCGCTGGTCAAAGCTCTAGTTAAACTTGCTTTATTCAGTATGCAGAAGTCATGATTACGGGTCTACAGCACATGGGAACCTTCCAATCCATCGAAATAGCAGTCTTCGCTAGGAGACATCTCTTACACCCATCCCATCACCTTTTCCCTCTCATCCAATGAGAGGGAAGCCTTTGGAGGGAAGCAAGATCAGCCCCTTGACTAGTTTAAACTCCTCTCTCACCCTCTCCCTCTATATATACACCCCTCCATTATTCTTCCAAAAGGTTCCAAGTTTTAAAGGTTACCAAGTTACAAAAATCCCAAGCTTCCAAGGATACAAAAAAAATCCTAGCCTTAAGTCACAAAACTCAAGCTACTTTGTTCTTTGTTACTACCACTCAACAAGTATCAAACACCACCATCCAACCTCAACTCAAAGCTTAATCATTCCATTCAAACCCTAAAACCAAAGGTATAACACCTTCGTACTGCTCTCTCTGTTCTGATCTCTGAGGGGGGCTGGCAGGGTCAAGGCTGGTAATCAATACCAAGTCTGAGCCCTAAAACTAGTAGAATTTCAAAAATGGTTTTTGCAGAGGTCCCGCGCGCGCCCGTCTTTTGTATGCTCGCCATAGTTGTCAAATCGTGAACCGAATCGAGAATCGAAAAGGCCCAATAGCGAATCGTGAATCGTATCGAATCGTGAATCGCTTCGATTCGGTCATGATTTTTAAAATGCCTGCAAAATGTATATTTCATGTTTGAATCAATAA
>JAOTQK010000024.1:5240684-5269240 GCA_025642025.1 Rhododendron ferrugineum | reverse complement strand
CACGATTCTACCCATTTTCGATTCTCAGTATCGGTTCGAATCGATTTTACCCCGTATCGAACCGAATCGTACGATTCAAATCGCGAATCGTACGATTTTGACAACTATGATGCTCGCGCCACTTTGTGGCTGCGCGCACAGATCTTGCGTGGGGACGGGAACCCTATTATTTCATGCTCTCCTTTGTATATAGATCACTGTAAGCATGCTAACAACCAGTTTACTGCTTTCCTCTATTAAAACAAAGTTTTATTTTAATATTCATACTTGCTGCTATGGAGTACCCCTGGGGTCTTTCTGGACATGTCCCAGAATCCAGAAATATGTAGAACCAAACACTGGTTTGTTGACTCAAACCTGCGCGCAGCAGTGGTCTACCCGCGCGCGCCGGTTCAGTCTCGACCAGTGGCCTTTGCATGGGTAACTAGGCTTTGGCCTCTGCTTTTATCCCCAAACTGTTTATGGGGTGTTTTATTTATTTTGTGGCCTCTGAGCCCATTCAAATTGCTGTAACTGTTTATTAATTGCCATATGAACTGTTTGGTTTGTCTTGGGTGTGCATTAGTCCTTCCAAAGCCCAGAGAGTTGAGAATAAGAGCTGTGGGCTTAGGCTTACGGGCGCGCGCGGGTTCTGGTGTTACGCGCGCAAGTCTGGTCAGCATGCAGTGACTTTGATCAGTGCATGCTGGTTTTCTTCCTGCGCACGACACTCCAAAATAGTGGCCTTCCAGTCTGTTTAAACTTCCATAGGAGTCTGTTTCATCATATTCTAACTATTTCAATAAGCAAACATGTCATCTATCACATCCTGTCAACATGTTACAATTTTAATCCCTTTAAACTGTTCCCCCGTCCTAACTGGCTAAAAATTGATTAACGAGAGAGAATCGCAAACGTTTTACAAATGCCCGAGTAGAGACCGATCTCCGGATTGGGTGAGAGGGGTGCCTTAAACTCTTCCTCTCTCGTAACCTGGCTCCCGAACCTCAGATATCAAGGAGACGACGGACCAGACTGTAAACCTTTTCCAATCAAAATAACGTAGCAAGCGTTTCAAGTTCGGTTCCTTGGGTGACGGACCTTCAAACCCAAGTGGCGACTCTGAATTGAGCGTTTCGCCGCGCTTTTTTAAAAGGGTGCACTCGACAAACACCAAATTTTTAGGGACGTGTGCCCACATAACATATATGTACAAATTCATGTATCATTACGTTAACTTGATTTGAAAAGAAGACTAAAACAATAATGATATATTAAAGCAAACAGAACTCATCGTAAAATGGTTTAGTTTATCGATTCATCAAAAAATCCCAATATATTTGAATATGGTCAGAGATATGATATATATGCCATGATACGAACAAACAGATTCATGGTAAACGATCTAAATAATTTACCATGATATCATAATATGTCTTGAATATTTAATTTACCATGATTCAAACAGACAGATTTCATGGTAAACGGTCCAAATAATCTACCATGAAAATAGTAGGAACAGACAAACTTATTTCATGGTAAACGGTACAAATAATTTACCATGAATTCAAAAACCGTTATAACTACAATGGTGGATATCTGCTACAAATGCTAAACATATTTTAATTGTTACTAATTGAATCAAAATATTACTCGTACTACGCTCAACACTTATCCAAAAGAACCATTTATAGCGCATATAATCAACCATGGCAAAATGTCTAGTTCATGAAATCATTGAAAAATCCTCATCTATTTGGACATGATACACCATGAATCAACCATGATTCGATGAACAATTATACATGCAATGGTGGACATCTTCTGCAAATGATTCATAGTGATCGATCAAACACAAAATACAACATATCAATGGATAAGGACCATACACATACAACGTTTCGTGAAAATGTTGGAGTAGGACGAAGAGGAATGCCAGTTGTCAAATGTTTGGAGTAGGACTAAACTCGATTTAGGAGACCTTATATATCCGTTTGAACTTTGAACATAAGAATTCATCAGTAGAAAATGGAAACAAAAATCAGTGGGATTCGGTAATCTAAAATTTTGAAAACCTCCAATGATATCTCACTTAATTGCTGAGATGGATATTCATTTCAGTCCCCTTAATTTAGGAAACAATAAACGTGTATATATATATCTAGATAGATATCATAATAAAAAGGTAATAAGGATAATTCACACATTGAAATGATGAAAATATAGCCACGAAAAGTGGATGGGATAAATACTTACATTATATGGCTACTTATGTTATTTAAGTATCCCAAACACATTTGTATAGAGTATACTAGTGTTGTGCCCGTTCGATACCAGAGACCCAAAAAATTCACATTGGTTTAAGAAAATAACATCAATGTGAATTATTTTTTGTCACGTTCATCGAACGGGCAGCACAACGTTAGTTGATAGAAAAAATAGTTTAGGAAAAAAAATAATTTATATAATTATAAGTACTGAAAAACTAAAAATAGGGTTATATTATTTATTCAATCAAACTAACTCCTAATTCCCGTAAAATCTCTCTCGATCCTTTTCCACCACCTCTTTCTCTCTCTCGATCTCTCTCTTCTTTATTTTTATAAAAAATATAGAAAATTAGGATTGGGGGTTTGAATACATTTGTATAGAGTATTTATTGATTGATAGTATACACATTTCTACGATCTCTCACACCACCAAAAAAACGTGGTTACATATGGTGATTATATTATTATGTTTCTTGTTTAGTCTTGGTAATTATTATTCATCTCATCATCATCTTCAACCCCAACTCAAAACCATTCTCCATTACAACACTCTACCTCCACCAATGACTATATAGGAGCTAGGGATGATGATTAGAAGGGGAATTTGGAAGGAATTAATACCAGATATTGAGATTGAATGGGAGGAAGAAGAGTAATCTGGATGTGAGAGATTACCAGAAAGAAAAGGGTACTATCTCGATTCAAATGAACCTGGTTATAATGGATTCAAGCTGGTCTGGGACGCCTTGCGTTACCCAAAAAAAAAAGGAAAATAATTTTCAGTCACCCCATTTTAACGAACGCACTATATTTTTTTGTCTTTTAATGAAAAATTACTCATAAATTTCACTTAAAGTTTAGAAATGGAGTGCATTCATAAAAAAGAAAAAGAAAATGGAAAGTGCGAAAATCATTAGCCAAAAAAAAGAGAAAGACTTAATTGAATATTTATTTAATACATTCAGTTTTAAGTGCTATGTCCTATATAATTTTGTATTCTGCTTTTGTATAAATTTATTTGAAAAGTGTCTATTTAGTGTGTTTTAAGAATTAACTCTTGTGCATAACTTTAAACACTGAAATAAGTAATAGACTGTTTATAAAAAATATAAAGTGATTTTTTTTTCTCCAACTACAAAACTAAAGTAAAAAGAAAACATATTAAGCTTCTAAGCGATCCCACTTTTCAAAGTACTTCCCCAGAGAACATTGGGAAAGACTAATTTAATATTATATGTCGTTCTATCAATTGTTGTGAAATTTTAATATACTCACAAGCGTACGAATCATACTGATAATCACAGCGACTTGTGATTTTTTTTTAGGAAAACCAAAAAAACTTAAATTGATTGAACTCTAACCTCGTTAACAAAAGTGTGATTGATTTTATATACTAAGAATTAAATAAACAATGATAAAAGAGAACAACTAAACTGTCACGTCCATAGTGATGGAGTTTTTGGTTGAGAAAAATAAATAGGGTTTCGGAATCCACACCCATAAATATCGATTAACTAATCTTCTGCAACGATTATAATTTCTACACAATGATTTAAGGGCTAATCTTAATCATCATGGATAATATTTTGTTAAGCCCTTTTTAGTTGTAACAAAAGTATGTTCCTTCCTCCTCTGCTTCAGGTTTAAGCCAAAATCATCAACTGTGTTCATATGAACAAATCACAGTAGATATCCCGTACTTAAATATTAGCTTTTTGATAAACCAAGCAATTCAATTAATAGGGTGATATCAAATCATGAAAAAAAAACTCATTCCGATTGAATCGAGTTTCAACCAAATCAATCTATTGAGTCAAGAACAGTAAACGATGAACGCACGTAGGAAAAATCATATGCAAAAAATTAATCGACAAAACATATGCGGTTTCATCCCTAACCCTAGTTTAGAAATCTAGCCACTCATGGATAAAAACATATTAAGCATTCGACTAAAATCCATAAAAATAATAAAGCTCACGATAATTTCTTTTGCTCTTCTATGCTTCTTCTTCTCTCAGCCGTATTCCCTTGAATTTCGTCCGCGACCGCAGCCGCGCGCGGTCTCTCCGTTCAGTTCTCCCCGCCGTGGATACCCTACTATTCTCACTCTTTTATAGAGATGTCTTCATTGCCCTTTTAAAAAGGGAGAGTTTCTCTCCAAATTTCCTAATTATATGGGCACCGAATTAATCAACTAACTAAAGATTTGTTTCCTTAAATCCTTATGCCTTTACAATTCTAGTCAAGCATGCACATTGTTATATTGGGCCCACCATTATGCACGGATCCGGGGACGCTACCAAGCGCCCCTGCCAAGCACACTGTCAAGCGGCAAACGGGACCGTTTGATCATGCAAAAGGGACGCTGAAACTGCTGCTGTGTGTTGGTTTTATTGCTTGTTTGGTTTGCCTCAACACATTATACTTATTTTTTATTTCTATGGGGCTCATTACGGGTCCTACAAATATGATTTAAACCGCAACTTATTCTTAAAATAATTTTTTATGGGTTCTTGAAAAAAATTAACTTAATCAAATATCGGTTAGGGCTATTTCAGAATTCATAGGGAGTTTCAGAATTCGTAGGGCGCCATATGAAAGCCCTAGAGCCAAAAACGAATTATGACCTTTTAGAATAATATGATCAGAAAACTAAGATCTTCGCACCGGTTCAAACGAATTGAAAATTAGAACACTAAATTTTTTCACCATATTTTTTACTATAAAACAGTTTAAAAAATTGGAGCACTAAATTTTTTCCCCATATTTTTTAGACTGTTATATATTAAAAAATATGGTGAACAAATTTAGTACTCCAATTTTCAATTCGTTTGAACCGGTGCGAAAATCTTATTTTTCTGATTATATTATTCTAAAATGTTATAATTAATTTTTAACTCTAAGGCTTTCATAAGGCACCTGGCACCCTACGAATTCTGAAACTCCCTACGAATTCTAAAACAACTCTTACAGATATCGGATTGAGCCATTTTTTCAGGAACCCATAGGAAATATTTTAAGAATGACTTGTGGTTTGAATCATTTTTTTAGAATTCGTAATGAGGCTCACACAAAAAATCACACTTGTTATGGAATGCCAACCAAATAAACAAGGAATTAAAACCAACACAGCAGCCCTTTTTTTGGTCAAAAAACGGTGCTATTTTTCCCACTCAAAACGACATAGTATTGATGGCGCCCCTTTTTTGGTCAAAACGGCGTTGTTTTGAGGTGCTTGGCAAGGTGCTAGGCACGGTGTGCATGGTAGTGTCCCCAGATCCGTGCATATCCCGTTTTTGCACAACAAAATTATGAAAATCCACAAGAAGCGACTGGGCGTATTGTATGCGTTAAGCCATTTAGCTAATAAGCTCATGGATATCGAAGCTCCACAAGTGATACTTCCTGAAACTGTATTTGAAACACTTGTTCGAATTTCCTTATGATATGCAATTGAAACAAGTTCTTCCTTTCTCATGGTAAAAAGGGTGCTACCCATGTTAGTGTTGCCTTCACAATCGTCGTCCAAAGCCAAACTCGTAGGATCAACAATTAGCTTTAACCACAACTTATATATTTTGGCTTCATCCAACTTGGAGGCGAATCCCTTGCAGTTTTAAAGTCTTACCTTTTGTCAAAAATGATTTTTTAAAAATTCATGGCCACTGTTACCAATTTTCGCCATGAATCATCTGATACTCTTAATATCGTTACATTCCGACGGCTATTGCTACTAGTCTCGATACCAGTATTTAAAACCGTGATTGTGAGATATTACTTGATCGCGTTGAATATTTTTTAATATGTGATTCGTGTCGTGATAATAAAATCTACACATCCAACAGTTTGATCACTAAATAGAGGTAAATAAAGTAGTATATAGTGCATATATTCCTTGTTAAATATTTTCGTACAGAGTTATCTTCTTGTACAAGCTCATGAGATTGCTTCTATATATTGCTTTTATAGTCACTTTATTATCATCATATATTGTATCCTATGTTTGGTTATGCTTCTATATTGCTTCGACGTAATATAGATTGCTTCTCACACACACATTTGCGAGTTTGATTTAGACCAAGTCATGTAATACACGTGCGCGAGTGAAATCGAAGGAGCAAACATGTGAGACCGTTTTCGAAACATTTCAAAGTATTAAATTTTTTTTTTGAACGAGATTAACAACGAAAGTTTAGATCTAATGTGACCTAGGTTTTAGAATTCTGTACAGATGCAGGCCAAAGGATCAATCCCTATTCTTGTCTCTATTTAGTCAAAAATCCTTCAGGGCACTTTTTGTAGTGCACCTTGTAGGACACATCCAAGTCATCCACAAGTGTTTTCAACGATTCGGATCTCTTTTAATCTGAAGGAGTTTGTTTTAAATCCGGACCGTTGAAAACACTCGTGGACAGCCGTGATTGTGCCCTGCAGGATGCACTAAAGGAAATGCCTCGTAGGATTTTATGATTCAAAAACAAAGAAATAAAGATATTGGGGCTTGAAGATTCCTTCGCTGTCCATAACCAATGGCTAAGAAAATTAAAGTGATAGACAGCTTAAGTGGTGTATGACTCTGTCATTGAGATTTTCTTGAGTTATTTTTTCAAGATTTTTGGAGGACTCAAATTACAAATAAAACCGGATCAGCTAAACTTCTCGACCAGTGTTACAAAATGAATGATTTTAATTATTAAAGCAGATTCGGTTCGGGTCCGAGAATCACGAGATTGGATCGGTCTAGTTATTTTTATAACTGAAGAGGAGCCTTCTCTTTTCTTTTCGAGAGGGTCTTTAGAAGAGTGAGCATGGAACAACATATTGACTTGATTTTTCATGGTAAACCAAGAAGCAAATCACCCTTTACGGATTCAAGATTTCAAGAACCAAACCAAACAACTAAATGAATATAATCGAACCATGGTTTACTAGAAACTTTGATTACAAATCATTTGAAGCAGCATAAAAAAAATTAAAATAAAACTTGATTTTGATGCAGTTTCATTAAAATTACCAAAAGTCACTAAATCGATTCAAACTCACCGACATAATGTACGTGTTAACCATACAGAATAAAAGTATATCATGATTGAACCTATTATTACGTAGTGTTTCCTAAATCAAAACAATTAAAAGCCTCATACAAAATGCGGCTCGCGTCGATTTGGAACCAAAACCGCAAGCATAAATCTACAACCAAACTATTTAATTCGGTTTGTTAGTATTTAAACCACGACTAGACCACACTACCAAATATTGAAACAAAATCGGCCACTTGGGACCGGTTTAGATTGGATTTGTGGTCCAACGACTGTTCTTGCTCACCCCTAGTTCTTTTGGGCCGGTCCTATCTCATAAAGGTCATCCTCGTGCAAGTCCTTGCAACGCTGCTAACCGCACAGATAATCGGTGCACAGGTTTTGTTGTGGGGCCCACCACAGGTTCCACACAAATGATTCGAGCTGCTCATTAAATATAAAATATTTTTTCAAGTGTCTCCGCAAAAAATCAGCTCAATCTAAAACTTAGAGATGCTCGATCCAATCATCTAAAGTTTCATTCAGATTTTTGGATAATGAAAAGTTACATGATTGGATCGAGCACCAATAGGTATTGGATTGAGATGATTTTTTGCGAAGGCCTTCGAAAAAATGTTTTACATTTAATGAACGACTTTGATTATTTATGTGGGACCCGTGGTGGACCCTACGATAAAATCTATGCACAGATTATCTGTGTGAACAGACTTATTGAAGTCTCTGCGCCAAAAGTGCAACTCTTATTTCGGGAGTACCCTTTTCATCACGCACATCCCGAGTGCAAACATTTGAAAAGTTATCCAATGCTCATGAAGCATTACCATATGGTGTCCTAATTCAAGTACGATTGTTGCAGCGAGACCCATTACTTTTTATTGGTAAACGGAGAAATAAATTGACACGTGGCATATGGTGAGTGATGAGAAATATTTCAAGGGTATCAAATAGTATCTTGTAACCATTAGGTTTTTTCTCTATCTAAGAGCATCTCCAATCTTGATCTATTTTAAGACTCAAATTCAAATTTTGGGTAAAAATCTCAAAAACTCATCTCTAATCATGACCCAAACCCTTCCTCATTTTTGGATTTTACCCATTCTTTCCCTCAAATTTGGGACAACTTTTGCCTTGACCCATTTCCCCAACGGCTAGTTAGAGAAAGAGAGTCGTACCTGATATGAACTGTGAAAGAGCTGGTCGTAGAGCTTTGCCGGAAACGGTGCAAAGCTTTGCCGAAGTTGCAGACTTCGCCGGAGCTGGTGCCGAGCTTCGCCGGAGCAAGTGCCGAGCTTCGCCGGAGTTGCAGGGCTTTCCCGAGGTTAGGGGTTTGAGCTGTGAAGGAGGAGAGAGAGACACACACGGTGAGGGCTTCGGTGGTGGTGAGGTGTCGTCGATGGGGTTCAGGCTTTGGAGCTGGTCGCAGACGTCTGAAGAGGGAGCCCTAGGGAATTTGGGTTTGGGTGTAAGGAATTTGGGTTTGATGATTGGAGATGTGCCCATCCAAAATGGGTTTTTACCAAAATTTGACTCAAATATGGGTACAAACACACATAAAGGAAGAGAGACATGTATGAAGAAGAGAGAGTGAAGCGGTGGTTGCCGAAGGTTTAGTGGTGGAAACCAGAAGTCGAAAGGAGTGTAGAAGTTAGATTGATACTGTTGAGATCGGGATCTTGGATATTATTTTGAGCCAAACTACTACTCCATTCGTAATTTTTCATTTATGAAAGCTCCTCCGTGGTGTTGTGACACGAGCGTTTGGAACATATTTACACCCGTTTTTGACATCCAGACCTGAATTAGCATTGAGAGGCTATTTAATTAATATTTAATTAAATTGAACCAAGAAATAGAGTTGATTGGGTTTAAAATTAATTGGCCAAGGTTGTGTTCAATTGGGCCCGATTAATTTTAATGCAACTCAGTAATGGGTTTAAATTACTTGGGCCTCATTATTTGAGTTCAGTTAAGGAAGTCCATGATCCACGGCTATGAGGGAGTCCATGATCCACGGCTATGAGGAAGGGTTTGGGTCACGAAAAAAGGTAGTGGAGGGAGCCCATTATGCTTGGTAACTTCTGGTAACTACCAATAATTCCATGAAGTGGAGGTTACAAGGACACATGGCGCAACAAGAGAGAGGCGGGAAATCCATCCCATGCAAAACCGTGGAGCACCTCAGGCTATAAATACAAGTTCTCAAGACAGAAAAATGGTTTCAACACCTCAAAGTACAGCGCTTAAATCAAAGTCTTCCCAACGAAGCAATTATCATACCGATACCGACAAATCCTAAACCTCCACCACCACCATCTGCCGCCCTTTTAGCACCATAGCCACCTCCAAAACCCAAACGGCCAAACACCCTTCTTTCTTTTTATTAAGGAGACTTGTCATTGGATTTGACAATCACCACCATCATCCACCACTTTACCCATCCCATTGCTCCCTATTCCTCCTCTCTTTCGTTAGTACCAACCATACCAGTTAACTGTAATCTCCACCACCATCCTGGCGACCTCACCTGCTCTCGTATTTCTCTTTTGAATGGAAGTTTTCAAACTTTGGCAAAAATATAAGTATCCATCGAGAACACAGCAGCCAAATCCAATCACAAGTCCGAGGCACAAAAAAAACCTCATTATAGTAGGCCGAACGTAACGGCTCGGATCGGACTTCCTCAGGCACGGTTCGAGCCCAAGACGGCGTTTAGATCCAGCATCACCGAAAGGCACGCTCGGCCGTGTTCCAAGCTCGGAGAAGGATCTCATCCCACCAACCCGATGCCTCGACCACTAGGGGATCTATCCGGCTCGGCCAAGATCGAGGCTCGTACTGGTGGCCCCATCACTTCTCCGTCTCTCCGAGCCTTCCGTCTGTGAGCTCGGCTAATGACAGGGCTCGGCCCACTTCAGTACCACGCTCCACCTCATGCGTTGGAGCGGTTGTGCCAAGAGATAATGATTGGCGCACATGGGGGTGACGGCTTATCTCAGAAACGGTTACCAGATCTTATCGATGACGTCACAATGACGCCAGCCAACCCGTGCAAGGCACATGCCCGTACTTAGAGAGCAAGCCAAACAGACCCTATAAATACCAAGTGAATCAGCCCTAAAGAGGGACATACGAAATCTCACACTAAAACCCTAGTCTTTTGTTTTGCTCTCTGCACATTTTTATCCCCTCACCGGAGGGCCTTGCCAGGCAAACCCCCGGCCAAATCTTAGTCGTGCGTTCCTTGTGCAGATTAGGACAAGAAGGCTAGGCGACTCACGAACTCATTGAAGAGGAGCTCAGACCAATGATCAACGGGCCACACACTCATCATCTGTGAAATCTTTCACTAATCCTTTTGGACTTTTAGAAGAACAGCAACTGTCTTGCCCTCCTCGTTATCCTCTGTGTCAAATTGAAATGAAGAAAACTTTGAAAGGCCTTAAAAGAAGAAACGAACAGTTCTGTTACATTGTTTCGCAAGGGAGCGGGGTACTACAGTACAACTCTCTGGCTCCTGGCGAAGAGGAGAAAGTGACTCAGCTCCCATCCAGTCTGGTCCAGTTTGGGCTGTTACCGTTCACTTTTTAGAGCTCTCCGAGAACATTAACCATGTCAAAAATCAAGTTGATCGGATACCGTTTGATATGATTTTGAAATGCATTAAGGTTTAGATAATTATGTCAAATGGGTTGCAATCTTGTGTTGCACATTTTTAAAAAAAACAACATTAATGCATTTTGAAATAATATCAAACACCATCTGATCAACTTGATTTTTGACATGGTAGATGTTTTAGGCGAGCTCTAAAAAATGAATGGTTCTGATCATTGTTGTGGGTCCTATAGGGGACCACAAGGACTCAAATTGGACGAGACTAGATGGAAAGAAAATGGATGGGAGCCGAGTCCGGTGGTAATTACTGGTAGGTGGTGGATGGGATTTAAACAGAATTTCCCAACGAGGTGGAGATAAAGTGGGCCAAACTGAAAAAGATATGGTCATTATTTAATCTGATTTGCAGGGTTTACCTCGTCAGATGAATCCTGTCGCCCATATGCTTCCTTTCGGCCTAATTGTTGGATCTCAAAAAAGTGCTCATATTTTTTTAGGAAATAGAAACTTACAGTACACTAACTACCAATAAACCAACTAATACAAAGAACCCACAAAAAGTCAACTCTGATGGTAAAATCCCATTGATCCACT
This sequence comes from Rhododendron ferrugineum, assembly GCA_025642025.1. Classification (NCBI taxonomy): domain Eukaryota; kingdom Viridiplantae; phylum Streptophyta; class Magnoliopsida; order Ericales; family Ericaceae; genus Rhododendron; species Rhododendron ferrugineum. Next base: position 5,257,746 of record JAOTQK010000024.1, on the reverse strand, counting down.
CGTGGAGATGGGAGCATAAACCATGATTTTGTTGGAAGTGCTCCTTTATAAGTTGTGTAAGTAATGAAACCTGCCTCCCCAAACAGGCTGTCAACAACTATTGAATCAGGAAAAGTCTACATTAATATTTTGCACAACATGAACAAAAATGGTGATATTATACTGCCTCATTAATCATTTATAGAGTCTACCATTCAATCTAAGAAGTGCAAAATATCATATTGATAACATATACCATCCAATATAGATGTCCTATTTCCGTATCATAAAGGTGAAAGTTGGGTGCATGGCATTCGAGTAAAGGGAAAATTATTGAACATGTACAAAGACAACAACCCAGCCACAAGAATTTAACGAATTTTCCCCCGATTGTAGTTTTTGCTAAATAACTCTTATTGGGAAAAATAAAAGAGAGCATACAACTGAAAAGGTTATGTATCAACCACAAGCAAGGGCCGAACAAGCAAAAGGAGGGAAGAAACGATGACCGGTAATTTAGTATATGAAAGTTACTCAATTCAAGCGTATCATCTGGTTTTATGATGTACATTCATCTCAAGAGAAAAAGGGTAGTCTGTGCTCGCCTGAAGCGAAGGAGATGATAGTCTTCTTCAGTGGTGATATATGCTGCGCCCCATGAAAGGCAGCAGCTCGCAATACATTTAGAGGTCCAAAATCAACAGAGTATGCCTTCTGAAAACCATCCAGTACTGCCATCATTGTAAGATTTGCCAATTTCCTATCTGCTTCGTACCTCTTCAGCAGAGATACCTGTGTCGATGAACCAAGACAAACCCATCAAAGCAATTATAACAGTGTTAAATTGTTGACCACAAACTCAACAAACGAATGGTGTATGAACAACTTATTTAGTTATTTTCTTGCACGTTACATATTGATATATGAGAATAGAAACCATATGCACTATGCAGCTATCAAACATCAAGATCCAGGTACGAGCCATTCAGCAGGTTTAATAATGACAATATCTTACTAGGTTAATTACACCATTGATCTCTGCAGTATTGCTGAGATTTGACGCTGTGATCCCCGAGTTTCTATTTCATCAATTTAGACACTACTTTTCTGTTATCGCTATAGTCCCCCCCTAAATATTCCATAAGTATCTTAAACGAACAAACTTGAGGGAGTCATGAGAAACATTTTAGAGTATCATTATCCATGTCCCACTTCAGTCCCCCCCTTGTTCTAGTTGCTGTCTTCTTTCCGTTTGAAATACCAAAGAAGATAACGGGTGGACTAAACTGAAAATGAAATGAGAAGTGCCAGGTTCTAATTGTTGAAAGAAACTACAGGGACCAAAGTGAAATCTAACAAAAACAACGGGGACCAATGGTGTAATTTAGCGTATTTAGAACCCGAAACTACTCCAGCCAGAATTACCATGATTAATTCTCAAGATTCAGGCACTTTATATATGGGAAAATGACGGCCAAGGACATGATTTGATAGTTAATACCCGCCAAGGACATTTTCAGCATTAACAAATGTTCTCAGCATGTCCTTGGCGGGTATTAATTATCAAAACACGTCATGGGCCGTCATTTTCCCTTTATATATAAGTGTATATGGTACATACTGCCTCCGTCCCAATTTAAGTGTCCACCTTTCCATTTTGGGTTGTCCCAAAATAAGTGTCCAATTCCAAAAATGGATGGGTAAAACTTGGTAAAATTCCTATTTTGCCCTTCTTTTTGGAAATCAAAGTACGTATATTAAAAAAGTCACATTTAATTCTCAAGTCAAACAAAACAAGTGAAGAGTTTCAAGATCCTTCTCCTGTGATTGATGAGAGCCTATTTTTTGGGGTGCAGAATCATTTTTATTGAAGTTAGCTTTGAAACAAGAATTGCCGCCAAAATTTTATCACTAACTTTTAAACTCACAACCCTTCAATTGAGGGGCATTTTTGGAAAACTAATGTTTTTAGGGTGTAATGATTTTGTTTACTTAAAAAGTTGGATTTTCCATGGTGGACATTTAATTAGGGATGGAGGGACCGAGGGAGTATAAGCTTTACATATACGTATAAAGTTAAATTGTTCTAGGTTTAATGTAAATATAAAATAGAGATATTGTACCTCCCCGACGTCAGTCCCTACTTTGACACCCTCAGCAATGGTTCTTGAAAGAGCAGCTGCATCCCCAAAACCCAAATTAACCCCCTGGCCAGCCAAGGGATGAACAGTGTGCGCAGCATCGCCAATTAGAACTACACGTCTAGACGCATATTGATTAGCATGCATTAGAGATAGCGGAAACACCATTCTTTCTGAAGCCAGCTTGACCACTTTTGGTGGAACTTCAAAACACTCACTAGCAGATGACGTCACGTTTGCTCTAAGCCAAGAAAATATGCTTCCATCACCAAATGATTGCGACTGAGGACGCGGGCCATATCCAGAATCCAAAGCATGATTTAAAGCATTGACAAAATCGTCCTCGCTCAATGATTTGCGGTCCAATGACTCTTTCGGGTTCATAGTCCAAACAATATTGCTGAACTTATCACCTATTGGCAAAAGTGCAATTGGACCCGAAGGTAGAAATCGTTGCCACGCACAATAGTTATCCTCTTGATGTTCCACAGTACAGATGATGGCATTCTGTGAATACTTCCATCCAGTTGTTTTGAATCCAGCTAATTCCCTGACACGTGACTTGGAACCATCTGCTCCAACCTGTAATAATGACCATCAAATAAGATTCAAGAGAAATGATTCCATGCTTAGTTTGAAGAAGCAAGTAAACAGTGTAACTTCACAAGTCCAGGAAAAAAACAAGAAAACCTCATCTATATGCAAGATGAAATCGTTATTTTCCACCAACAATTTATCTATATAAGGGAAGAAGAAGATGAAATTACCACCAATTTCGCATGAAGGCTATTGCCATCGGCCAGTTCCAGCTTTGCTAGACCTCTAGTTGACATGGATGGCCCAGAAGATGTGCCATCCACCCGCATGGATGACAAGCTTGGAGCTAAATTCATTGAAGTTAACCTGGAAGGATATATTGTCTTCTGGGAATCTGTGTCCTGATAATATTCAATTGGTTAGCCTTCAAAGAGCATCCTTCAAAGAGCATCCAGGTTTCAAAGATAGATCAAATCAAAAGATGCATTGAAGGCAACAACAGCATTGGGAGACAAAAACTAAAATGGCTTTCTGAGCAATATGATCGTGGAGCCTAAAACTATCAACAAAGCGTTCAGATCTCTCAAGGAGAAAATTGGAGATAGAGCTGGATCTCTTGAAGCTGGCCTAACCTGTACCTCTCTACCTCATACACACGCACTCTTTGGCGCTTGCATAATTAGTACTTATTTAGCACCTCGGTATGTGCAATTCCAATAGCTAATACTCCACCTGACCAATAAATGATTGAAATACGAATACACATAAAAGAATGGGTAGATTTTTTCCATTTGGAAGCAATAAGTGCTAAATTTTATCATCTCTTGTTAAAAATTGTAAAATAATTCGATTCATGTGAACGAGTTGAATCGGGAAAAGTAAAAAGAATATGGATAGAATTTGGAAAAGGTCCATTAAGTGCAAAAAGTCTAGTAGAATATGACACTCTAAGATAGGGGTGAGGTGAGCAATGTTACACGGTCTTGGGTAGAACTCAACCTTAACAGCTAGCTATTGAAGTTAGGTGCCCTCACGCTTATATATTTAATATTACTTTGGTACCTAGGCAATGTGGGACTTCGCTTCACACTCTTACCTTACGCGCAGCGTACTCACTCAGCAGGACCAACCGCATGCAGGCCAAAGACACGCACCCTATCCATCTCTGGTACCTAGCTCTGATTCTATGTTACATGGTTTTGGGGTTAACCTTGGCTTCAAATTTGAGGATGTCAATTTTTTTTGAAGGCTTACGTGGCAATTTGACATGATGAAGTTGACATCTTCAAGATGTCCACTCCAACCATCATCTCAAATTTATTATTTATGAAGTTTTGGAGAGTAAAGAAATGAGAGATAAATTTTGACATCAATGTCAAATTTGACATGAGAGGAGGGATGTCAAATGAAATATAAGCATTTGACATTTTGGTTGGAGTTGTTTCACATGCCAATTCTTCCACTTGGCATGCCATGTAGATTTGACATCCTTGGTTGGAGATGCTCTAAATTCTACCCAAGTTCAAACATTTCAAGATTGGAGAATTTTAAAGCTAACTAGGGTGAAGTACCTGTATGCATGACAAAAGAGATCTATGAAGCACCTTATTCTCCACCACACACCTGAACCAGAAACCAAGACTAGCATCATCTGCCATGAATTACATATTGCAGAAGTGAAATTATCCAGTAGCTAAAAGTGTTCTTACCCCAGTACTTCTTTATCTACATCTCTGGCATTGTATCTTGTGTATCCTAGGCCAGTATAATCCCAAACCTACATAGAACATAGAATCAATCAAATAATATGTGGAGAGCGAATTATAGCCGCAGTTATGAATCACAAGTTTTATGTGCAAACAAGCCAGCCGACGAGTAGCTGACATGCCATAGACAAGGTATGGATTCTAAGGCTATGATGTAAATGAGTGGAGTGGAAATTGAGAAAAAAACATATATTTAGTCGTGTCCAAAATGAACATAGATTATAAACTACTTTGCTCTAGGCAATCAAGACCAATAAACCAGAAAATCTGCACTTGAAAAACTCACGAGGGTAAGTACAACAAAGCAAGAACTGCAGGTTATACAAATAATATCTTCATTTGATTAAAAATCCCTGGGTAAACCTATTGGGTCGGTTGACTACCATGCCATCATCCCATACCCTTTTTCCACCATTCCCATTTCGGATGTCAAAAGTAAGCCCATGCCGGGAAAAAGGGAATATAATGTTGGCATATGACCCATGTAGGAGGGTCTTGACCTTAATCAAGGTAGGGTTGCAGAGGAGTGAAAATCTACACCACAGGCCTGGAGATGACTGAGGAGAGAGAGGAGCTGGACTGATAGAGAGAAACACAGGTCTAAAGTAGTGTGAGGGGGTTTAACCTTCTTTTTGCAAGAGTGTTAGATGGACCTTGCTTAACTACCTTAAAATGATAACATCATAAGGTGCATCTCTCGGAAGATTCCCAAGTGATGGTGCCATACAGTTCGTTAGAAGGTCATATCAACTTAGTCAGAACCTAACTTGATGAACAGTAAAAGGTGGTGTGGCTTCTCTCTTAGGCATAATTAGCCACTTAGCCATGCATGTTGTTCTGTGAGGTAAAAGACTAAGGCAAATCTTCCTCTATAGCTTCCAACTGGCAACTGGTGCCCAACATCCCCAACCACTTTGACTCAAGTTATTTGCTTGTGTAGGAATCCTTTAAGTCATACCACAGGTGTACCAAGGTGGTGCCGTGATGAGCACCTGCGGAGATCGCTTGGGGGCGACAAACTACCACGTGGAAGCTGTGGTGAGCATCCTGTGGTGATAATTTGAACCTACCACGGTCCATAACTATATGTTTAGCAATTGGTCACTTAGCCATTTTAGCAATCTGATCCACCCTGTTGTAGTGGTGCAATCTTATGAGGCATTAGTCAAATGGGGCAGGGTAGCATGTACCTATAACCAGGGGAAATAACTTTTTCTCTAATAGCAAGGAAATCATCTTTTTTAAGAGAACAATTACAAAATCTTATGTACACATGGATTTAAAACAACCTTCAACGACTTTTCATGTTGTAGAACAAATATGGACAATACTACAACTTTAATGAATCAAATTCACTTACCTAACAATAATAGGGATTTTAGGAAATTGAGTGGGGTCAAGTGACCCCACTTGACCTTTACTAGATCTGCCCTTGCCTACAACCCACTAATGAACTATAAGACATTAAGACCCTTTGCTCTTTTGCATTACTAATGTGATAAAGACACATGTACGCAAGTCCAAGCATTTCAACTGTTCTACAGTATATCTCGATAAGTATAGGATTGAGTTTTGAATTTGATGATGGGAAGCCCTACATACAAATGAAAACAAAATTTCATGAGCAATACACACAGAATACTAATTTAAGACAATTGTCGATGAACTTAAAAGAACATATTATCGAATTGAGAAAGGTGATATGATTACCTGCATCTTGTCAAAATAAGCATGCCGATGCTGCTGAACATATTCCCAAGCACCAATATCTGCTAATTGGGATTATCATTAGGGTTCAAGTATACAAAGATATAGCCCCATCTTTGCAGTGTCACTTCTATCCACATATCAGAGACAATGCCATTACATTAATACAAGGAAAGTGGCACCTGATGCCAGCGAAGAAAAAACATATAAAGGCATGACATCTAACAAAAAAGTTAGGACAATTCTACTGCGATCTTTAGAAGGTAAAGTAAATACATAGCTCATGCTTCAGTACTACAATTTGTACATTTCAGTTAACAAGAACTGATTTCGGAAGTCCAGTGCAAAGGAACAACTATCAAATAGCACAACAACATGGTCTCAACTTCACGTTTGAGCTAATTGGTTGTGCGCATTAGCATTAGAGAGATTAAGAGTTGGAAACTAGATTGCATTTCACTATTCTTCTCAAATACACAATTCTCTAGATGATTTCTTTGTTGACTAAACTTCTCATGTGCTTGCATTCAAGCAGGTAAACACCAAGCATAAAGCTTCCATATCATTATTATGTATCTTTACTATTGTCAATGGTACTCGATAACATATGAAACAAGTGTCATGACATACATAATTCTGGTAGGAAAGTACTTTCATCCCAAAGGTGTCAGAGTTATTGAGGAAAATTGTGCGTTTCAGGTTCCTTTATGCAGTCCTCATCAAAGAATGATTTTGCAGAACAACACTCCTATCATCAGCAAGCAATATATGAAACCAGTCACTTGATACTGGCCATGTTTATCTAAGAATATGTTTCAATCTTTCATGCATATATCATATTACACTGGAATCATGATAGTTTCAATCTTTCATGCATATATCATATTACACTGGAATCATGATAGGCCTCTCTAAAAGTGCATGCAAAACAAAGAACATGAGATTTGGAGGTGAATGACAAAATGCTTATCTAAGCCAGTTACACCAATGTGTATAGGTTTCAATGTTTCATGCATATATCATATTACACGGGAAGCATGATAGGCCTCTCTAAAAGTGCATGCAAAACAAAGAACACGAGATTTTGAAGGTTAAAGACAAAATGCGCACAGAAATACTAACAAATGGATACCTTTGAAAAAGGAAATAGTTGCAGGGGTGACGGTACTGACCCTTGGATCTGGGGGATCATCTTTCTTGAAACATTCTTCCTTCCCCAAGGTAGGATTGCTATCAATGATGGCGACAGTCAAATGTTTCGCCAACGGTGTGCTCGCTGCAGGCATATGGAAATCAGATGGCTTGTGCCTAATTAAAAATGCAATTAGAAATTCAATGCAACATGAATTGTTTGAAAATATCCTCATACTGCTCATCACAAAACATTGAGCAGTTCATCAAGGTGAAATAAAACAAGGTAAGGACCCGTATGTTGAACAAAGGCAATAGAAGCCTTCCTATTTATCATGATAAGATGATCCATTAGAAAGTACAACATTTGTGCAAAACATGAACCCAATATCCATTCATTGATAAAGACAACACATATATAAACTAAAGCACCACGGGTATGCATCCTAATCCAATATGAAGAGACCACAAACCCAGGAAGGCCACGTAGTATATGCCACAATTACACAACATAAACTAAATATATAAAGTAATCAAGAAAAGACTCTACGAAAGCTGAATATAATTCTTTCATCCCAGAACTACCAAAAAAAACATTTGCTGCAAGCTTTACTTGATGATGGGACATCCCTCGATTCCACTCGCCCACTAGCTGTAGGTCCTCAGCTTACTGCTAAATACCAAAACATGCTGATCAGTGATCTAGGCATGGCACACTGCACTTTAATCGGGAGCAGGAGGAGAATCCATAAATCTTTGTGGTTTGGCGGTAAATCACTAGATGATTCAGTGATTGTATCTACCTTGACATGCAGTTCAAAATCGCGAGAAAATTATTCCACCTAGCCAGATTACAAATTGTACTGGCCAAAAAAGGTATGGGCGAAATAGCCTTCCAAGGGAAGTCAGAAGGTCTCTCTGTAGACATCCTAATCTGCCACTCTTTTGAAGGGCTTCCACTAGGTTTCAGCTATATAGCTCCGACACTTTGCCGGAAGCAGCGTACTGGTGGGTGTCAGACACGTGTCGGAGCGCATGTCCAACACGTGTCAAAGACACTTAATCTCAAAGTGTCCTGATATTTGGGGGTTGGAAACTCTCCCAAATGCATCGTGTCCCCTATTTTCAAAAAATTTGCAGTGTCCCATATCAACAAGAAAGATAAATCAAGCAAAAGGTGCACACCATTCTAGCTAACAGTCCTCCATTTCCCGAGCAAGATGGGGCTTGAAGATCACCCCGCCAACTATAAGGGCCTCTTGTCCATAAATCCTTACTAATTCTAGGAACAGAAGACTTCTCACCAGAGATAAAGCCAAAAAAACCTCGTATAAATATGCATATCTACATTAGGTGGCAGGTGGCTTTTAGTTTAAGAAATTCGCTTTTGGAATTTCTGACCAAAGGATAACACGTAATAGCCCACTAAAGAGTAAGATCTTTAAAAAAGAATGATGCCCAGGTCCTCCATTTTTCTAATCCTTTTTCGAAGTCAATTAATTTTGTTTCGGCCAATATATGCATAAAACCAATAAAAAGCGGGATAGAAATAGCACTGCAATATGTGCACTCGAAATTGTAAACCATTTGTGCAGGAATGATTTGTTTTGGCGGCACACATCAGCGGATGAGCATGTCATACTAGCCAAAACAGCAGCAGCAACAATAATAGATGAACATAAAGATGAATGAAAGCAAGGACATCAGCTGATTAAGATAGTTTTTGGATTACCTAGGGAACAAGCTAGAGCCATGCCAACCATGCCACCTCCAACGATAGCAATGTCATGCTGCCGAACAGTATTTTCTGTATCATGTTTGTCCTACAACATTTGAAGAAATTCTTACTTGACAACTTTACAAGATGGCAAGATATAACAATTACATAAGAATAAAAGCAGTAACAGAATACAAATTAACAGTTTCAAACTAAGCAAATCTTTTAACAACTAGTAGGATACAATTCTGGCATCTCATAAAAATACAAGAGCACTGAAATAATACTTAGATGAGGAGCAAAAAGACTAAAAATTTTGTGTTAGCACAGTATTAAGGAGAAACAAACTCATGAAAGAAACAGAAATGATTGTCTAAGGAAGGTCTGACGTATGACAAAGCATAAAAGTTAGAGATTGATCTAAGTACATTTCTTAGTAAAAATGAGGCAGGATAGGGAGGCGCAAGAGCACAAAGAAGAGTCTAAGGTTGGGAGCACCTAGGGGAGTGTCTACCTTGTGTAGCATAAAATTGATGGACATGCTTGGAGACATGTTGTTCTAAGGCTAGATAGGCACAAGAATTTGAACCTAATAAACATGGTTTGCACATTGCTTTAAGTCAAGAAATTCCCAATGGATCATGCAGTGCATTTACTAACTGAAAACCCCTTGTCACTTAATTCTGAAAATGTACTTTGAAGGAGTTTGAATATCACTAGAAAGAGCAGAAGTTGAACACACATAGTGGAAGGTGGTTTTGGCTAAACCCTAACTGGAAAAGTCTGTCATCAAACTCTGAATTTAAAATCTCTAGCACAGTTCACAGTCCAATGTTTCAATTTGTCACCTAATAAATACTCCAAACAGAACACTGATTCAACAATTTAGAGCAGCTAGAGAAATGACACCTATTTTGCACAAAAAAACAAAAAGTCCACACCGATCCTGTATAAAATAAAGAGCACTGAGAAGCATCTTTGCCTCCACGGTCGTTTTCAATTTTCATAGTTGACATTTCGAAAATAAAAAAACTCCTAATTCTACAGGGTTGAATAACAATCTTAATGATTTAAACGGGTAAAAAAAGCTAGGCCCACTCATAGTCATACGTATCCACAAGCATAGCCTATAAACAAATGCAGAACTAGGGTTGGATCTTGGACATTCAGACGCATGAGGAGCAATGCATTTATGCTTCCAGACGAGAAGACTAGTCAAAGGAGGATCAACAATTTCATATATATCAGCCAGCTAGATTAGTTCCTTTTGGTTGGTTACTATAATTTTTTCATCCGCTTCCTACAAGACTTAGCAAGACGATCCGCCTTATCAAGGGAAGAGTAATGCATTATCATCCTTTACCTGTTTTATCTTCCAGTCAAAAGGAGGAATGCTGGTAAAGAATCATAGGAGATACATAAAGAAGGAGAGCACCTAGCTAGCGAAAGAAGCCAAGCCGTAATAAGCCACTTGAACTAAAACATAACTATGGAAAAACAACTGGTGCTTTTTCAAAACTTGTACAGAGAATAATTAGTAAGGTCTGAACATTGGCAGGAATACAGCCCCCATTGTTTTCAGAAATGGTCAATACCCCAGGCTAGATTCACTCCCCTGGAGTTTTTATCAAGACATGAACTCTGCACCTGCCTCAAACCAAGCAAGAGACACATCTAATCTACTAGCTCATGGCAAAATGTATCTAACTCAAAAGTTTCAGGTGTATTGAACTGTAAACTTCTACAAGTTCAAATTATAATGAGATCAAAGAATGTCTTATGATCTCTTCATTCGGGATAGGTTAGCTATTTAATTCCCTTAACCGGAAAGAAAAATAACTGAACCTGCTCCTGTCCTGTATGACAACCAAACAGACAGTGACGAGATTCTTCTTCAAAAATTGCACAAGGATTTTCAGTTACAATTAGCAGAATTCAGTTGAAATTTATTGGAGCCAATAGAATAGGAACACAGATAATAAGTTCAACATGAGTTGTAAGTAAGTGATTTTTGGTTCTTAGTTGGCGCAGCATGGAGAAAAAACATACAGCGAACATCGCCACACACCTTCAGTGGACATCATCACATTATTATATTCTCTTTGCCTAATGTAACAATTTCCTGAAGTAAAACTGCTGCCCTAATTGGGAGTCAGGTCTATCCGTCAATTATTCAATCTTATAAACAAGACATCCCTCAGCTTTGGCAACAAAATTTGAAGATTTGACACACATATAACAGCATAACCAAACCAAACCAAACTAAGCCTTATGTACCAAACATGTAGCAGCACAAAGTGATCAAATTACAACGTAAATTCTGAACCTCAAAGTAAGAAAATGAAAAAACTCTTGGCACTTAAGTTGATGATTTCAACAGTAGCCTAGATCGTTCGTCCAAAAAATGGGAGCTTATTACACCATATGCCCTAAATTGTGGTACAACAAGAGTAGGCTTCTAATATTGGAAGGTAGTATTGTCTAATAGCTATAGGCTTTTCAGATAAAAATGCTGGAATATAGTTCTTTCAAGCGGTAAACGTCCACTAAATCAAAATATTCTTTTGAAATTTTCTATGCAACACCCATTTTCAGGAGCACAATGACCGGTTTTCCACATTTGGTATCACGGACTCTCGCCAAAACCCCACTCTCATATGATTATTAGTTCATAAAAAACAACTTTGTCGGAAACACCACAAGGGATCACTTCGCATCCCTATATTTACCATTATGGACAACGATATAGCATGTTTCAAAACATGCTTTCAAAAATGTAAAACGCTCGGGGTGTAGTATTCCCTGGTAACACAGGTAAGGCGTACATCGATAGCAAACAACCAAGACTAAATAGAACTTAAGAGACCATAAAGGCTAAAAAAATACTTACATTGCTAGCTTGGGAACTAGATTGTTCTGCAGCTGCATCGTTACAAAACGTCTTCCTCCCAACTACTCTCAACCCACGTCTATTCGAAGCAATTCTTCTCACAATCATTCTGTTTGGAGTACACAATGCATTAAAGAACACCTTAAAGAAACACCAATAATCTTCATCAAGATTTCCATAATCTTCAGACAATAAAAGGCACATAAAACAGCACATTCAAATGAAAACTACAATATACGATATTCGTACTAGGTCATACACATGCTATACGAATATAGAATCGGAACATTTCTGCATACATACCTGTGTGTAGATGAAACAAGAATTTAGGGCCTTTCTAATTTCCGAATTCCCCATATAATCATTTTGCTTTTAACAGTTGCTAGACTACAGAATACGACTGGAGGTTCTACTTGGCCATGATTTTCACGGATTAACATACACTTACCAGAAACCGCGAAGAAATACACAAAAAGCAGCCAACTACATATTCGTCTAGCAAGAGTAAACGTCTATGCATAGAATAAACATGGTAATTACGGGATGAGAACCTGTTCATTTCTGAGAATCAAAGAGCTCACTGCGTACACGCTGAGAGAGAGAGAGAGAGAGAGAGAGAGAGGCGATGATGTCTGTAGTTTCTTTCGCCGGTATGTTTTTCACATTTCGGTTTCAGAAACAGAAAGTCTGTTGACAGACTTTTTAAAACAGATTGTGCACAGATCACCATGTGGGATCCGGAATGGGTCCCACAAAAACAATCCAATCCGTTCATTAAATATAAAATATTTTTTAAAGGGTTCTCGCAAAAAATCAACTTAATCCGATCACTGTAAGTGCTCGATTCAATCATCTAACTTTTCATTATTCTGAAATCTGAATGAAAAGTTAAATCATTGAATCGAGCACCTATAAATATCGGATTGAGTTCATTTTTTTCAAAAATCCTTGAAAAAATGTTTTACATTTAAGTAACGGATCGAATTATTTGTGTGGGATCCGTAGTGAACCCCACATCGTAATCTATGCATGATCTGTTTTAAAAAGATCTGTGTGAGTAGCAACCCTCTTTCAGAAATGGTACGAGTACAAGGGGGGACACAGACACCGAGTACAGAATATTTTGTTCAAAATATTTTTGTTTAGAGTTTTTATAAAAAAATCAGTTAAATCCGATATCAATTTTGTCCTATAATTCAAGCCTAAATTCTACAACAAAGTTGAATATTTTGTAAAGGCCCTTATCGATATCAGATTTAGCTAATTTTTTACACAATTTTTAAAAATATTTTGAACAAAATAACCGGCTCCAATCATTTCTGTGAGATCCAAGACATGTCTCAATATCATCTGTAATCGGGTCTGTCCCCCCTCTGCTGTACCCGTAGCATCACCAGGGGCTTTGTGTTAGTTTATAGAGTTTTTTTCCCAATTTGTGTCAACAAGACGAACCAATAATTTCTAAAAGTTTGGCACAATAGTAACAAATGCGAAAAATATTGAAAAAGGCAAAATTCAAAAAGCTTCCCAAAAAGCTAGGGAGAACAACACCTAATTTTTAGACCGGATTAGATTTGGATCAAATTTTTACAAATAAAAAAATATAGTTCAAAGTTTAAAAACAAGTTCATACAAGAAGGCGCAAAAAGACAATCAATTTTTTTCCAGTTTGATTTATATTTTTTTATTTCTCTTGTTGAGATGAACGATGTAATACAAAAATTTAGCAAAAATCTAAGAAAAATAAGGAAAAAACAACCACTGGCCAGAATGCGCAGACCACCTTGCTAGAATGGGCGCTGATCAGACTGATAGTCTTGTTGTCCTTGATCAAGCCCCTCTTTCTGTTAGGGAGTTCTTGATTCGAGATTGCCTAAACATTATGCAGATCCTCGACTAGTTATTTTTCTTTAGCTGTATTTGTGTAGTACGATTTCGAACTCCTCAGCACTTCTGATGCTTGTTGTTCTGGTTTAATATATTTGAGCTTCCGGTTGACCAAAAAAAAAAAAAAAAGACAAAAGATGTACTGGAGCTGTATTCTTTTACATTCATTTCCTTTGGAGAATGAACGAAAGATCCGAGCAATACTTTGTTCGAGCTTGATTCGAAGGATAACGGACTTCAAAAAGATCTTTAATATCGGTATGTTTATGAAACAAACCGATCTCAAAAGAGTTTTTAATGAGCGAATACAAGCTTAAACTCGGACGGTTTGGTGCGTTTATCATACCTACCCTGGAGGACGATTTTAACGTTAGTGTTGAAATAACCAAACATATCCAATAATTTCAAACTTCCTTACCTTTTTTTGCTTGTTAAAAATTACTATTGTCTATAAAAAAAAAATTCAATTCCCAAAACACAGAAAGCTCATCAATCGTTCAAGTAAGAAATAATTTTATCAAGTTTCTCATAAATTTCTATTTGGACCGAACAAAATTATCTCGAGCCACATATTTCTTCCACACTCATTTAAAATTATCTTTTGAAGTGAATACTCATCACTAACAATCAGCCACCGTTGTAAGCCACGGTCCTAGCCCTCCTCCACCCCTATATCACTTGGGATTGCGAGCTTGGTGGTGAAGGGGCTGGGATGGCTGCCCCCGCGGATAATTATTGGGAAAAAATTAAGTTTTTTTTAATATAGGGGCATTTTTGGACAAGTTAAAGTTTAATTGGGTGTGTAAGGATATTGGGGCTAGAAAGAATATTTTTTGGGTTCAAATAGGATTACCCTTTTCATTAGAAACCAAAGAGAGTTCAATTATCCCAATTTCATTAAAATTGGCTTATCCATTTTGTAGTCATTTTCCCAACTAATAATAAAAGAAAAGGATGTACTTTTCCATGCAAAATTTTCTTTTTCCATTTGTTTCTTTTCTTCTTCCTCCCAAATCTGAGATCAAAGAAGATTAAAGAGATGCTATTTTTGAGCATTGCAAGGTATTATGTGCAAGCTAATTAGAGCAGAGAGAGTCATCATTCGGTCTGGAATTCGACTTCTACCCGCTTGCTAATACTTTCAGAGTGGGGTCAGTTCATATGAAACTTAACAGGCATTTGGTACGCCTCCTGCTTGCAAACAATTTGATACCCCGAATTAGTTGGTTCATTCGGCCTAATACCGTAAAAAAAAAAGTCCATTACAACCACAACACACATCATGTTTTGCACTTTTGCCATTCAAGCTCAAGCACATCCAACACAAAGCTAGTAGTTTAAGTTATCAAAGAGGGTCTACTAGTTTAAGTTGTCAAGAGGGTCTGGAAAGAAGGAAAGCTAAGGCAGTGTTTGGACCAAGAAATTATGCAGGGATTAGCCGAAGGAAGAGAAAAGGCAAGAGAAACATGCTTTCAGATTTCAATCTACGAACGGAAATCCCTTACATTTTCTCCTTCCACAAACCCTTCTACAAATCATCAAACGGAACACAGCCTAAGTGAATGAACAAGATATCTCAGCAGTAGACAAAAGCAGTGTATCACAAATATTTTTCCAGCTTTTGCAAGAATACATGAAATATAGTGAATCAAAATGAAACCATAAACAAATTCACTCTTCCAAATTGGTGACAAGCTTTAGTAAGAACCACAGTTCTTTTCAATTTTTATACCCCCCACAATAATTTACCAGATTTTCACCCTACCGAACGATAATCGTTTCAATATAGAAGCGCATCCCCCACCAACTGTTGATAACGAAAGCGAACTAAATGGAAATGAAACAAGTATCGCCATTGGTACTACTGATTCTGACTTCTTGCTTTCTTCGATTTGCTCTTTTCTTGCGCTTTCTTTTTCTTAGCTTCAGCTGTAATCCATGTGTAATCAGGAAGAATCGCAAACGGATCCTGAATATTATCTATCTTACTGCTTGAACTACCAGTGGAAGAACTAGGCCTTTGGTAAGGGGATTTTATCCACTGAAACCAGGACGAGGACTGCATCATCGTCATCGCAGGGCTCTCTCGGCCTGCAGCACTTGGGCTTGATGGAGGGGTCGCGAACTCGTCCAGTGGTTGTAACTCCTCAAACTTCGTAAATGTAACCAACACTCTGACAGTGGGAACCACTGGTATAGCAACCTGTAAAGTCATGAGGAGTTCTTAGCAAATAATACTAAGGGAAGCTACCGCGAAAATAGATCGGAAAAAAAAAAAAACCCTCCATGCCTTGTAAGACAAATAAACTTGAAAGTGAAGTGTGAAGAGTTTGAAAATCTCGTACAGTCAAAATAGGACTACAGTGAAATTCAAAACTGTATTCTGGTTAGAAGAGCAGGTTACCAGGGTAATTTTGACCACTTCCCCACCCTGAAAACCTTTTTAACTTGTAACTGATCCAAAGTTGCTTCCACTTCCCTCAAAACCATTACCAGGCAAGTGAATTAACCATGTAACGGCCAAGGAAAAAAAATACAATTCATTTCCATCGAAACTGACAAAATGTTTCTGTTTCTCGGCAGACCGAGATGAAGCATTAGTGGATTCCCGGAATTCCAATGTGTCCACCGACGCATACCGGAATGCACTAAAACAAGTTGATATTCCATGAAACATTGAGTTGTTTCGACACCCATCAGAAAAATCACAATAACAATTTAGTAGATTATATAAATTCCGTTAACATTTCAACTATATGTCAGAAATGTTGTAACTCTGGTGTTGGACACGTGTCCGCAAAGTAGGTAAGTTTCAATTTGGCCCATAATTTTTTAAATGTGTCAATTTTGTCCTTGAGGTTTCTGATTTGTTTCAATGTGATTTCTTCTAACTACCAAGCTCCTTGAAGTCTATATAGTTATATCTTATATATTTTGAAATTTATATAGTCATATCTACTTAATAAATCTAATTGTTCTTGATATATTTTCGTTTATGTAACCTTTTTGCTTTTGCCAATACATAGAGTCTATTGAGCATAAAAATTTATTTTTAAATTTAGCTTAAGTGTATATGATAGATGATTCACACAAGCATTTCTCAAAACGATATTGACACACACACATACCTAGGGGCCGGTTCCAAATGAGTTGATGTCTTACGGAAACTCTTAAAAACATGTTCTAAACAAACTCAACGGTTCCAATCATTTGTGTGGGAGTCTAAAATGGATCCCACGCATAGGAATCATAACAAAAAAACTCTGCCTGAATTAATTCTATAAATCTCCTCACTTTTGTCGATTTC
>JAOTQK010000024.1:5197512-5210962 GCA_025642025.1 Rhododendron ferrugineum | reverse complement strand
CAAATGCAAACCCCTCTTCCCACCTCCCACCGCCCGCCGCCCCTTCTACGTCACCGCCACCACCGCCGCCGCGGCCCAAAAACTCAACAAATACAGCTCCCAAATCACCGAACCCAAGTCCCAAGGCGGGTCCCAGGCCATCCTGTACGGCGTGGGCCTCTCAGATGAGGACATGGGAAAGCCCCAGATAGGGATTTCCTCCGTCTGGTACGAAGGCAACACGTGCAACATGCACCTGCTGGGCCTGTCCGAGGCCGTGAAAGAAGGGGTGTGGAAGAGTGGAATGGTTGGGTTCAGGTTTAATACGGTCGGGGTGAGCGACGCGATTTCGATGGGGACCAGAGGGATGTGTTACAGCCTGCAGTCTAGGGATTTGATCGCGGATAGTATTGAGACTGTTATGGGTGGGCAGTGGTATGATGGGAATATCTCCATCCCCGGTTGTGACAAGAATGTAAGTGTAAAGCTTGGTTTTTTTTATCTCTTGGATTCATTCTTGATTTGATATTTCCTGTTTTTTTTTGTGTGTGTGGTTTTTCTGGGATGGGAATGGGAGATTGTGGCAAAGTTTCAGTGTTTCTTCTGAAAGCATCTCCATTCGTATTAGCCAAATTGTCAATTGTATAGTCGTTTTTCAGTCAGTAGGGTGCCATTGGGCCTTCTTTTTTCTTCTTCTTCTTCTTCTTATTTTTTTTTCCCTTTCCCTGCAATGTGCTCCTGTGGCATTTTACGTTAATATCATTTTAGGCGTTTGATACTTGGATCACAACTCGTGATCACAACCATTATAGCTGTCACAAAATGGGCCACTTTTTGGCTGAGGATTTGGCAATGAGTTAGAGATGCCAAAGCCAAATTGATAGCAAAAAATGGCTTTGACATGACAAATACAGCTCTCAAATCACCCAACCCAAGTCGCAGGGTGGCTCTCAAGCCATCCTCTATAGCGTAGGGCTCTCCAATGATGACATGGGGAAGCCCCGGATAGGCACATTGGTATGATGCAATTTCTTAGTGACACCACATGTCTAAAAGAATTCCTAGCGATATGCACATGTCTAAAAGGATTGAGACTGTTATTGGTGCGCAGTGGTATGATGGGAATATTTCCATCCCTGGTTGTGACAAGAATGTAACTGTAAACCATTGGGATGGGAATGGGAGATTGTGGCAATGTTTCAGTGTTTTGTCTTGCATCATATCCAATGGTCTTAGCCAAATTGTCCAAGTTGGTCATTTTTCTGTCTGTAGAGTGCCATTTGTATTTTTTTGTATTTTTTTTCTTTCCTTTATTTTTCCTTCAATGTTGCTCTGGTGCCGCGCTATGTTAGCTATCAATTTAGGCGTTAGATACTTAGATCGCATCAAATTATCACAACCATTTTAGCAAAATGTGCCATTTTTTGGCTAAAGATTTGGCAAGGAATTGGTGATAACAAAGCCAAAAAATGGCTTTGACAACTGAAATCGTAAACTATTGGAGATGATCTTCAATTGTTATTTTTCTATTGGGGGTCTGCTGTATTTAAGTTCTTGCAATGCTCTAGTGCTATTCAGCTATTGTTTTGCTCTTTTTTTTTTAAGGTTGTCTGTCATTTGTGTTTTTTTCCTCTTCTGATCTATTTTTATGGTGTATTATGGTTGAAAGAATGTAGTTTGGTGCTTGTTAAACTTATTTTCTGATGGGATTCCTGATTTTGCTCACTAATATTGAATTTCTTTGATTGGTTATCTAGGATTCGTCAACTCTTTTCTAGTATACAATGCGGCTCTAGATATATGTTTGCACTGTATTGCAAAAATAATTAGTTCTGTATTCAACCCGCACTAGTTATTGATGCCAGAGAGGCTATGTACTTGGGATTGACATATCTCGTGGGTGGACATGTGAGCCCTAATTTTGATTTCAAGCCTCTCTTTGTGTATAATGGCAACAAGGAAAGATTATCATTCAAATATCTGGTTAAAGTACTTTCCTGCGTTGTTGCTGATCACAGTTAGATGATCAAGTACGACAGATTTGGAAAAAGTGGAAGCAGCCTCCCACTTCAAAATGTTGGAGGCTTTGACAATTCAGCTTCTCAGTGAAAGCATACCAGTCTGTTTGAATCTGCATAGAGATTTATATGTTGACAACAGGTCTTTGCAGTGTTTTAAAAGATCTACAGTGTTTTAACTTTTAATGTTCAACACATCCTTTTGTTATATCTGGGATTCTGGATGAGAACTATGTTTGTACTTTTTCATAGGATTAAAGGAGTACGACTGTGGACTGTCTGTTGTATATGAAAGGTCGTTCACTATCAGCTGCAGTAAGAAAAATAAAAGCATAAATGCGTCAATTGTGAAACAATGAGCTAAGAATGCATAGTAGTCATGCCCTTGTCAGAAGACTGAAATTTCATTGTCATTTATTTCCACTCTCCGTTAAGAAAAGCACTTTTGCTTCCAATACGACTTTATTTTAAGGATTACTGCTCTCTCTCTCTCTCTCCATGTGTGTGCATGCTTTTTGGTAATTATAACTCACTCTCCTTGTCTTGTTAACCGACCCAAATATCAGACTTGTCATTCTTGATGAAATTTTACATGCTTAGATGGTTGATTTGCTTTCAATTTGGTTGTGATGCTCCTTTCTTTTTTTTTTTTTGCAGATGCCAGGTACAATTATGGCCATGGGACGGCTTAATCGGCCAAGTATAATGATTTATGGTGGAACTATTAAGGTTAGACACCATACCACTGAAACCAAAATGAACAAATGGCAATTGTTTTACTTGTATTCATAAAACTTAGAAATCCTAGAGGAGACAAGGGTTCCCGGCTATAATATAGAGACTGTAATTCTGATAATTATTCTCCAAATGGCGATGACTATGTAATGCATTGTTGCATAAATCTCTTATCTAAGTGTCTTGTTTCGGATGTAGCAATCAAGGTATAACTATAACAAAGCCCAAGTAGTCCCCATTCGATGGGGGTATGGGCGAGGTAGAACTGAAGACGGACCTAACCCTTGGCAATATATACACAAGGTAGTTGCTTTCAATTTTTTTTTACCATTGGACTAGCGCCTCCTATACCTCCACAATATCAAGAAACTCAAGGGACCTTATGCCGTGGAACCATGCCCCCAAATCAAAACCGGAAGGCATCAGAGAGGGAATGCTTAGAGATCCGATTCAGTTTTTGTGCTCATTACCTTGCTTCCTCTATTTAAAAGGCCAAAGCACCAGTAATGCACAACTTGTTTCGTATGTAAAATTGGAAGAAAAAAAAAAAAAACTACCCCCTGTTTGCTGACTCATTAAGAGCGTTCTGGGTGGGTTAGGTTTGGTATAGTCCTAACATTTGGCTATATATTAGGTTAATAGGCCGGATATTAACCATTGAACTGTCCCCCTCAACCTCGTTTTACTGACTTTTTGCGTATTGTAATAATGTTCACTCCAGTGGAAAAATGTGTACTTTTCATCTCCCATTAAGCATCAACCGTGATTCCACACATGTTAAGTGTCTGTTTGGAAACACTAATGTAATGACAGATATTGCACTGCTAAGTGTTAACAGCACATGCATGATGCATCGATCAAATCATCTATGTTGGAGATGTATGTAGCTTCAAATTGATGTTCGTGTGCCATAGACATTCTATGGCATTTGGTTATTGTCTTTGTTTGTTTCTTTTTCAGTTAGCTCTTTTTGTTTGTTCAAGTTACTAGTTTTGACCCTGACGTTTGTTTTGGAAGCTTTCATAGAGGGGATGGAATTAGAGGAAATCCATGTAAAGGAAGATACACTCAATCTTTTTTTTTTTTTTTTTAGGGTTGTGGTGATCCCTGACCCCAGTGGTGTTTGTTCTTCTAAATCTGCTTGGGTTTGTACAAGGCAGAGTGGTTCCCAAAGCATGTGCCTAGATGGTGTTTGTTCTTCTAAATCTGCTTGGGTTTGTATAAGGCAGAGTGGTTCCCAAAGCATGTGCCTAGATGGTCAATTATCCAATGAATGCCATCTTGGGCAGGCTTCTGACAAAGGATTGGCTTCCTAAGTGGGGAATAGCTACTGATGAAAGTAGTGTCCTGTGTTCTCTCAGCTTTGCATCTTATAACCACCCGGTCTTTGAGTACCTCTTCTCTAAATGGATTTGGGGTAAGCTAGTCTATTTGATTTCAGTAGAAGTCCTCAAAATCTTAGTGTGAAGCCATATGGGTTAGGAATCATGTCAAAGGTCAGGGTTTGCAGGGTTCAGCGTTAAAGTTGGCTTTCTCAGCAACTACATGCTGTGTTTGGGCAGAGAGAAATTGCAGGATGTTCAAAATGAAGGGCTGTTCTGCTGATGGAACGAACTTAAAGATTAAAAGAGCAGTGAGAGATTGTATGGCTGGTTGGGGAGAGTTTCCTCTACTAAAGAAATGTCAGTCTCAAGAGCAGTGAGAGCAGTGAGTTTTAGGTGTTCCTTCATAATGTATTTGTATCCAGGCTTGGCTTGATGCCCCAGTCCTAGATTTTGACCTTCGGTCTTTGCTTTTGTATTTGACTCTCAAGGATATTCCCTTGGCCCTTGTTTTGGTAGTGTTTCACAATAATATAATCTTTACCCCAAAAGAAAAAGAACTAATCTTTTAGCAGTGGACTAACACTTTTAAGGGATTGCAGGAAAGAGATACTGGCATTATGCCAACAGCTACTTACTGTTAATGTTCAAGATAGTCGTTTGGATACTTCCCTGTTCAATTTAAGTGTGAGCATGGATGTAGTATTATCTGCGATTAGTTTCCTGACATTGTATTGAGATATAAAAAAGCTTAGCAACCAACTTTTTTAGTTTGAGCCGTATAAAATATAACATTGTTTAAATAAGACGTCACCCTAGCGATTTAGATATTATTTGTTTCTCCATTTTGAAAATTCAGAAGCTCTGGTTGATTGAAAACTGTTGATGATGGAATAAAGCATACCTTGTTCTGATTATTAAATTCGTTTCTCTTCCGGTCTTTTTGAATTTATTCCATTTGACTTGTGCAGCCTGGTCATTTTCAAGGAAATACCTACGACATAGTATCTGCCTTTCAGGTATGCGTTCTGATTTGCAGTTTCCAAGTTTTTTATTCGGAGTATTTATATGTGGTGAGCTGGGAATATTTGCATTTCACAAATCTTGAGTTCCTTACTGGTTGTTGACTGTTGAGGCAATTGGTTAAGAAAATAATTCCTATAGGTCTGTTTGTTTATCCGGATTGTAGCATCGGATATGGCCTATAAATCCAAGGAGACCACTTATCTTGTGTTTGATGGGAACTTATGAGGTCAATTACACACTTGTTGGGTTTAATACCCCACAATACGTGGGATATATTGCACCATTGGGGATGTGGAATAAAACCTCCTCAAAACATGGGGTGTATAACACCATGGGGATGGGATTACTTATCCAATCAGATTATACAGTACCAGTCTAGTCAATCGAACGAGGCCTCAATGGGTTAATGGCCTCTGTTGCATCGCTTCCTTCTTTAACTGCCTGTTGTACCTGTATTAGTTTGGTTGCATTTCTCATATCAGTTTGCCTTTTTGTTACCATTTTTTATGAGTTTGCTTAATCTTTTGAAGTCTCTGCCGTGAATTAGTTTGCCTTTCTCGTATATTAGAACCACTTTATTAACTCTCCATATGCAGTATGCACTCATACAAATCTTGGGATATGCAAGTCTCAATTTTTGCTCTTCTTTTTTTTAGTTTACTTTTATTCTCATGCTTTGCTGCATCCAGAAAATAGCATAAAAGCAGGTGGACATTAGGCTCTGGAAAAATCACATCAACAGCAAGGACAACCCCATTATGGAAGCAAATCTTGAGTTCATGAATTTATATCTTTCTTTAAAAGCCTCAGACTCAGATATCTTAAGATCCACTTATCCTTTGACAAATGCTTGGGATTGCAGTTACCCATCTCACTCCCTGTATAAACGAGATCTAGAAAGTTTTTCTACATTTTAATGCAAAGAGGACTCGCCAACCTTATTCTTTATTGGGTCTGGGTGAAGTGGGCGAGATTGTGTTTCTAAGGGGGACATCCCTGGGGTTAGATTGGGGAAGGCAATTTCTTCAAGGGGGTGGTTTAGGTCCTTTAGGATCACCGTGGGAAAAAATCTTACTGAACATATTCTTTGGTCATTGATCAGTCAATGCATTTTTACTAAAGTTTTGGCCATTTTTAAAATGGGACTTAACTCTACCACCTTGCGTTATCAGATGTACATAATTGAAAATGATGGAATGTATCAATGTTAAGTGCTTAATTGGGGAATTTACTACATGAATAAAATGTCTATCAAACAAGTCACATGGTTGTGCAACTACAGACTACCTTATCTATACACCCTACAGAGATTTATGAATTGTCATGACATGGGGCCTGATCAATAGGCTAAAGAAGATATGTTAGTCACCAACTTAACCATCGAACATCTAAGCTTAGAAATTAAGGCAAATACTTTTTTTTTTACAAGTTCTCGGATGAATGTGATTTGACTAATGTAAATGAGTGTTGCCTTGTTGGAACTTGAATGTCTTTATTTTTTCTTTCATTTGCTTTTTATTTTCTAAATGTTCATACTTCATGCATTTTTTACTATCATTCTCTGGGATCAACATCGAGGGTTTTAGATCATATATTCAGCATTTCTGAATAATTTTTTTCCTTTTTTTTTTTTCCAAAACATTTCACTGCGCCAGATTCACTGATTTCCTAGCTATTGCTTAACTTGCTTATTTCTCTCTTTCGATTATCACTCTAGGTTTATGGGGAATATGTGAGTGGTTCCATAAGTGATGAACAGAGGAGGAATGTTGTTCGTAATTCATGCCCTGGAGCAGGGGCTTGTGGTGGGATGTACACAGCAAATACCATGGCCTGTGCTATTGAGGCAATGGGAATGTCCCTTCCTTTCAGGTACACCGCGATTCCATAATTCTCTTGGATTTGGTTGTGAACATGATCTCTATTTGCTTCCATCGGAACAAAAAACCTTTCCCATTTATGAAGAGACCGAAACGGAACACAAGGGCTGTAACAAAAGTCCAGTCCGAAAGACAACACTGTATCGTTAAACACAAAAATCAACCAGACATGTGTAAGAATAAAAATAAAAACAGTACCGTAAGTCCCAATCAATTGGGGTCGGCTACATGAATCCATTTTTTCCATTGAGCTCAGTCAATGGCATTGTGTTCCATGATATTGAGAACAATAATTATGTCAAAATGGATTTGGAATTTATTTAACTTCAAATTTTGTTCAACGATGACATTTACTTTCCTTTCTATAATTCGTTTATGAATTAATGAATCAATCTACAAATCTCATTATGTGATTATCAGTTGGTAGGCTCTATGAAGCTAGATAAGTTTATTTCATGTTTCTAAACCTTTCCTGCATGTTCAAGTTCCTTTGGTCTCTTTCGAATTGTTTGTGAAACGTTCTATGCTTGATGAAGCAATAAACTAAAATGAAGTTTTGATTCTTTGAGTGGAGTTGTTGGTTATCTGTTTCTTGATTAATTCTTTCCTTCTTTCTCTGGTTCCAAAAAGCTCTTCAACACCTGCTGAAGATCCATTGAAGTTGGATGAGTGTCGCCTAGCCGGAAAATACTTGCTAGATTTGATAAAGATGGACATAAAACCACGAGACATTATTACGCCTAAATCACTACGTAATGCAATGGCCATCGTCATGGCCTTGGGAGGGTCAACCAATGCGGTGTTACATTTAATTGCTATTGCGAGGTGAGGAATATTTAGTCCTTGACTTTTCTTGGACGCTTGTACGTACATACCATGACATGGCTGATGATAGGTTCATGGCAGGTCTGTTGACTTAGAATTAACTCTCGATGACTTTCAAAAGGTTAGCGACAGGGTTCCGCTGTTGGCCGATCTTAAGCCTAGTGGCAAATATGTTATGGAGGATATTCACAAGGTGGGCACAATATCAATCGTTCTTTTTCCTGTTGAATAAGTGTTTTATGAAACTTGTTGCACTTAGGATGTCTAATATTGTTTTGTCATCAAATTATATGGACCAAAAAGAAAATTACTCCATAACTACCTGTTTGTGGCTAAATTTTACGGTTTTTGTTACCTTACTCGCTTGGTTGCTAATAAAAATGTTTTTCATGTAGATTGGAGGAACACCTGCAATCATACGTTATCTCTTGGAGCAGGGGTTTTTAGATGGGGATTGCATGACTGGTATAACAGTTTGGTATTTCTAAGTTTGATGTACATTTATGCCACTGGGGTTTTATTAATCCTGCTGTAGTCCTTATACAAAGAAAATATTTTTTCTTACATAGTCACGGGGAAGACACTGGCTGAGAATGCAAAACTGTTCCCTTCTCTAGCTGAAGGTCAGGTAAAATGGCTGGCACTTCTTCTTTTCTTTTCTTTTCCTGAAAGTTTCTACGTCATATATTGTAAAGTTTGTGTTCATGTTATCAGTATGAGATTAAAAGTATATCGTCTTTTTTGTATCTCTACTAGCAAATAATAAGACCAGTGACAAACCCCATCAAGGATTCAGGCCATCTCCAGATATTATTTGGAAATCTTGCACCGGAAGGTTCTGTCGCGAAGATTACGGGAAAAGAAGGACTATATTTTTCTGGTGCTATTTTCTGCTCTGCATTATGTATTGTAAAATTTTCCATTGTTATGTGCTGGATGTTGGTTAACTCAGGAAATCATCATTCACAATTACTTTTTGTATTCAACAGATAGTGATTTCAAATATTTATGTGCCAGGTCCTGCTCTTGTATTTGAAGGAGAGGAAGCCATGCTTGCAGCTATCTCTGAAGACCCTTTGAGTTTTAAGGTAAGAAAGACTGTTGAGGACCATTTAGATTCTTTTGGGGTAGCTGCGGCATTTAATGCAGAAATGGGAATCAGGGAGTGTTGCCCACCCAAATATCTGTTGACAAATTAAATTCTGAATGTCTCTCCCAAGTCTAGTGGATATGATTTATTAACCTTTTGATTTTGTTCACTGCATAGTTTTGTTCCTGTTTTTTCTTACTGCATTAACACGATAGTTTCCAATAGCATTTTCCTGACTTTAGATTGTATTGTCTGCTGAGTATGATATCCTAATGAAATCTTGTACATACAGAGCACACAAATTATTCGTCTTGACCGTATTATAACTTACTTGGCAGGCAGACATATCATCAGATTACATTTCATTTCCCAATGACCTCGCTCTCATTTACTCTTCAATTTTTTCCCTCGTTTGTACATGCTCGATGAAGCTAGGTCATATATGAATTCTCTAAACCACTTTCAATGTATCTTCGCATGTAATAACGGTTGGGGGTTGGGATAACAACTTAAGCTTTTGGGACTACCGGTAACTTAACATGGTATCAGAACTCAGGTTGCAAGAGGTCTTGGATTCAAGTCTCTCTATTTGTATTTGTTCCCCGTTTGCACTACGTTTCTCCCCTTTGCATTCTTTCGCAGTATGTGTGAATATTTGCATCTCCACGTGCAAGACGGGGTTGCATGTGAGGGAGGGTGTTTGATGGCTTGATATACATTGTTGGGCCCATGTCCTAACAGCTTAAGCTTTTGGGACTACTGGTAACTTTACAAGTACTAGCTCAAACATATACCAAAATGAAATTTGTCAGTAGTACCCCTCTACCTTTTTCTTTTTTTTTTTTTGGATCTGAAACAATCTCTCCCTAAAATACGCAGAAATTCAGGCATGCACCAATATTACTCTTCAATTTTCACTCGTTCTTGTCTCCGGCGATTAACCTAATTCCAGAGCAGTCTGGTGATCAGCCTATCCCGTACTACTCGAAGCAACTCATTGTTGGGTTCGAAAAACGCTGCTTACATCATCTTGCATAGAGTAGACATAATTGTGTCGTCGTGTTAATGAATTTTTCGTGCGGAACTTTGAATTTAAATTTAAGATGTCTTTCCTTTTTTGTCTCAAAATAGGATATCGTGTGATATTTGATTTCTTGCTTACATTTTTCAATTCCAGGGAAAGGTAGTCGTTATTAGAGGCGAGGGGCCTAAGGGGGGCCCTGGCATGCCTGAAATGCTGACACCAACAAGTGCAATAATGGGAGCAGGTCTTGGGAAGGTTTAAAACTATGCAAATCTAATCCTTCTAGTCTCTGATTATTAAGTTACTATGTATCTCAAGTTGCAGTGAAAGGTTTATATACCCATGTTGGGTGCTGGTGAGTTGGGATGGCAATAAAGGTAGTTGGATTATGGAGTGATTTATGTATGGAAGGGAAAAGGTAAGAAGATAATGAAGTGAAGAACTGAATTTATTTGTTTACTATTCCTATCGTTTTCATGAACGTGATTATGTCCCTTGACTATCATTTGGTTCACAGTTCACTTGATACTTTTTCACATTATGGTCTGTGGTTGAAGGGGTTTTTTATTTGTTTTTGGTGGCTGTGGTTGGGGGGTTGGGGTTGTGTGGGTAGGTCATTGCGGGTCAAAATCAAGCTATATACTCTCAGGCCGTATTGAGTTAGCATAAATTGAAGTTACTGGTTTTCTTCTCTTCTGAACTAACGATTATTTTATTCGTCACTCCTGAATGGTACAGGATGTTGCGTTGTTGACTGATGGGAGGTTTTCAGGAGGTTCACATGGTTATGTTGTTGGCCACGTATGCCCTGAAGCACAGGTTGGTTAGGTTTTCTATACCTAGTTATATTTAATTTCTTAAATCGTAAAATGTTTTTCTTCCTCTCTTGGTTGTTTAGATTATTCTCTCTCGTGCGTATAGTAGAGTCACCAGCTCATAGCACTAATTGGACTTACTTTATTTTGTCGAGAGAATGTTTAATAAAATTGCCCTATTGTTGAAACAGAAACATGCTCGTTGAGTATGTTTATTTTCTAGTTGTTGGAAATGATTGTGTTTGCAATGTTATCAGAATTGCATAGGTTTGTGTGAGTTATAACATAACTCGTAACCAAGACTGGCAGACTCTCCACCTTGTTTCTTGAAAGAAGATCTGTTCTTAAGTATTGCAATGTCAAAATATTTTCAGGAAGGTGGACCCATTGCTCTCGTTGAAAATGGTGATGTGATCACCATAGATATTCGGGAAAGGAGAATGGATGTTCTTTTGACAGATGAAGAAATGGCGGAACGAAGAAAGAAATGGACTCCCCCTCCAGGAAAGGCTGACAAAGGAGTATTGTACAAGGTATGTGAAAATTGGCTCGAATACCGTTCACCAGTAGTTGATGTTTTCTCCAAGGTTGAATATTTTGTTTCCTTTCTCGTATCCAGTACATCAAGAATGTGCAATCGGCTTCAAAGGGCTGTGTGACTGATGAGTAGACACCAGGGGGAATCGTTAGAGAGGCATAGAGTAAATCAGCGAGCCCAACTTAATAAAGCCACGACTCGGGTGCTTCATTGCGGCTCCGTAGGATATTTATCTCGGTTTTTCTGTAGTTTCTTTCCTTCTAGAAGTTTTGTAGAGGAGATTATTAGGGTTTTGCCATTTTATTTCAACGTTGTTCTATTTAGGCCGATTAACTATTGTTTGCGATGAACTCAAATGGGCTCTACAATATTTGCACTGTTCATTTGGTGGGTAGCTATTGGGAAGATGCGTGTCAATTTGCTAGATTTCTATCTTTTTGGGTTCTTCCGGTAACACAGTGGCGATGAGATGATCCTCTTGACAACGATGGGTCTGATACCAGAGGAATTACTCATTGATGAAGCAAAGACCGAATTTCTTTATTTTGATGCTTCTGTTAAGGGGCATTCGCCCATTTTCTTCCCATTTATCTTTCTGTTGTGTGCTTTTTCCGTTAATAGTTTGGTTGCGGTACTTTAGTTGGTTCTCCGGGAGGTTTGCCCGTTATGAAGATCGGCATAACAATATCTTACTTCGAGTTTTGAAATCTGAGTTGAACTTAGACCTCGTGAGAGCTACTTCTCGGAATCCATGATAGAGCTACTGGGGACCATCTTTGGCGCGGGATCAAGATAATGCCTAAGCGTGGATTCATATTTGTTCTGACTTTGTCTGATATTTTATTTGTACATAGGAATGTTCATCTCTTATTGAAGCTTTAATTGGTTTTCTAGTATTAAGTGTGACTGACATAGGTTTAAATGGTTGTGGCTCATATTTTAGGTTATTTGTTGTATTCGATATCCATAGTCATCAATTTCGAAACACCGTTACTAAAGAAAAAAAGTCATAAAGAAAAAATTCAAAACACCGCAGTGACACCAGGTGCTTCAAGGGTAAATGCCTTCGGTGCGAATAAAGAATGTAGCTATCTGGGTTTGAACTTGTTTTTTTTTTTGGTCAAGCGGAAAATCTCTTTGTTAAGTTTGAACTTGTTTTTGGCTAGTCTGAGAGCATCCTTAATGAAGATGCTAAAATTGTGGATGTTAAAGTCTCCTATCTAGATCTTGTGGAGTTTTTAGCCTCGGAGTGAACACAATGACGAAGTCATCCAATTGTTGAAAATAAGCCAACACTACATTATACTAGTATATTACATTAAAGGCTCTCTTTGGAACTTGGAGGAAATGGGAAATAATGAAGTGGAAAATTAGAAAGTTCAATAGAAATAAGAGGAAAAATTGAACAAGTGTTCATGATCCTTGCAGTTCCCCCCTCCTAGGTTTTGTGTGACCGGGATGAGGTAGATGTCTCCCATCCAGGGTGGATCAAATCGGACTTTTCTTAGGGGTCCGTTTGATTAGAAAGAAAATTATACTGGAAAGTGAAAATGAGAGAAAGTAATGTAAAAGAAAAGAAAGTGAAAAGAAATTTTATTTTCTTACCTGTGTTAGGTTAAAATGAATTTTTTTGTAGAATCATGCAAGAAAATAGATATATTTACTAACTCACCCTTAACATACATAATTGATCATGATAGAAAAACAAGTTATGAACATAATGAGAAATGTCATAAAATGTGGCAACTTTTATAAGAAATTAAAATTTTCATATGCTTTAATGAGTTGTACAAGAAATTCTTCTTTTTTTTTTTTTTTTGTATTTTCATGCTAATCAAACACCAGAAAAGTGTTTTTATTTTTCATTTCTTGCATTTTCTATCACTTTCACCCTATTCAAGCAACCCTAGGGCCCGTTCAATTGCGCGGAACGAATGAGAAAGGATGAAAAAATCAATTTTCCTGTAGTTTTATGTGTGTTCAGTTACTAAGAAAGTTAGGAGTGTTCAGTTACCAAGAAAGTTGTAGGATTCACAGATTGGGAAATACTTTCCTGCAAAATGGATCTTGCCAAAATAAATGAATTCTTGTTTTTCTGCAAGATTTCTGTCAAGAGAACACACACAGAAAAATAAATTTCATTTGCCTTTACTTCACCTACTTCACTTTTCCTAGGATCCAATTTTTCACACAATATT
>JAOTQK010000024.1:5078172-5090401 GCA_025642025.1 Rhododendron ferrugineum | reverse complement strand
ATTTGTAATTAGTTTATTAGTTGTTCTATTATGTAACTAGTTCATTCCCTAGGACCATAGTATAATTAGTCTAATGTATTGAATAAATACTTACGTTGTATTCAGTTTATGAATGAGAAGAATAACCCTAAATTTCTACGTCTCTCAATTTTACAAACAGAAATGACTATGGAGGCACTCTCCTTCCTCTTCTTCCTTTCCCCATGAACTTAGTCCTAGGAAGCAAGATAAGTGTGGTGATCAAGAGGTAGCAAATAAAGGCACCAAAAGAAGGGATTTCTAATCCACCTCTGGTTTCCTTTGGTTGTGATGTCAATATGGTGACATCACTTTCCTGTACCACAATGGTAAACTAAATTATAGATACCACAACTAGAAGATGATGGCTTCATATGAAAAACAGAAGTGAAAAAGAACAACAAAGCTTTGGTTAACTCCTGTGCAAAAGAAACATTTCAGCATTTTAGAGCAAATGACACAGTTCCTTATTTCCTATGATGCATTTCTTTGCGAGTCTGGGACTGTGAGGTAAAGGTGCTTGTGTGATAGCAATAGAGTTTATTATGGAGCACCACTGTCAATGGATACGAATGTTGGTCTTATGATAATGGTTCGACTAAATTATCCTATAGCCCAGTGGATATAGTGATGCTAATAATGGCTACGTTGCATCCTTTTCTGAGTTTAGCATACTCTGACATTTACAGCTCCTTTGGATGGTGAGAAAGGGAGAGATAAGAAAGAGGAGCTGGTGAGATTGGGTGAGAAAGGGGAAGGGCCAATCAAAACATTTCTTTTTCGTACTCTTCTCTCCAAAATGCTCAAGCCAAATGAAGCATTTTACAAGAAACCGTAACACTTCCTTTCTTTTCTCATGAAACCCCTCCATCCAAAGGGGTTGTTAGAGATGAAAAACGTTTCATGATGCAAATGACAGGCAGAGAAGCTTCAAACATGCAAGCACAATCTCCCAATAGAAAGTAAGCATTCAAGATTAATATGGTGGGGCATTAAGAATATTATTCAGAAAATAACAACACAAAAGAAAGTTGAGCAAGAGAAGCTTCAAGATGCACAATCTACCAATAGAAAGTAAGCCTTCAAGATTCCTATGGTGGGGGAAATTAAGAATATTATGAAGAAAATAACGAAACAAAAAGAAAGTTGAGCAACTTTTTGCTGAAATGTGGAAATACGAAATTTACTTTTGAAGTTATAGAGCACAACTGAGGCTGCCGCACAATATATATTTGATCCCCATGACTGTCTTGTTTATATATATCTTGATTCCTGTGCCATGTCCATAATGCATATGTGGAGTTCAAAACCTGCATTTGGCAATAAAAGAGTTATCATGCCCATCCAAAGACAATGAGGACATAGATACAGAAGTAATGTATCACATTCTTGTGATAGCAGCGATGCTAAGTGCTAACCCATAGAAATAAAATAAACCTTTATAGAATACCTAATGCTCTAGAGGTTATAACCTCAGTTCATCCCCTATTCAGCTCATTGGCTAACTTTCAAATAGTATTGACATAAGATGTAGGACACCTCATAATTCCTTGGCTTTACGTTTAACCGATCATTTTCTTCTTTCATTTTTCTAGCATGTAATGTTTCTTGCTTTTTTGAACATTAGTCAACGAAAACATCTCCATATGCCAATCAGTATCACTTCCAGATTAGATTGCCTAAAATATTATGTCAGAATAGATCAAATTCAAGCCTCTGCTGGTTTTTTGCCTGCAATTTAAATTCAACTTGCCTTTGGTTGCAACTATGCTCCATTAAAAGATGGCCTTTGTTCGGTTCCCATTTTTGGAAAATATTTTTGATGTAATGAGTGGAGAGAGAGAGAGAGATAGAAAAAGTTATTGAGAAACGTGCAGAGAGAAAATTGGGTTTCCCAAAGATGGGAACCAAACAAAGGACTTACTTTTATCGTCAACTCCTGCTGCTATCATCATTTCGGTAAATTTCTTTACACCCTTAAAATGTCATACACTAGACTAGCATTGCTTTTTTTTTTTTTTGAGATAAATAAATGACTGGACCTTCGCTCAAATTTACATTTACCTTTGGATTGTACCTATCTTAATGGTGTATATATAAACCCAAAATTGGTTCAATCGATCACTGTATGGCATTTATATTATAACACCTTTCCAACCGAATTTGTGTATTCCTATATTTCATTCGGTCATGTCCCATGTGTTCCTCAAATATTTCCAACACATGTAAATAATCTAAAATAAGTTTAGTCCTTGTTCAGATGGAACAAAAAATGGATCCAAAACTTTACCAGGACATCAAAACCCACCATAAGTGTATCAACACAAGTTCCTAATCAAGACAAAAGTTCATGCAGAAAGCAGGAGAGATTCTTTTTGCTTTGAAGATCAGTCAATTAATGCTATGACAAACAAACACACTCATTTTCAAGTATTTTTCTTACTGCTGGAATCATAACAATGCTAGTTATTAAGTAAATAGCATTAAAAGATAGTTTACCTCAAGTATCCCATGTCCAAAACTGCTCTCCCTGTATGCACTCCACTCCGGTTGTCTATCCCAGCAAAAGTTTCCTTTTGCAGGGCCAGAGGAGAAATTCAAATGGCATACCCCGCCAAATTCTGGTACGTTGTCTCCAGCTGAAGGACATTTCCCAAGATCATCGGCATGGTCAACGTCAACTCGTTCTATGTTTCCACCATCTCCAACGGTTATATAAAGAGGGCCGCATGGATCAAGTGTATAGTTGTAGACTCTATTCATCCGTTCATAAGCATGCACCTGGAAGGAAAATAATGTCACTCTTCTTTTGATAGCAAACAAAAACAAGCTGTAAAGATGGCTTATAGTTGATTATTTGGTGCTAGATTACTTCATCTTTATTCTCCTCTTTGGATGTTCACTTCATCTTTATCATGTTCTTGGGTGAATGTTCTCTGAAAAACAAACACTGCAGTTTAATAACCAAGAGAAACAACTACAGGACTGGAGAAGAACAAACTAGTACTAATTCCTAACCCAAAGTTCCTTGAAAGGATTCACCATCAGAGGAATAAAGTACCAAAATGAGTTATGACAGAATGTATAAAGGTTAAGGTATTAGGAAATGGGCCAAAAAATGTACTCCCTCAGTCCTAAATGTTAGTCCATATCACATATGAATATGAATATGAATATGAATGTAATAAAAGTCTGGAAATGATTACGGAAGGGCATCAAAGTAAAAAATTTACGCAACTTTCCGAGAAGTAAACCAATTCATTTTAGGTTATGACTATAAAAAATTGTTTGATGAAGCATCAAGGGCTAGATTCAAACCAACCTGATAGTCCTGAGAAAAGACCAAAATGGATGAAATGTATTAATTATTCCATTGTGGGATGTTACAAAATGTTGGTCCTTTTCTAAAAATGTAAGTAGAAATTTGATGATTTTTCAAAAGTGTCCCTCATAAGTGAATATAAGTGTTGTAATGCAGGTAGAACATAAGAAGTGATAGGCAATAAATCTGAATGTAGTTGTAATTATTACATGTCTCCAAAAAAAAGTTGGAACTCCCAAAAGGGACAAACAATAAGGGACAGAGGGAGAATATCAAGCTATTCAACATCCTCCCTCACGTTCAACCCCGTCTTGCGCGTGGAGTTGCAAATTTTTATTGATAGGGCGAAACAAAAGATTAAGGGGAGAAGCAGATTGCAAATGGGGAACAAATTCAAACAGAGAGACTTGAACCAAAGACCTCTCACAACCTGATCTCTGATACCATGTTAAGTTACCAGTAGTCCCACAAGCTTAAGCTGGCAATGGACCCAACTTATCTATATCAAGCTATTCAACAAGATTAACTTTGATGTTTCAAGTCTTTCCATTGACAGCAATGCAATTATCCAAGCGGCCGAAAGTTGATTTATGTACGTAACTAAAGTTTGTAAGAGTACAGAAATTACCTCAGATAAGTAGTGAGAAAACCAAAACAAATGAGATGAAACAGGAATGCTCTTGCAAAAACTTAGACTGTTCCCGGAGAGAGACACTGGAAATTGCATTTTATATGAGTCGGCTGAAGTTATGTTCACTGAAATCCCAGATATAAAAGAACTTGTTTTTTAAACTACTACAACGCACTACGCTTTCTGATTGGCATTTGGCAAGAAAAAACTAACATAAATCTAAGTGTTCTGTTGAACTAGTCAATATATATATGGATCAAAAAGAAAAAGAAAACTAGTCAATATATATGAACTTACATGACCGGAGAGGACAATATCAACACCATAATGGTACAGAAGTGCTTCCATTTCCTGCCTCATGCATTCAAATTCCTGGTAGTGTGATGAATAGCTGTTATACCATGGTGGGTGCCATGCAGCCACCAGCCAAGGGGTCATGCTGCGGTCCAAATTGAGTAGGTCTCTCTTCAACCAAGCATACTGAGCACCTGATAACACATCCAAAAAGTAATAACACTGAGAAATGTTCATTGAAATTCAACTCGTACAAAAGTATGGCAAGTTAGTTCCATTATTGGATTTCTGGGATGGGTATATCGGGTACAGGCCTAAACTTTTGCATTATATGCAGGATTTCTGGGATGGAAATATCGGGTACAGGCCTAAACTTTTGCATTATATGCACAAAGTGGTTGTTCTCATACTAGACCCCACAACTTAGAGGTAGCTGTAGGCTGAATTTTTCACCACTGAAACAATGGTCATCCCTTGTTATGTACTTGCACTATTGCAACAAAGAATGAAAGAGATAAATTAAGTGACATGCACATTGATAAATCAATCAGAGGGACAGTATATTTTACCAGTGCTATTGTAGTCAACATATGCCCCCAACATGATGAAATGCACTCCTCCAGCATCAAAAGAGTAGTAGAAATTAGTGTTGGAGCCAGACTCCTCTGAAGGAACCGAAAATCTTGTTAGATACGATTTAAAAGTGATTTCAGCGGCTTGAGGCTCAATCTCATGGTTGCCTTCTATAACCATCATTGGAACTCTTGAGATGAGGGGTTCCATGAACCTGGACTTGCAATTTAGTTCTGTCAGTGAAAGAATAGATTCGATTCCACCAACTTACTGTATAAATGGATCCAAAATTTCAAACCTTCTCATTATGCCACACTTTTGAGCGCCTTAATTAAAACACAACTCTAACCAAATTCATTGTCGTCGATTCAGCAATAACAGGAGACATGGGTAGATGGACAAGTACATAAACGCTTTGTTCGGTTCATGGATTAAAGCATGAGCTGGATTTAAAGTCTCATGGAGCCGCATTTCCGGCATTTTGTTGCAAAAAATGCTAGAGGTATTATGCATCCTTTAGATTACCAATCCCATGAGACTTTCATTATATAATACTCCTTATTAAGCCTCATCAACACAACACCATCACAAACCTAAAGTTGATGAACGAAAATTGAATTGCCATGCCAAACACAAAAAGTTACTGGATTTTAAAATATGCCCATACTGTTGGAAGTTTATGAAAGTAGTGTGTGTTAGTTGACTTGTTAATATGCAAGTAATAGAGAAGTAGCACATTAATGGTGTTAAGGATTATAAGTGTAGTGGACAAAGTGGGTGATACTGCGTTGGATGTGTTGTGCTTTTCCAGGACCAAACAAAAAGGTACTTTTTTACAAACCAGAAGGACTGGAGCTATTGCATGTTGCTTAGTGCTGCTATAACTTAACAACCAAAAAGCTCTGCGTCGAACTTAAGCCTCTACACACATTTTCCAGAGAAAATTTCATCTATTAACACCAATAGATTACAAAAAATCTCTAACCGGAGGAGGAGCATCCACACTGGAACTCAAACTCGACTCCACTCTCTGATTCTCTCACACCCTCACCACAGTCACACACTCCCTCACAGCTCTTTCCACTGTGAAAATCGCCACACAATTACAAGGAAATGACCCATGAATATATAGCCCTAAAACTAACGTACACATGGATGATAAGGCACACAAACCAATCCAGAGGCTCCCTTTCAATGCCTCTGATTCCTCTGCTCTGTTTCAACTACTCACAGTTGCAGCTTCCAGAGGTGTCTAGTGTAAGTGTAAGTGTGAGTTTGTGCAAGTTTTTTTGTGTGTGGTTGTTAGCAAAATTGCTCGTAATCTATGTATTTTCAGTTTGAGGTAACCATGTTGGAGCATGAAAGAAATCTATGACCGAAGCATGAATGAAAGAGCAAAGCATGAGTCAATGAAAAGAGTTCAAGTCTTCTCCTCCAATTGTTTTCCAATCCCTTTGGATATTATAAGCCTAACAGTACAATACCTTCCCCAACCATCCCAACGGGGTTGATACGTCTCTCTTATGGGTGTGTTTGGGAATGAACAAGAAAAGCACGAAGCTCCTTTTCCACCGGTGGTGAGGTACTGATTTGCATAAGTTAAGTCTCCAACCATTAATATCATTGAAGGATCATTTTCTATGAGATGATCAATCGTGGTTGTTGAATTGCTTGTGAGACCCAAATCTCCAATAACTGCAATTCGACTAGGATAGGTATTGGGTCCAGGCAATGGTAAGGATTGAAAGGCTTGTTCTTCACTCATAGCTCGAAAAGCACTATCGCCACACTTGTAGTAATATTTTGTTCCAGGTTCAAGACCTACATTAAAAGCCATATCCCCAAACTCTTAGTCCTGAAGAAAAAGCACAATACACTTGCAGGCAGAAAAGAGAATAATTTGTGTGATTATGCAACCAAAATAAGACTCAAGACGATGTAATGTAGGTCTTAGTTGGGAATTGGAGATAGCTGGAGCATCATACCACCTCAGAAATAACATGGAAATCTGCTTTCATTTGGACTGATTACAAATATATACCATCTCTAAATAACTCAAATACCTTAGGAACATCGTAAGATCCAGCTAGCTTAGCAGGAATAAGCGGAGAACCATAAAAATTGATTCATCTACGAACTTCACTGCTAAGAATGACAAGGTACTGTTACATAACTGGCATCCAAACACAACTTTCTTTCTGGGTAAACATGGAACATTTTCAGTAGAATTATTGGCATAAGTGGCACGTGTGGAGTTAATTCTCCAGATTGTTTTCTGATCAAGAATGCAAATCTGTGATTCCATGCAAGCGCCATCTAATTTTTATTCCCTCGTATGTGGCTCTGTTTCCCTTGCTCATTATCTGGTATAGCTTGCTTTGGAGATGGAATCGCACGTGTTTAGGATTTATCGGCGTTCCAGTAAGGTTGAATGAATAATACAACAATAACACTATAACATCTCCTATAACAATACCAATATAATCCCCAATCAATGGGGGTATGGGTGGGAAGGACTTAAGACAGTCCTCACCTTGGCAAGATATACACAAAGCGGCTATTATCAAAAAGTTTCACCACTGAAATAGCGACTGGCTGGCTCCTTGTACCTCCAAAAATTGAGAAACTCAAGAGACATTATGCCCATGCCTCAAATCAAAGCCAGAACGAATCAGAGAGGGCAGGCCTACAGATACGATTCAATATTACTTCCTTCGAAATCCAGAGGATCAGTAATGCATACTGAATGAATAATGTACGAATTACGATATATTCATTCAACAGTTGACACAAAAATCAACCCGTAGTGCGTATAACATTTTATGATCACATTTGAACCAAATGACTAACAGCCATATAGTAGATTTAGAGCATTGACAGAGCAGGTTTATAGAGACCATACTTAATCAAACAACTATGATCTACATTCTCATTGCTAGTACTTTTTATGCAATGCATTTACATCAACCAATTGAAAAAAGAAAAAAAAATTGCTTCACTTTTTTTATCTTCATCAGAACCTCAAAGAAGCATACCAATTTTCATAAATAGTCCAATGCTTACAGCATGTATGTCTGAATGTAATAAATTAAGCATCACGTAGGTAGCAATGAAAAACAGTTGAGTAGCTTGTTTACCATCAATCTTCACATGGTGAATGATGCCAGATGTGTAATTCTGAAGACCCTCAAATGGGTATAACTGACTATAAACCATCGAAACCCCTGTCTTCTTCATCGAATACTTCCCACTTTCTTTCCCATACCACACCTCACTCGCAACCGTGGACGGATCAAGGGGTGTCACATTAAGACCAATCTGAGAATCCCCTGAAAAAAAGCCAATAAAAAACCAACCCAATTCAACGAAACCTATGATTCAATCAATTAACCAAGCACATTGAGAAGACAACACAGATCAAGGAAACTAAACAAGACTAGCAGTACAGTAGTACCAGTAACCCAAGAAACCCACATTGAAGTAGGTGAAGAAATTGCCAGGGCAATCTGTTCTGGAAACATTGAAGTCACATTCCTTTTCAAGCGAGGATCATCCATGGGTATATCATCACTGCCTCGACGCAACGACGGATCGAAACTGCGAGTCACGGGCTTAAAAGGGCCTTCTAAAGTTGTGGGTATGGATTGTGAAATCACCCCAACATGTAATATGATCTGCAAAATGATAGCAATAGCCATACGTAATTTACAGAGCTCCATGAGTTGATTCTGTAAACTGTGTTCCTTCTAGTTGTCGGAAAAATGGGGTAAAGATTCACGGGAAAATGACTGGTTTGATCATTGTGTTGAATTTGTGAATGGTTATTATGGGTTATCACTGATGCTTTGAAAAATGGGTTGGTGTTTGGAATTTTGATGCTTTGATTTGTTGGATGTAAAGGTTGGGGTTTTTTTTTCATCATGATGTTCAGTTTCCACTATCACTGCTTTATGGTTTAGCAAAATGGGGTAGACAAGAGAATATTCTTCTTGATGCTTTGTTTGTTGGGTGCGGTTTTGGGCCCATAAAGTCTAGCAACACAGATTTTTTACACAGCTTCGGATTTGTGTCCGGAACCGTTGAATTCACATAGGTCTATGTGTATTCGATGCTTTCGGACATAGTTGTGTTCGAGCTGCGTCTGGAATTGTGTAAAAAACTATGCTTGTATTGTTCCTCTTTTGCACCCGATCGGATTAAACCAAAAATTTAACGTGACCACTAAGAGCATCCACAATGTAATAATCAAAATCAAAAGATTGCTAAAGTTCGCAATGTGTGCTTAAAAAAGTACTCACATTGTAATAATCAAAATTAACAATATCCTAACCAATAATCAAATTTGGGCATTTGAATAATCAAAAGTAACAATGTGGGACTTCACATTGCTAACTTTATCAACCCTTTAAATGAATAATCAAAAGCTTACGTGACAAGTTTTTGATTATTCACTTTTGATTATTACATTGCGGATGCTCTGGCTTTAAATTTTAGTATTTTACTTTCAAATTTAAAAATCACTGTATATACGCCAAATGCTTGATAATAAAATTTAGGTTTGAATTATTGGGGCGGTTCCAGAGACACCTATAAAAACATCATAAATCTCAATCTCATAGTTTCCGATTAAATTTTTATGATCCAAACCGTTCAAATGTGTGCAGAATGTGATTTTAAGGGTGCCGTCAAAAAATTAGCAAAAAATATGACCGGAAAGTGTTTGTTTTGAGCAATTTTTAATTGAACCGTTCAAATAAAAACTGCTCAGATCAAACCCTTCCTGGTCTTTTTTTTTGTTGATTTCTAGCGTGTACTCTTAAAATCACATTCTGATCACATTGAGCGGCTCGGATCATTAAAATTTGATCGGAAATTATGAGATATTTTTTTAGATGTTTTTATAGGTGTCCCTTTTATCGCCCGTTGAATTATATATTGATTGAATATAGAATTGTGCAAACTGTAAATTATCCAGTATCATAAAAACTGCGATACTACTATTTATGTCATCACTTTAAAAATATAACTATTCATTAGTACTCCGTAATAAATAAACGAGAATATTCTCCTTGTTAGGATTTGGGATAGATTCCAAGGTTTTTTTTTTTTTTTAGGAAAATGACGGCCCAAGACGTATTTTGATAATTAATATCCGTCACGGATATTTTCAGTATTAACAAATGTTCTCAGCATATCCTTGGCAGGTATTAATTATCAAAACACATCCTTAGTGTGGGCACACGCCCCAAAATTTTCAATTTTGTTTTAAAAAGATCGGGTGCGCCCTTTTGGAAAAGCGCGACGAAACGCTTCGATTCAGAGTCGCCACTCAGGTTTTGCGGTGTACACCCAAGGAACCGAACTTAAAACGTTTGCTACATTTTTTATTTGAAAAAGGCTGGTAGACTGGACTGTCGTCACCTTCGATATCTGAGGTTCGGGAGCCAGGTTACGAGAGGGGAAGGATTTTATGGCATCCCTCTCGCCCAATCCAGAGATCGGTCTCTACTCGGCCATTTTGTAAAATATTTGCATTTTTCTCTCATTAATCATTTTTAGCCAATTAGGACGGGGGAACATGTTAAAGGGGATTAAAACTGTAACAAGTTTGCAGTGTGATAGAATGTGATGGATGCTTTATTGAAATAAATAGTATAGATTGAGAACAAACACTTGTGAGCATTTTAAACAGACTGGATCACACTGGTCCGAGATGTCGTACGCAGGGAGAAACCTGCATGCACTGGACGAACCACTACATGCAGAATTGACCTGCGTACTCCAAACATGAACTGACGTGCGCCGGTAAGCTTAAACTCACAACTCCTATTCTCAACCCTCTGGGCTCTAAAAAGGACCAGTGTACACCCAGGATAAACCACGCAGTTATATCACAAGAAATATATAGTTACAGACAGTTTAAAAGGGTTTTAAAGCCACTAAACAAACAAAACACCCCTTAAACAGTGAGGGGACAAAAGCAGAGGCCAAGATCTAGTTATCATGCAAGGGCCAGCCACTAGCCTGAGAAGCACCGACATGCGCAGGTTGCCCACTGTAGCACGCAAGTTCCTATCATTTGGTCAATACTTGACTTTGCATTTTTCTGGGTTCTGAAACATGACCAGAAGGATCCCAGAGGTACTCCATAGCAACAGAAATGAATGTTAAGAAAGTAAAACTAGCAACTTTAACTATGGAAAGTAGTAAACTAGTTATTAGGCATGCTCACAGTGATGAATAGACAAGAAATAAAGCGTAAAACAAATATCCAGACCCCAGTTCACAATTGGAGTACGACAGTTCCGAAGGGTTCCGAACTAGAGTACGCCAGTTCCAGACAGACCAAGTTAAAAAAAAACTGTACGTACTACCAAGGACTGGCGTACGCGTGCTTATGACCGGTGCACACCAATTCTAGCCAGAAAACGATTTTTGAAACCTTACTAGCTTTAGGGTCAGGACTGGTATTGATTACCAGTCTTGACCCTGTCAGCCCCCTCAGGGATCAATACAGGAAAACAATACAAAGGTGTATACCTTTGGTTTTGGGGCTTGAAAGATGTTTGAGCTTTGATTCTTAAGGGTTGGATGATGGAGGGTGATGGATATTTGACTGTAGGAGGTGTATGGAGGGGTATCTTGTTTACTCTTTCAATGGATGAAAGAAGAGCAAGCAAGAAAACCAAGAAAAGAGAAAGAAATAGACTTGGAACATAGCAACCAAACTTGTAATTTGGAGAACCAACCCTTTGCTAGAATGACCAAAGGGGGTATATATAGGGGGAGAGGGAGAGAGATGGGTTAAGGCCAGTCAAAGGGGCTGGTGCCTTAGCCCTTAAGGATTCCCTCTCATTGGATGAGAGGAAAAGGTGATGGGATGGGGGTGTAAGAGATGTCCCCTGACGAATACTACTTTTTCGACAGATTAAAAGGTTCCCATGTGTTGTAGACCCCTAACCATGGCTTCTGCATGCTGAAAAACACAAGTTTGACCAGAAGTTTGACTGGCGTGCACCAGTAGGTAACTGGCGTACTCCAGTTCGGGATTGGTCAACGGTCAAAGTTGACCGATGACTGACACGTGACCGAGGACCAGCGCATGCCAGTTGAGTACCAGCGTATGCTGATAGGGCTTTTTTTGAGGCTTTTTGGCTCTGGCTTAAAAGATTTGAAAGGGATTTAAAAGGGTTTTGGAATGCTTAAAGCTTAAACATACTTACATTTTCGGGGTGTTCTTGATCCGTTTCATCATTGGGGAATCAAATACCGTAAGTAAACCAATTTAGAAAGTCCAAAATAGGGTATCTACACTTAGCCGTCATTTTCCCTTTATTTTATCAACAGGTTTCGTTTGTTGAATGTGGCTAATTTGGGCAGATCAAAATGGG
>JAOTQK010000024.1:5013426-5026355 GCA_025642025.1 Rhododendron ferrugineum | reverse complement strand
TGAATCGATCAAATGTGACATGGGTCCTTTCGCATCAGGACGTAGTCGTGGGAGAGGGCGAGGATGCAGCCGGCGGCAGAGGCGTGGCCGGTGACGGCGGCGATCATGGGCACGAGGGAGTTGGCGACTATGGAGCGGAGCTTGGAGGCCATGAGTTTGATAGAGAGAGAGAGAGAGGAGGCTGTGCTCTAGATTTGTTTGTGGTCTAGGGTTTCTCAGCTTATATAGGAGGACATTTTTGTCTTAGTTTAATTTCTTTTTTAAAAGAAATGGACTTAAGGCCTTACTAAACTTTATTAATGGACTAGAGGGGTTACAAACATCAGAAGTGAACTAACTGGGTTACAAGTTCTCTATAGTGGACCCTAGACTAATTTTTTATAGATTAAATGGTTAGCTTAGTAGATGATTTCTTGTAGCTCTACAAAAAGCAATTCTGGTGCGTCTTGAGTTAGTTTCTTGGTACCAATATGCTATGCAAGTAGTAGAAGTAATGCTATTAATTCAATGCTAACCAGTTAGCACGTTCAACTGCATTTATAACATGAATTCGAACCAAAGCTCCACTACTTAACTAATAGACACAAGGTTAGACTACTTCTACAAAGTTTGAACGCTTAGAATTA
Source organism: Rhododendron ferrugineum (assembly GCA_025642025.1). Taxonomy (NCBI): domain Eukaryota; kingdom Viridiplantae; phylum Streptophyta; class Magnoliopsida; order Ericales; family Ericaceae; genus Rhododendron; species Rhododendron ferrugineum. The sequence continues at coordinate 5,025,729 of JAOTQK010000024.1, read as the reverse complement.
CCACTCAATGCTTCAGCAGAAGCATTAGCTAAAGACACAGGATCTGAAGTCTTGGCTTAGCCAGTGAAGATGAATAGAACAATCTACTCTTAATATAACATGACATCAGTAAAGACAATGTATCAATCTATAGATACCTACTAGGATCGTGTGCTGGTCTGAATCTCAGTTCAGTAACACAATGAATTGGAATAGACAGGGCAATCACTGAGCGCGCTCAACCAGATTTATAACATCAATGCAAAGGAATGCTGCAGTACTTAACTAATTGACACCTGCATCTGAACTCCTGGTTTTTGCAAGACTACACTACTACTAGAGGGTTTAAACACTTGGAATTAGCATTTCATACCTCAGCAGAAACATTAGCTAAAGGCACAGGGTCCAAAATATTGGCTTAACCAGTAAAGACGAGTAGAACAATCTACTGTTAATATAACATCACATTAACATCCAACCCAACAGTCGACTCGGTAGCAGCCGAAGAAACTGCAAACAGCCCCAGCAAAAACAAATAAGCACCTGCCACCACCTGCAAGTCTTCACAACCTTTTGGCATGAAGAAGTGACAGACCAAGGACTTTTGCTAGCTACTTCTCATCATACACTTTACCGAACTTATCCATATAACCTTTCCAATGATCAACAAGATCCATAATTTAAAGAAAAACCAAAACACATCTACACAACGGGCATGAACGACGTGCTTTGCACGTTGGCGTGCACCTAGTCACATTATAAGGACTAGAATGGGATTTATGGAGAAAAGAAAGGTGTAAAATTTATTGATTTAAAAAGAAGCTTAATAAATATTTACATACACAAAAAATAGTGTATTTTTAGAGGACAATATCATAATTTTAAGACTTCATTAGAAGGATACCGAAGTTATTTAAAAAAGTTAAACACGAAAGATTGGGGTGATTTAGAAGTTTGTTTCTTCTTACGGTCTTAGGTTTGAAATATTTCAGGTGTTATCTACTCTTATGGAACCAGTCCCACCAGCAACGAAAGGTGGGTTTGCGTATAAACTGGTCCGAACACTCTGAAAAATAAAAAAATATATATTCAGAGAATTGAGTGAGGGCACGTGCCCATGGGACAGGACGCTTAATGGGTCCGCCCCGGACTTTACCTAATGAAGATTTACCAAAAAAAAAAAATACGTTGAGAAAAGTGTTTTGGTAGTTTAAATGATACTACTAGGAAAAAAAAGCATCATTCATCAACAATCATCGATAACAATTCACAATTTTGAACAAGTAACCAATTAAACACTGGATGACACAGAATGAAAGAAAGAAGAAGTAGTTCTTGAATCACAATAAGATGACACGAGCCTTTATTTTCAACTTGTCGATAAAAATATTCGTATGATGCAGATCTGTTAGGCCACTGGCACTCAAAACTGCTTTGCTCAAACAAGCCTCCGATTAATCGAATAGTTATACATCAAGATACAATTCGCATCAAGATACAATTCGAGCTCCGTTCGAGAAAAATCAACTTGTTCGTGATACTAAAGTTACGCACATCACATTCTAGAGGCATATGTCTTGTAATGAAGAATACCTTCTGTCTTCACATAATACGCCGCTATTGCAAGCAAAAGGACGAGTACAACTATCCACAAGCTGAATCCTGCAAAAAAAATGGTAATACAACCAAGTAAAACTGACGGTTTTCTTAGATTGTAACTCTATAAAAACGAACAAGGCGCCAAGGCGGGAGGAACCTTATTGAAAAATGAGAGAGACCTTCATATATTTCCGTCATTCAAAAAACCACTTACCCAAGTTTGAAGTGAGATAAGATAGATAAGCTTCCGGCAATAAGACTTGTGGCCATGGTCAATACTCTAGAAAAACTTCTATTTGCGTTTCAGTTCAACTGATATTCTCATAGACCTATTTCCTTATCGCTATTTTTCATTTTTGGAGACCTTTATTCTTATTTGCCAATACGAAGGATTCCCGTTAATTTCATATTCTGTTTGACATGTTAAATTTGGGATCCAGATCTACCTCCTGCTTCGAAAAAGGAACATCGTTTCTCTCTCAATGTCCGTTTAACTTGGCCCTAGACTGGTTGGTCAACTAGACCACAAAAACGATAGGAAAATACACAGTAAAAGTACATTGAAACACTAGTCATACTGATGAAAAAGATTTTCCCCCCCAAAAGGAGGAAATTTTAGCACAATTGATGGATCCAAATCATAGCCTAGAATCAGATTCTAGCCTGTGGCAGGTTTTCAAAGCTGAAAAGCCGGGTAAATCATTTAGAAGATGGTAAGGGGGGATATCAATACATCTTAATTCTTCTGTATCATTAAATTAAATGTAGTACATACCATTTTTCTTGGCGTCCTTGATTATAGTCACCCTTGCACTTGAATCAAAGGATGCAGAGACCAAAGCCCTGTATTTATCACGTGTTTCACTATCAACAACATATTTAATAGACTGCACCAACAAATGCAGAATAAGACTGAGTAATAAATGGACAATAGAGGGACTAGTATTAAGACCTTGAATCTTCGGAGAACATCAAAGCAGTTACAGGGCCGAGGTGTGCTTTCCTAACCACATTCTGTACATGCATATTGGCGGAATTTATAATCAAAACATCACCTTGGATTGTTCCTCTGCATTTATATCAAAATGGAAACAAAAGTTAAGCACTTGCAAAAATATGTGAAATTGTGAACATAGGTTGTAAATGAAAACTGATGTGGCTCAACTTTCTCTTTATTTAATAGAAGAGATAATGACAGGGACTCACAAGCGGTAGTCGTTGATAATAATGCAATTAGCTGCTCTACTATTTGTCCTCTTGATTATAAGAGAAGGCTCAACTTCTAATAGTTTGAGGTGTTCCTCTTACCTTCAAGTAAGATGAAGACTCTTATTGGAAGGATCTAACTGAAAGAATCTTTCCTTGACTCTCCCAAAATGGGAGATTCTTATGAAGGTACTCTTGTTATTATCCTTACAAGTTACAACACTTTTTAGTTAAAGAAAGCTACTTTCCAGGTGAAAGAAAGGGGTGATTTGAGTCCCAATTCTTAGTCTCCAAATGTAATAATCCATGTCTCAAGAACCTACAACAAATTAACCACAGAATTATTACACTGCAAGGAGCTTTCCAACAGCTGAAACATTAAATGAGCAAACTGGGTCTCGAACAACTTGCTTTGTGCTCATTCTCTTCCACGAAGAAATCTCCCATCTGACAATACTTCCACCTTGACCTATACAAGAAAAAGGTACTTCATGAGTTTTTTGGTTCATAAAATTTGCACAAAGTGAAGTAACTTTCTTTATACAGAAAAAGTGGCAGGCATTGGGTCCTAAAAAGTACCTCGCATTGAAATAATATAGAGAACTGGATTCTTGTCACTATGTGAAAACCTGCAGAAGCCAAAAACCTCATCCTGGAAAGGAGCAACAGATGGTGTTACTTACACAAGAAGAAGAAAGAAACATAAAGTTAGCTTCTTGTTCAAATAAAGCAAGCAGGTAGGAAGTCTCACAGACGTGCAGTTTAGTTCCTTGCAAATTTGATTTACATGTACATGCATGTTTGTGTGCTTTCATATTTGTAATATAAAGGATGATCCATTTTTTGATTGGTTGGTTTTCATCACAGGGCCTATAATCTGATCACTCAGTTTCCAACCAATGAAGGATCAAGTTGTTTGACATATCACGTGCATCCCGTAAAGGTATTCACAAACGGCTCATAAAAACAAGAAGATATTGAGGTGAGATATAAAAAAAACCAAGGATCCTGCCACTCAATCAAATGTTTGTATGAATTAGTTCATATACATGGTTGGAAGAACAAGTCGTTGCTCACTTGTTCCTTTGGCAAAGAAGCTACCGGCTTCGAAGATGTTACATCCCAAACCCTACCAGGGCCACCACTTCCTACTGACACAAGAAACTTGCCATCAGGGCTGCACGACGTTACCAAAATCAACTGTAAGCAATTGGGCATTACAAATCTAGAACTTTTCGACAATGAGAATCAAAAGTAGAAAGCTAATTTATTGAAGCTGTGAATGTGAACCTGAAATCTAAATCCCTCACAGAGGCATGAGAATTAGCTTCATCAAGAATAATTTCCATGCTAGGCCACTTGAAAACCCTCAACTTCCCATCCTGTACTGCACCAAAAATAAGATCATCGAATAACATAATAATTTGCATAAAGATGCCATTTTGCTTATACTTTTCAACATTACTGTCTACGAAAGCAGAGGACTGTAGATAGCAATATAAGGTCTCTCTGTGTGTGTTATATAGCCATATAGGTGCATTTCAAATGAAAATCTAGACAGCAGCAGTTCTTTCAAAAGTTTGAAACTTAGGCAAGAGCCGCAAGACGGCAGCAGTTCTTCTTGTGCACAATTATTGTGAAGTAATGCTTTTTCCATCTTTTACCACAATGATGTCAAATCTTGAAGGCAAGTTAACACGTGCCATCCAACACCACTTCTGCCCACCAAATTAAGAGGAGGAGAAATTTGTTTGGGTTTTGATCTGATTTATATTTTGATGGGTGGGTACAAAATTAGGTGTGGTTAAAGGTTTGTTTTGCCTTTTATTTTGGTTTGAGTAGGCATGTTGGGCAACATGGGATTATGTCCGTCACAATTTTTTACCATCAATATCTTATCAAAGATAACGCGGTAACTTGTTTGTCAATTCTATTTTATGATTCTGATAGCTACGACTACATTAAATCTTCAAACAAAAATCCAGCTTCTCGCAAAGATCCAATCCAATTCCAATGAAGTAATGATGTGCTGCATATAATATGGAGATCATTTTTTTGTAGATATTTCTCCATTTTGAATTAAATAAACAACGAACATTTTTTCTTCTTTTTTGTTTCCTTATTTAGTGGACTCATTAATAGTTCTGGCCTGATAATCCAAAATGTTATAACTGTGATTAAACAAGACCATGAGAACATATAATCAAAATAAGTAACTAAAAAAACACAAACAGTTAAACTAAGGGTAAACAACTTTTTTTTATTTAAGATACTGCATGAACCACAGAACCAAATTCAACCTTCAAACAAAAACAACCATCTACCTTATTACTACTAAATCCTAATAAGATAACTAATCGATTTCAATGGTGGGCCGGTTGTGGCGGTAGGGCCTCCAGCCTAGGAAGTGGTGGGTTGGTCGTGGTGGTAGCGCCCCCCAGTCTGGGAAGTGGTGTCTGAAGCGTGGACGTCCCCACCATGGGTGGGGCAACCACTTTGATTGATAGACATCGTCGTCTTGTTCAGTGCTCTCGGCTTGTTCTGCAATCTCGACTTGTTCAGTGTTAGAGACACCACTGCCGCTGCCTTTTGGTGGTGGCACATGAGCCCACCAAGGGAGACGTGGATATTTGCGGGCCGGTAGTGGTGGCAATGCCCCACCGTGACCAGGGGTGGGCCACTTAGGCAGTGTGGGCGGCCCCAAGGACCTCTTGGGAGTGGGTGTCCCCACGGGTGAAATCACTCTAGTTAGACGACGTCACCGTCGGATTGTTTGGCAATGGCTAAGCCACCGTTGAAAAATATGGCTAGGGAAATGAGAAAGAAGACGAGAGCCATTGAGAAATATGGCTAGGGAAATGAGAAAGAAGATGAGAGTGGCGATAGACTTCATCTTCATGGCTATACTATTCTCTCTCTCTCAGTGGCGATAGACTTCATCTTCATGGCTACTCTCTCTCTGAAATGATAATAAAAACTGAAAGGTTTTCCATAGGTATATATAGGGGCACATAGTTGGGAGCAAAATAACTTGATAGGGTGATGGTTATCTGATATTGGGAATTAGTTTGATTATCTAATTAATTTAACGAGGATGAAATTAAATTAGATAGGATTTTATTCATCCTAAATTCTTATCTTATCATATTTGTACTTGTCTCATTTCAATGGATGGAAGGTTCAGATTTCGTCTAGTGCTGTTGGAAAATGGGATAATACCTTATTTGATTATCAGTATTACTTGAGCTCAAATTTGTTTTTTCATTTAAATGAAATGTTGACTGAGTCCTTAACAAACCTAAAGGGCAAGGAATACTTAGATTAATATAACATATATTTGAGGATTAAGTTTAATTATTATTAACATTTACCCAAAAAAGTTTAATTATTAATACCGTGGAAATGATTTCCTCTAAAAAAACACGGAAACGATTAAAATCGTAGGACATGGAAGTAAGAAAACAATCAACAAGGTTGTGGGCTTCGACTGTTACGGTAGTCCGTGCAATAAGAGATAACTGCTTTATTCTTTTTCTTTTTTTCTTCTCTCTGTGATAAGGAGATTCAAGACTGGGATAATTAGAAAATGAGAAAAACACAAAAGAATGATATTTGGTTCCATTATTTAACTTATTATGTCCCTTTGGATTCAGCAAAATTCACACCGATAATCCTAGGGAGCGATGGGCCATTTTACTGTTTTATTGTAAAACCAAACAAGATAACTGTACTTGTAGATCAATATCCACAAGTTGCACAGATTTTATTATCCTTTTTGGAGACTCATTCCTACTACATAGTGTTTATTTGACTTGGTTTGCGACAATAATGGTAATGGTTTTGGGCTATCTAAATGGTTGAAGATGAAATTGGGTGAGATTTAATTATTCAGTTTTGCTAACCTCTGCCCACTAGGCAATAATGTGCCAATAATTCCAAATGAGTTCGGACATCAATGCATATCTCATGGATATTAATACACTTTTACAAATATCAATACACCATTCTCGGATATCAATGCACCTTTTACTTATTATCCTACACCCTTTGAGCAGAGGTTAGAATATCCTTAATTATTTAATTTAGTTCAAGTTTATTCAAAATTTTAAGAAAAGACTTGAAGATTTTGGCCTGTTTTATCTATTTGTTGAGTACAAACCTTTTTTTTTTTTTTTTTGAACATCAAAATTTTCATTCAATAAATCATACGGCCTCTACCGGAGGATGTGGACTTGTTAAAAGGTTAATATCCTATAACTAACTGTCCAATCTTACAGCGCAGGATGTGGACTTGTTATAGTGGAGCAGAAGCATCACATATTCAAAAGGAGTCTTCCACTTAAGGGGCCGAAGGATAAAATTTCACCAGCATCAAACAAATCGTTTCGCTTGCAGAGTCCAGGCTCTAGTTGTCCTTGATTAAAAAAGTAATGATGAAATCCCATGGTACAAGGTGTGTGTAGCTTGAATAGCGCTCAGTAGAGTACTTCTAACACTAAGGGAAATTCCGACTTAAGAGAACGAGACAACCTAAACCATTAACAAATAATTACTCTGCCGTTCAAAAAAAACAAAAAAAAATAGTTACCATCTAGTGTTTTCTTCTATTGCTATACACTTCAAGAGTTTTCCCCTTAACTTCCATCTAGCAAGTACGTCATCACAAAAACTATAAGATGGTCATATTTCTTGGTTAAAAACCAATTATGCAATGTAGAGTCGATTTGTCACACTCCAAGATGTTGCATTCTCTATCATGCACCAAGCACATTCTGAAAAAGTAGAATAACGGGAAATAGATCTCTACCTCGCCTCCTAGAGCAAGAACAGAACCCTCATAGTTAAATTTCAATGCCAATTGTTGCCCTACTTCTTCCAGTTCATCAATGACTTTGTCCGACAGTTTTAGACCCAAATTCTGACCATCAGTGCTCAATGTTTCCCATTCGAAGTATCTACATAAATTTAACACAAAAGGATAAAAGGCACAAAAATAATGTTAGAGCCTAGACAATTTATAAGAACAACAAGAATTATATAGGATCAAATTCAAAAGGTGTATTCATCATCAAAAAACTGTGTTTATGTACCACTTCCACTTACGAGTTTTGACCCTTGTAATTTCTTCATTGATTATGGTTCTTTAATTAGGATATAAGACGGTTCCAAGCATATTTGGTCCTTCGAATAGGAACTTTACTCAAGTAGAAAAGCGCAAAAAGAAAACTACGGAACTTAGAAAACTAGAATTTGTTATTGTAATGATAGATGCATCTAGCATACATCACATTCCCATCACTGCACCATACAAGTGCAACAGCACTATCTTATTCGCATGATTAACCCATGCATATCTCATCACACAAATAGAAGGAAGTAAATGCCTAAAGGTATCATTATCCGACTGCACTGCATGTCAATCATATCAAAGATGAAATCTCCTGGCATCCTCAAGAAAAATGGCTTATCTACATTGGCCACTTTTACGTAGCTTTTGGTTCACATACATGCACTCAATAAAGTTTGCTGAACAATGCTGTCAGAGTTAGGGATAAACAAGGCGAAAATACTCCCTTCGGCATCTGATAAATGGGGGATTCGTAACAGAGACTAACATTGAATGCATTGACTATCAAGTCCATAGTTGCTCTCAAGCAAGAAATAAATTTGCAGTCTTTTTGGATACCTAAGCCCCTTAATAAAAAAATGGGAACAGAGAAGAACCTGCAACTTTTTGGCGAGGATTCCGAGGAACAGATAACACCGTCTCCTCCAGGGTGGACAGCCATTCTGTAAGGCAAATAAGTACCAGTTCCGAGCCTTGCCACCTAAAACAAAAGATAACCATACGAATAAATTTGTCATAATAAGAAGCCAAAACTATAAATCATAAGAAGACTGCAAATGGGGTTTTACATTATGAAATAGAAGGTTGTCTTAAGACTCTTAACACATTTCCAACTCTGGGGAATGGGTTTTTTAGACAAACATGAAAGACCAAGTCATTTACACTGATACAAAAAAGTGAAATTAAGCAGTAAGGCACAATAAACAGAGTCCCCAGTACTGTTCAAGTTTTAAACTAAAAAACACACAATCAACCAAGTCATGAAAGAGAGACTACACGTGGGCAGCCTAAGCAAGACTAGTTTGACACATAAGGTAGAGCTTTCAGAACTCGCCCTCATCAAGTCCAACTGTGCCATGGTAAGGTCTGGATTAAGTGTGCTACTCTATTGCATATTGCCTTTCTACCCCTACCTAATCACTCTGTGCATTTGTACCAAATAAACGACGAGTAAGAGTTTTTCTAATGGCGTTTACTGGTACTGTAATCAACAATACGTGAACTGGTGTTACTGTACTGTCTGTACAACATGATCTCATCAGCAACTTTTTGATCGTATAACCATTCGCTGTTGACACTAAACAAACAAATGACAGCGAGGTCTGTACCATTAGCGGGTTTGTCTGTTTTAGAGATGAAAAAAGAAGAAGATGTTCAGCCAGCTTTCGAATTTCACATACATTGACATCGTTAAACACTTAAAGCTAAGGAATTGTTTACATAGAGGTGTATATATAGGTGTGGTTTGATAACCGAGACTTACAGGGTAATCAGAGAGGGAATTGGAGGTGAAATCGAAGCGGGCGAGGAGGAGGGCGTTGGAGATGCCGCTGCAACCATCGCCGCCGCCTCCGGCCAATAGCACCAGAGAGTTATCGTCCGAGATCGGGGGAGATCCGTCGCCGGAGGATTCATCTCCTTGTTCGGGAGGGGGTGGTGGTGGTGTGGGGTTGGGGTCAGATTTGATGGCGGTGGGTGGGACCCAGGACGCTCCATAGAATGGGACGCCGTACTTCTTGCAGTTCGCATCAGCGTCAGCCATCTCTCTCTCTCTCTCTCTGGTCTTACTTCTTAGCGTGCGTTTCTTCTGGAACCGGGGGCCGTGCTGTGCCCTCCAAGGGACAGCACGGTGCTGTCCCGGCTTTGCAAGGCCTGCTTAGGTCTCGTTCCGATGATCGAAAACGTTCACATTGTACAACTCATCGAGTTAAACAATCTAGAAAAATATCAGATCGATCGGACATCATTAAGTACCTGATTCGAACACATACAACTTGCTAATAATGGAATCAAGTGGATTTGATTCAGTGTTTCAGATCTATTCTTTTTAAAATAAAAATATTTCAATCAGGTACTAAATGATATTCGATCAATCTGATTTTTTACATGGTTGTTCTACTCGACAAGCTCTACAAAGTGAACGTTTCCAATTATTGGAGCAAGACCGAAACAGGCCCCGAAAGGGCGGGACAGCACCGTGCTGTGCACGACCCCTCAGTCCGTTTCTTCTGGGGCTCCGGCAGTGTCAGCAGAGAATCACGAGTACTCTCTACAACTCTACTACTCGGTAGTTTTTTTTTTTTTCAAAAGGAAAATAAGTATTTATTTTTTTGGATTAAAAAAGATGTATTGTAGGAGGATGAATTGTATCGTAAATAGGAAAATAAATATTTTAAAAATAAGAACTTAGCGGAACAGGGTAATTCAGATGTTCGGTCAACTTTCGCTCATCTCGACTAATCTTAGGATCAATTCCACCTTATTTTCATTTATTTCTCCATTTTGGAGAAAAATATAACTCCAACACATCCTCTCTAAATGACAAAAAAGATAGGAAAACGGGAAAAAAATCGTCTTTTTTATATGAACTTTTTCAATTTTTTAATCTATATGAACTTTTTCAATTTTTTAGTCTATGTTTTTATACTTTTTAATTTCCTCTCATCAAGACAAAAAAATATGATTTGAAAATTATACCTCAATTTCATGAGAACCGGGCGAAAACAACCAAAAACACTATGTGTGATGCGTTTTAAAAGTTTGTTCAAATTCAAAATTTACAAGAAATGGCGATATATATTATGGGTTGGAGATGTTCTAAAATTCAAAATGCCCAATATTTTTTACTCTTCACAATACATCACCTTTAATTCTAAAAATAAGTACTTAAAAAATAAGAATTTCAGCGGAACGTAGCCTTACATGATTATTTGAAAGAAATGGAGTATTGTATTGGAAAGAAATTGACAGTCTTCATTTGCTTTTTTCATCTAGTTTAGACCTAGACCCTTCTATTCCCCCTTTGATGATCAAAATTATTCACTTTTAAAATTCATCGATATCATCAATATGTCCTTTGATGATCAGAATCATTCACTTTTGATTATTCTAATTTGAGCACTTTTTTGAACGAACATTGCTCACGGTAACAACATTTTGGTTCTGGTTAGGCCATTATGGATGCTCATGTAGCCCACTATAAAGAATCAAGATTAAGAATTGGGTCAGCTTCAACCTCCCTGATTACAATCCGTGTGTATTGGGCTAACTAGAATCCTCAACTGGGTCATCCAGCCCAAAACATAAGGCCTGCAATGTTTTGTGAGCAATCTAAGATCTAAATGTCCTTAATGGAGTATTAATTATCAAAATATGTCTTTAGTCGTCATTTTTCCAAGTTTTTTTCTTAATTCTTAACTAACAAATCTGAACCATTTTTCCCCCTTCCAATCGAGCGAAAATTCCAACCCACAGCTAGGGATGGCCATCTCGGTCGATCCGTCTGTATCCGATCCATTATCCGTCCCGAACGGATCGGATTTTTCGGATATCGGAGCGAATTCGAATTTATTTTTTAAAAACAATTCGGAGATCGGATCGGATTCGGAGGTAAGTCTGTCTCCGATCCGATCTGCCCCGAATCCGATATCCGATCCACCTCCGAATATCCGACTATATAAATACCTCTTATTTTTAGGGTTAGTCAATAGTTAGTCTCCTACCCAACCGACTTCACTTCACACAACCCTCCACTTCCCTGCCCTCGCCCATGACTTCTCCCTCTTCTCTCTCTCTCCTCCCCAAACCCCCTCCCTCTCTCTCTAAAAAAAACCCTTCGGCAACGGAGAGATGCGGCAATCTCCCTCAGGGACGCGACAGCGAGACTCTCTCCCCATGTTAGTTTTATTTGTTTTTTTTTTGTCAATCTGTCAGTTTTTTTTTATCGAGTTCCAATCTGTTTTTTTTTCTTTCCAAATTCGGATATCCGATCGGATCTCCGTTCCCCGTTCCCCGTTCGGAGTGGGGATGGAGGACAAAAATATAATCTGTTCGGAGTTCGGGGCGGATTCGAAGGGCAGATGGAGGGTTCAGATTCGGATTCGGATATTGTAATATCCGCCTCCGATCCGCCTCGTTGCCATCCCTACCAACAGATTCAGGGATGGGAGCGGTTGTTGGGGCTTGAACACTCATTCCTGACGAAACTCCCTAATCTTCAAATCGGAGAAAACTATTCAGCGTACAACACTATCTCAAAATGATTTTCCGTTCAACCCGAGGGTCAAGGCTCTAACCCAAGCGGACGTGCAAGGAGACCTCAAGTTGAAGTCGATGGATAACGTCGATCTATTGTTGTAACTTACTAACCACTAAAATACTAACGGTCGCAG
>JAOTQK010000024.1:4958881-4969676 GCA_025642025.1 Rhododendron ferrugineum | reverse complement strand
GTGTCACGCGATAAAAGATGAAGGGGGCTTACTAACGGCTCACTAACGGCACACTAACGGGTGGTGCTTAAGTGTCATGCGATAAAAGATGAAGGGGTTAAGTGTCCGAGTTAAACGATGAAGGGGGCAACTCGTTACAGAGGTATAGTTGGAGGGGACTTACTGTAATTTCCCCTATTAACTATCAAGGTGTGAAAATAATAAAGTAAAATCATTAGTAGAAAAATAAACTTATTGTTACTATAAAATATTAATTTTTTAGGAAAATTTCATTTATTCTAAGTTTCCAATACTACTCATAAATATTATTCTTATTTAAATATTTACAAAATAATACTTAATGCGTTGCTCCAAAAATCATATCATTTCATTTTCTAGCCTAAAAATTTATTAATACCTTATCTCATCCAAAAAAATCATATCCTTCATTATCAACTTATATTTTCTAACTATTATTGCGTTTCCTCAAATTTTTTATTCAATACTTAAAAATAATATTTCTTGTATTAAAAATAGTTTAAATGCGAAATTTTAATAACATAGTGGTTAAAACAATACCACTTAAGTTTATGTACTTAAAAGTAGGAATTTCTTCCTTAATGCCTATTAAAACTTTTAGTAGGGAAATTGGAATCATAAAACATTAGGTCTAGTTTCATATAATATCATACCTAAATTTTTAATTGCTATATTTCATACTCAAAATAAATTTTAAATTATACTTAGCTTATATATTACTCGTAATTTATATATATATATATATTTATTTATTTATTTATTACAAATTCCCCTTCTTTGGGTTTTTCTAAATAAAATAGATGATTAACAATACATATTTTTCTTTTAACAAATTTCCTTATTCCCTGATCTTGAAATTCTATAACACAAAACCACATCATAATATTAATCCATCAATTTCTCTCAATAATCAATCAATTTACAAACAATATCATTTTCAGGCCTTACCACCGACTTTTTACCACAGACAGGGCTAAATATTAATAAAAACAGGACTAAACAGTAATTAATAAATTGAAATCAGGTCATCATCTACATCAAACATTAAGTTTTGGTCCTATTTCCATTAAAACGAAGATTAAGGTTTCAGGTTTCCGGAAAACTACGTCAAACGCGATTCTAAGTCTGGGTAAGTGTTGTACGGTGTCCGTAGATCGCCGTGGTGGTTTCGAAAACTCAAGGCGGCGTCCGGTGGTAGTCCGTCGGGGCCCACGGCGGTGGTGCGCCCACGAAACTCACGGCACACACACCCACGGCCACAATTCTCTCTCTCATTGCTCGTGGTGGGGTATGGCAGTCCGGTGTTGGCGGGTACGGGCCGGAGGAGGTGGAGGGTGCCGGGTGATGATGGCGGGAGGTGATGGAGATAGTCTCGGTGGTACCGAGAGGTGGAGGTGGTGACGGTGCCGGGGTGGAGATGTTCGACAGTGGGGAGGGAAGGCCGAGAGGTGGAGCAGGCCAGAGAAGGTGGAGGAGTCCGGTGGTGGGGAGAGGAGGTGGCTGCTGTGAGAGGTGGTGGCAGGAGGAGGAGCCGAGAGTGGTGGTGGCGGTAGGAGGAAGTGGTTATGGCCGAGAGGTGGAGGTCGGCCGAGGAAGGAAGAGGAGGAGGAGAAGGAGGTGGGTACGACCGAGAAGGTGGAGGTGCCGAGAGGGAGGTGTATATATAGGCGTCGAGGGCCCCGATACGTTGAATCGGTCGGTGGCCGTTCGTCTTTTTTAATGGCCAAGTTTGGCCTTTCAGCCACCGAAGGGCCGAGTTGACCTCTCAGTCAATGGAAGGGTCGAATTGACCTTTCAGTCAATGGAAGGGCCGTAGCTGGAAAGGGAGACGGAGGGGCAGCCGTCGGCGGTGTTTTGTGGCCCGGATTTTGATTTCGAAAAATTACAAAATTAATACCGTGGTCTAAATAAAATATTTTGAGACAAACCGTGGTCTCGATTTATGAAAATAAAATCTCGTTGATCAAAAATAGATTTTTTTATGAATTTGGATACACTCGATTTACTTTAATCGAAATAATTAGCTAGTTAATCAATCTAATTAAATAAAATAGATTATTAACAAAGAAAATAATTTTTGAAAATAAATTCACAAAATTTTTATTTAATAAATTTTTTGGGATATTACACCTCATCTCACAATTTTTTTTTTTTTTTAAAACACCTAAAGTTGGTAAGATAAAATTTTTGGGATATTACACCTCATCTCACAATTTAAAAAAAAAAAAAAAAAACACCTAAAGTTAGTAAGACACCAACAAACCCAAAAAGAGTCCGGCCCAAATATATGGATCGACCCCAACACCCCAAACCTAAAAATCAAACCCTAATCCTAGACAATAACTGCAACACCACCCAGTCCACCAATGAAACTTTTAAAGAAGAGTGATGAGGTCAATAGTCAAAAAAATAAAGTGCTTACTATGAATGATTTAATATAAAAAATCCTTAGCGTCACTTGTAACATTCTACATCGGGAAGTAATAAGAAATGTAATTCATATATAATGAATTGCAAGCAGTTACTGTTTAATTCGAGGTTAACCTTTTGAGCCACGTAGTTAGTCTAAGGGGCCAATTGGATGTGAGATGAGTTTTGGGAGAATTATTTGTGGAGGGAGATCAGATATTAGGGGCCTGATTCGATGCAGCCATAGCTCCCCTCTATAGCTCATCCTCCCAGATGAGAAGATGATTTGACAGATTTTGCTGGATTTGGCTGCCGCATTTCGCGCCCTACATAGCTCATCCCCCCTCATATTAATCTCCCTTTATCCGATATTGAGGGCATAGATTATGGATGGGTTTTGAGGTGGGGCAAATTTTATCCGGCCTTATCCCTCTCATTTTCGAACCAATTTGCCCCTCCAAATTCGGTTGTGTATGCGCTGTGCGGAGAGTGTGTGTGTGTGTGTGTGAGATGTAGATGTGTGCGTGCGGCTGCTGCTACTGGTGCAGTTTTGTGTGTGTGTGTGTGTGTTGCTACATGCTGGTGCAACGGTCAGTGGCAGAGCCAAGATTTTATTATCAAGGGGGCCAGCTTAACAGACATTTTTTTATCGGAACGTATAATTATTATATCATAAGGTTTTTGCTTTTCAATTCATTACATTTGTACATTGAATTAATTCTTTAGGCTATTTCAATTGTCACGTGCTTATTTTTTATTTATGAAAGAAATTGAGAAATGAAAATGTAAAATAACCAGTTTTTTATCAAATCGAAGCAAAATTATTAAGATTATAAGTAACTATACACGAAAAATTATAAATAATATTTAAAATCAAGTATTTATAAAATAAAAATTTTAAAACTCGGACGCTCGGGGAGCCGGGCCCCCTCGGGCCCTACACACCTTCGCCCCTGGCAGCGGCATGTGTGTGCGCGTCTTCTTCTTCTTCTCTCTCTCTCTTCTTCTTCTTCTTCTTCTTCTTCTTCTTCTCTCTCTCTCTCTCTCTCTCTCTCATAAGAACAAGGAGAAGAAGAATAAGGAAAATGATTATGTACATGTGTGACCATGTGCTATCATACACCCCTACCCATAATCTTCTTCTTCTTCTTCTTCTTCTCTCTCTCTCTCTCTCTCTCTCTCTCTCATAAGAACAAGGAGAAGAAGAATAAGGAAAATGATTATGTACATGTACATGTGTGACCATGTGCTATTATACACCCCTACCCATAATCAATTAAAATGCACACATAATTGAATCGTAAATATAAATTAAAGAAGAGTATTACAATTTTTCCACTTTAAAAAAATTCATAAAAAACACTTAAAAATGAATTTTATTTTTTATACAGTTTAAATTAATTAATTTATTAGTAAACTAAATTACTAAATTATGAAAAAGTAATATATTTTATTGGATTTTAGAAATTTATATTCAATCTAATAAATCATCTAATTTAATATTGCATAAGGGCAAAAGAGTCATTAACAACTTTTTACATCATTCACCCTTCCTAATCCCCCCATTTTATCCATCATTCAAACCAAGTAATATTTTATCCCTACTTTTTGATACCTCATCCAAACCTACTCCCTCCATTCCTAATTGAGAGTTCATTATTCCATTTTAGGTTGTTCCAAAATGATAATTCTTTTCCAAAAATAGAAGGAGAAATTTGGTGATTTTTCAAAAATGTCCCTCGCAGGTGAATATAAGTGTTAAATAGTAGGTAAAATATAGCAGTAATGGTGGAAATAATAGGCATTAAATTTGAATGTAGATTTAGTCATTACATGTCCCCTTAAATATTTGGAATTTCCAAAAGGGGTCTCTTAATTAGGAACAAATGGAGTATTTTTTAATCCCTGTCCCTGTGGGCCCACCCTCCATAAATAATATCTCCTACTATCTTATTCTCCCTCCATAATTAATCTTCCGAAACCTCATCCCGCATCCAATCGGGCTCGATGAGGTATTATTTATGGACGGTGGGCCCAAATTAATGTGACTTTATGGAGGGGGATAAAAAAAAGTAGGTGATTTGGATGATGTATTAGGGGGGGAGATAAAATAGTAGTACTTGGTTTGATGGATGATGTAAAAAGTTGTCAAATGACTCTTTTGCCCTTGTGCAGTTCCAAAATTAGTTATTCATTATATTAATTATATAATTGCAAAACCCAATAAATTTAATTACTTTTGAACAATTAAGATATAATAATTTATTTTAATAATAAATAAATTTAATAAATTAAAAAATAACAATTTATTTTTTTTAAGTGTTTTATTAAAAAAATTTAAAAAATTATTGTTTATTTTTTGTTGGGACTTAATTCATATCCAAGTAACTATTATTATTATTATTGTGTTCTAAATATTGTGTGACATGCACATATCCAAGTAAGAATTAATTATTGTATTCTAATGTCTTAATTTTTTTGTTTTGAAATTTGTAATTTTTTATTGTGTGGCATGCACATATCCAAATATTTTTTTTGAGATTGTTTATGTATTAAAAAATAGGGACTAGATTTCTACACTCTCCTTTTTGATATCCACACACCTTTTTTGTCTTTTAGCAAACAAAATGCATACACTTTCAACACTTTTTTTTGTCAAAAGTGAAAAGATTATATTGATAAACGCTCAGTGGCACTTACAAAACAGAGATTATTACAAAGAACTTGAACAAAGCCAAACTAATCATCTAACAAATACAAAACAAGTAAATCACAAGGCAATCAATGTCTTTCATCCTAACCCAAACATGGCCTGACGCAACAACGATACTTTTAAACTGTCTAACATCTAATTAGGAGTCTCAAAAAAGAAAAAGTGCAAATGCAAAAAAAGGAGTGTGGTTATCAAAAAAGGGAGTGTATAAATCAATTCTCTAAAAAGTATGGCTAAAAAATTAAGTGATCTAACATTCAATCCATTTGAACCAGTGTGAAAATCTTATTTTTTTGATCATTTTATTCTAAAGAGTCATAATTAAATGTTGTCTCTAGAACTCTCACAAGTAAGTATCTCCTCTTTATTTAGGACCCTATGAAGCAGAAACTTGATTATGAGAGCCCTAGAGACAAAATTTAATATAATCCTTTAGAATAAAATGATCAAAAAAATAAGATCTTTGCACCTGTTTAACAGATTGAAAATTGGAGCTTAATTTTTTTGAGACTGTTCATATATTAAAAAAATATGGTTAAAAGATTAAGTGCTCCAATTTTCAATCTGTTTGAATTAATGCGAAGATCTTATTTTGTGATCATTTTATCCTAAAGCGTCATAGTTAAATTTTGTCTCTAGAGCTCTCATAATTAAGTATCTGCTCTTTATTTGGGACCCTATGGAGTAAAAACTTGATTATGAGAGCTCTAAAGATAAAATTTAATTATAACCTTTCAAAATAAAATGATCGAAAAAATAATATATTCGTACCGATTCAAACAGATTGAAAATTATAGTTACTTAATTTTTTAACTATATTTTTTAATGGGACAGGTTCTACCCATACAATTTTTAACACAAAATTTGACCTTCAATCTCAATCATTGAAATCAATGGTCGAGATTAGAATGCACTCCCTCCTCCCTCTCCTCACCTAATCCCTCCCTCTCTCCTTCCCCACCCCACATCCCACCTTTCTCAGACCAACTGGCAACTCCCGTCGGCTCCTCCTTCTCCGGCGACCCCTTTACTCTCTCGCTCTCTTAGACTCCTCCTGCTTTCAAAGAATCAAAACAAAACGGAACAGGAAAAAAGGGGAAAGCAACGACAAATTGGATTGCGTGGTCTTGGATTTTCTGGAAATTGTGGTCGAATCCAGAGGCAGATCTAGTATAGGCACAGAGGGGTTACGTGGCCCAGCTGAAAATTGGGCCCCAAAGAAGGGCTCCTAAGTCTAAGTTTGTAATATATATAAAATAGCCCGAATTTTTCTTTATGTGCTTGACTATTTCAGTGGTAGGAAGCCGCCTATCCACAGACTTGACTCAAGTTCGAACATTGGCGCCTACATCCTCTGTTTTTTTTGTGTTTTAATGGTTAAAAAACACACACATCTTCATCTTTTTTTGAGTGTGCAGACCTCAAACCCAAACTATCTCGTCTAGCATTGGTACCACAAAGTCATTTACAATAATGTAATTTCCTACACAAATCACTTACTATAATTCTAAGTTTCACATAAAATAAAAAAATATGTATTTTCTATAACATTTTTTTATTTTTTTTATAAGCTCAACATTAACTACCACTAACAAGAAAAATATTTGATGTATATATACACTCATTTTTGAATTAAATAATAAAAATTGATTTGAGTATGCCAACGACTTTGAAACATATAAGGCCGCTCTTAAAAGAGTGACCCATCTGTCGAAAATTCCTGGATCTGTAGAAACTTTATGTCCATCTCAAGACCAATTGGCAATGAGTGGATAGGTCCCAAATGTTATTAAGTGATCACCCATTCCACTCCCAAGCAATGTGAGACTCTATTTCCTTAACATCCCCCCTCACATGCAGCCGCGTTTTAGGTCTGTCACATGTGGCCACTTTTGGGTCCTATCATCGTACAGTCTTTTTGCTGGTCTATCATCGTGGTGTGTGGATTGTAAATTTTATTAAAATGTGGGGTGGAACGGGCCCCACTCTGATACCATGTAGAAACTTTATGTCCATCTCAAGACCATTATAGGACCCAAATGTGGCCACACGTGACAGACCTCAAACGCGGCTGCACGTGAGGGGGAATGTTAAGGAAATAGAGTTCCACATTGCTTGAGAGTAAAATGGGTGATCACTTAATAACATTTGGGATCTATCCACTCATTGCCAATTGATCTTGAGATGGACATAAAGTTTCTACGGACTACAGGATCCATCACTGATCGAATCTCATTGACCGATTATGTTGCAGGAACTTGTCCAAGATACATTGATCCGATGGCTGTTATTTAACAATAGAGTAATGTGGACTCAAAACATAGATCGATTAAACCCAAAATTGATTAAAACCGAAATCGACTTTTGTTTCAAAGTGATGAGAAAGGTTCATATCTGTCAAATTTTCGACGGTAAGAACTTGTCCAAGACCCAAAACCGATTAAACACAAAATCGACAGCGGTGGCAGGTGGGATGTCGTTTTGGTGGGGACGATGGGGAGTACTAGAGTGGGTCGAGAGAAGATGGAGTTTGCCGGAATTAGGGGTCACCGGAGATGGCTAGCTGGAGTTGGGATCGGCCGGACATGGAGGAGGTGCCGGAGTGGGGAGAGGTTGTTGGTGGTGGAGTTGGAGATCGAGGTCTGTGTGAGGGAAAGAGGGTGGAAGAGATTAGGTGTGAGATAGAGGAAATGGTGAACAATTTCATCTTAGCCATTGATTTCAATTGTTGAGATTGAGTGTCATATTTTGTGTTAAAAATTGTGTGAGTAAAACAGGCCCCCTTTTTTAATACTATAAATAGTTTCAAAAAAATTAAGTGCTTCCATTTTCAATCCGTTTAAATCAGTGTGAAAATCTTATTTTTTTAATCATTTTATTCTAAAAGATCGTAATTAAATTTTGTCTATAAAACTTTCATAATCAAATTTCTGCTCCATAGTATTCTAAATAAAGAGTATATACTTAATTGTGGAGTATCGGGGGTTGGGGGAGGGTGGATGAGGAGGGATGAAATTGTCAAAAAGCTAGCCGGATTAGCTCAGATAAATTATAAATTGCTCAAAAGGTATTCAAAAATAATCCGGCTGCCCCTCCTTCGGCCGGATAAAATGGATGAGTTTATGATGGGGAGATTTGGTCCATCCAAACCATGGGAAAAGCTGTCCCCGCTACTCTAATTCGGGCGCATAAGTCATCCGCCCACCTTTACCTACATCCAATTGAGGCGTAAGAATTAGGTCAACTGACGTGGGTCGTTAGGTGTATTAGCTTACACCAATATAAAGTGTGGGACAGGCACCAAGAGGAGACATGCTCAGGTGGCTCGACAAGTGAGAAACTTGAAGTGTTTGTCGTGCCTGGGCGGGTCCCATATGATGACAAGCTTGACGTGCTTAAGCGGGTACTTGGCGCAAGAAGAACGTTGCGATCTTAAAGTGGGGGACAATTTCACATCCCACATCGGAAAAGTGATAGGAAATGTAATTTGTATATAACAAATCGTGAGCAGTTAGTTTATAACTCGATATCATCTTTTTGAGTCACATGATTAAGTTAAGAGTTAGTAGATGAACCAAAAATGCTAGAACCACAAACACTTGTACACACAAGTTCACGTGCAAGACTTGTTCGTGGTGTGCACTTGTGTGTGCAAGTATTTGTGGTTCTTGCACTATTTTTTTTTTTGAAAATTCAGCACTGTTGTTAGATCAGCTGACGTAAGTCGTTACACATTATTACCCGGCCATGACCAAGTCTTTCTGGCCGATCCAAGTAATTCAGCCAAAGATAAAAAAAAGAAAGAAGAAGTAATTCAGTCGTACCGTTCTTCATCATATGCATCAATGGAACCTTTAAAGAAGAGTGAGGTCAATAGCGGAATAAAAAAGAGGAGTGATTTTCGCATTCCCATTCTTAATAATCGCACTATTTTTTTTTGTCTTTATTCATGTGAAGTTACAAAACTGTGCTTTAATGATCTCCCGTTTTGGCATATTTAATGACAAACTACACACAACGCACTACAGTGTTTCTCAATCCTATTTTTACATAGTTAAAAGATAAACAGGGGAGTGCGGTTATAAAAAAGGGAGTGTGAAAACCGCTCCTAAAAAAAGTTGCACTCTAATTGGCTAGCTCTAGTTGGCTACGAGGACACTAAGCAATTAAACATCATCCACGGTGTAATCGTTTAATAAATATATCAAATGCAAAATTGGTTTTCAAATAATTTTTAATTTAGAAAAAATATGAATAAAGCCGAAAAAGAATTTTCCATGATCATGCAAATTTGGTTTATTTTACATGGCTTTGTAGTCAAATCCACTAGTTTCTTCAATATTCGTAACAGTTATTTACTTGGGCGGTTAAAATCTTTCTATCATACATTTGTTCCTGAGATTTTCAGAATAAATAAAGCAAGAAGAGTCTTTGGAACAATAACGGGATCGGAAAATTTATTTATTCCTGTTCATTTCTATCACAACAAGACGGACTATAGACCAAGGCCGAGAATATTGCAATTATTAGATAGACACATATCTTTCAAGTCTAGCAAAATAGCCCTTATGAAGACATTCATGAAAGTAGAAACCGGAACAGATATTGTGTAAAAGCATAATAAGCAATATTGACATAAATGAAGTCAAAGTTTGAATAATGCATAGTACACAGTATTGACATAAATCAAGTCAAAGTTTGAATAGAATAGTTGTTCCGACATCTGCTTTCATGGACGTCCTCGCGAGGGCTATTTTGCTAGAGGCAACAAAGTAGGAACATCATCCCCATTGCTAGGCTTCTAGAGGTTTGGGAAGAAGCCATTTGAGTAATGGTTGGAACGGGGGAGAGAGAAAATTGGACGAAGAGACCATCCTTGTTTTTTCTAAGGCCAATGATGGTATATATATACTCCTTCCGTCCCAAATTATTTTGCATGGTCCGCAAAATAAGAATTTACAAGTAATACGTTTTTTGCTTTAAAATACATCATTCAATAGGTATCAATCAGTTCTATCGATTTATGTAATTCTGTTAATTTTTTGTTGGAAAATGTATTATTTTTAAATTTTCATTTTGCAGACTGTGCAAACAATTTGGGACCGAGGTAGTATAAATTATACAACTTGTAAGGGCAACTTATGAACTTTAGAATCATTTTGATTGGGAAATTGCAGCAACTAGCTCTGAACTCTCTTTTTGTGAGTATAACATAATCACTAAGAATATCACATTGGTTAATAGTACAAGGGGCGTAATTGTTTAACAAAAAAGTTGAGGGAGTCTCACCGCCATTCGTGCAAAGTTCAGGGAGTGCAACTGAAAATTCCCATATATTTTAGTAGATTGAGAACAAGTTACAAAGTTAGGAATATGCTGATGGATACTACTACATTTCACCTAAGGAGTTGCATTTTTAGGATCATTGTAATCAGAATGGGACCAAATTTGCGTGTTTTTTTGGGTGTTGGCTTTTGCTGTTTTTTTGTTTGAACTATACGATTGAAAACTTGCCAATCGTGGTACCTCTTGGGAGTCGGGTTGGTATATGATTGTCGAGCATATGTGTAACAACTCCGATTTTTAGTAAATAAAAATCTCGTTGTTTTATTCGAAAATCCTTTATGAAATCTTGAATAGCTTTATGAATTCCTT
>JAOTQK010000024.1:4876770-4888646 GCA_025642025.1 Rhododendron ferrugineum | reverse complement strand
CTGATTTCTGGGTTGTATTCTCATTTTTAAAATGGTGTGGTCAAAGAATCTCTTTGAGTAATTTATCACTAGAGGTCGGGACACACGTAATGCGTGTGCAAATCAGAAAATTTGATCAAATAGTAAGTGGGAAGTATTTTTACAAAAAAGTTGTGAAAATCCGACTTGCACACGCATCGCGTGTGTCCCAGCCTCTAGTAATCGTTAATGGGACTTCGTCCTCAACCCTAGTTGAAAAGTTTAGCCACTCACGGAATCAAAACACATAAACACGTTGAAATTCATGAATCAAAACACATAAACACGTTGAAATAAAACTCCATTGAGTAAAGCTTACAACGAAACGAATAACAATTTTTCCAAGCTTTTTCTTCTCTGCCCGTCGCTCGTGGTAGCTACGCGTGGCTTCCTGGTGAGCTGCTGCGAGGAAAAAGTCATAGTCTTCAAACCCTCTGATGCTTCCTATTTATAAGGCCCCAGATCCCTTTGGAATATAATTCATTTTTCCGTCAGCTTCTCGTCAATTCGGTAATCATCGATTGTGTAGTATTTCTTTTCCTTAAACAATACTACTTGCCTTAAGAGTTCTAGTATTAGATGTGCAAGCCACGTGTAGAGAACAAAATCCTTGCAATCCAATCTCCTTATTTCAATTCCATCATAGGAAAATTTTGTGAGCTCGATTTTGGGTTTTGCTCTTTTGGATCTTCTAGTTTAGATTGGGTTGAGCCCACTTGAATCAGACTCCATATCATAAGTCTCGGAAGAAATGTTTTTGCGTGATAAAATCCAAAATATCTACAAAACATAAATAGATGATAATACAACATAAATAATTATAAAGTCAAGACTAACAATGCAAGTATGAGCGTCTTTAAGTGCTACATTTTACGCTCATCACAAGGTATTTACGGGTATGTAATACTTTGTACAAATAGTGTAAAAATTGCAATTTAGAGAATGACCTGTTTTAATCAAGAAAAATTAATATCGTAATGTCTTGCATTTGCATACCATAAGAAAGGTTAAGCAACAATTTATTTCTTTTTTCAGCAAAAAAAAAAACCCACGACAAAACCTAATTATATGACATTACATTTAAAATTTTATTTTCATATATATTTTTCTCCACAATATGTAACTAGATTTTCATTGAACGGTGTCACTCCCGCATCCAAATCCTAGAACTACAAAAGCCTTGATCCCGTTAACAGTACGAAGGCAGAGTCAGTCTTGTAGCAAGGAAAAAAAGACGCAGCCACAAATATCGAATTAACAACTTCATTTTCACAAAGTTTGCATGACTTTAGCGGTGGGATGGATTTTTTTGTAAAAAGAACATGTTGCCATCTGGATGGGCTTACCAAATTACAAGAGAAATTAAGAAAAATAATAATTTTAATACATGAAGAAATGTGGGATACTCGTGGCTTTTAAGAGCCCGTTCATTATGCCCCTATGTGGCCATATAATAGACGGTGCTTTGCAATCTCAAAAAATTGCCCTTTGCGCCCGGTCCTTTAGATCAACGCCCCCTTGCGGCCTAACAAAAATCTACCACTAGTGGTCTTGAAATTAGCCTTTTGCAGTTCCATATTTGAACTCCATAAAAGCCCGGAATAATTTGTTTCAGTAAATTGACCTTCTGATCGAGGCTAAAGATCCCTTCTACCGGGACCCTTAAATTAAATCCCATGGCTATAAATATGATTCACCTCCCTCTTTCTGGTGATAATTACCAAAACTTCCTAAACTACAACGGTGAACAAGAATAAAAACAATTCTAGTCGTCAACAAAACAAAGCCGATCGACTTGATTTGAATGTTCTGTTTTGGCCTCAAAAATTAGCCCCGAGCGGTCTCGTTATTCTGCCTCCCAAGGCTCATTACATGTTTCATGTTGCTATAGAATTTTACTTACATTTTTTCGTTTCGCTTAAAAAAAATTTGAAACTATGACATGCAGTAATATTCAAAACGGCCGACTTATACATGATGTTGATACACAGTGCATACATGTGGAAATTCTACCCCAAATTCTTTTCAAAGGAATTGAAAGTCCATCGTTTTATTAAGGGGTGTGCATTTTGACATGCCACCGGTCTTCTAATCTGCAAACAAGAACTGTTTCTCAACACTCACTTGAGGCTGACGCAGCGGAATTCATGAGAGACTAGTTAACGTACTAGTCTTTTAGGTCTTGCAACTTTGCTCGGAAAACTCTTGCGGTTAAATCTGGCCTATCTTGTGCAAGTTGGCCTTGTTTTAAGGAGTCTTTGATCTCCTTCCAATCAGGGTTACGGGTCATTGTGATAAAAAGGTCTGGCTTCCCAAAGCGTAGGACTAATGCGATTGCATCAAGATACCTGCGACGCATATCTCTCGGGCCACCAACAAAGGATCCAGGCAATACAACTCTTTTCCCCACCATGCTTCCCCTGCTCTCTCCAGCTAATACACTATCAACAATCCCTTGGTATAGTTCAACCCTTATATCTGACTGTCTCTGCCGGAAATAGTCCAACCTTGTATTTTCCAGTTTTATATACACGTCAACAACATATTGCTGCAAGAGTCGACCAGATAGAAGTAGAATAGAAGGATCGTCATCTCTAATTTGCAACTTAAAGCAGTAGTATTCCCGTCATGATACCTTCTTTGTATCAGAACCATCAACACCTGTACAAAATGTGTAATACCAAATAAGTTGCATTTCCCAAAGGTGAACATGCCTCCTCGTACATGTTTTATTCAAATTTAAAGCACAAATGTAATCGGTAAGTATGCTACTGACTTTTACGCAATTTCAAATTGCAAGAAAGAGGAAAAGTTAGGTACTGTCTTGTTCTCGTCTGAAAATATCTTCAGCTGATTAGAAACTTTGATTAGACGGATCATTTTGTGAGTGCGACCTTGAATTCTTCTAAGGATATTTTGATGTCATCCAACCTCACCTCTAGGAAATAATAACGGGTATTGCAACGGATCATAGCAACCATAATAGTGTTGCACTCTATGTTTATGTCCAGAGTTTGAGTGCACTATAATGTCACATTCTTGAGAGACATTTGTATTCTTTCCTTCTATCCATATTGCAGCCACCTGGTCAGCCGATGGGGAGTTGTAAACCCTTTGGTCAAGCTTGACGTCAGTCCTTATGTGTATTCTATATGAATCCAAGGAACTTTGGTCTAGTCTCCTAAGAAACATGGCATATAAGGGTTTGCAGAGAGCACATCCATTAGCGTTCGGACAAGGGTTAAGAGGGGGGGTTTTCTTTTTTTCCAGCTTGTTTTCCATAACGTCTAACCTATTTTGGAGTTCATTGTCAGTATCATAGAAGTATAGTTGGAAGTAACAAGGAGAAATAGCTGATGGAATCAAAGATGGCAGTTCATGGTAAATTTGCCTTGTGCACGAAATGTGTAAACTCCTCCTGTAGAATTAGCAAGTCCTTTGTTTAACGTGACTCCAAAGGATGTGAAACAGAAGAAGCTATTATAGGCACAGTCCGCACAGATGTGTTTACGAAATTCCAAAGCTTCAACAGTTTGAGAAGTGAACAAGTTTCGTAGGTTTGATGGTACAGATGGGCTTGTCAGAACTACTTCTCCATTGTGGCAGCAAAAAGTTGGAGGTTCGTTTTGAAACCTTTTAGCCCAACAAAATCAGCAATTTGCCATGCTCCGCAATTCATGTGGCTGGGAAAGATGGACTTCTCGCAGTTGTTGTCCTATGAATGGCACATTCATAAATAAAGGGTAAGGCATATGTGGTAAGTATATTCTATTAAGGTAGTATAGATAACTTGTTCTAAAGTACTAACCGTTCGTTTCTGACTCCATTAGGTTGTCCTCCAAAGGGGGATTTGGCAATGGATTTTGTGTTTGTCCATCTAAGAATTGACGACAAAGATTTTTGTTTGGAGAAGTATAATGTGCATTGCGTTTCCTCTTCCTATTTTGCATTGTCTTCTAGATTTTTTCTACTCTTTGTGTAGGTGTAAACCTAGCATATCTCTTCCTTTGACGAATGCGGCGCCGACTGATTTCATCTTCGCCAAGGCAATCCAAACCTTGTGTCTCATCCATTTCCTTAATTTTTGAAAAACAAGAATGGGAAAGATCAAATGCCATGTCATCATCTATGGAGTATGTGTAAATTTACAGGGAAAGGGAATAGAGAGGTAGTTCACGATAAACGCTTGAAGTGGACAGGTAGCGTAAACTCATAGTTGGTAATGTTTTCCTGATGGTTTGTGGAAAGGTAGAAGTTCAAAATGAACTTTTTTTTGGTATCATTGACTTAATTTTCTAACTTTTGATATGTGAAATGCAAGTGGTTGTGTGACTTATGTCCTAAGGAAATGGCTACATGGCTACTGTTCCTTCCTAAGTACCTCACTGTAAAGTATGAAACCAAGAATAGAAAATGGCGTTAGACTTCGGGTAAATAAAGTACCTCAAGTTGAGCAGAGACATTTTTCATATCAATTGTGGGTACACCCATACACTTTTATCCTCACTACCTCAGCGTGTTTCCAGTGGTTATGGATGTCATTCAACATGTTGTGTGTTAAACCATCCTGCCCTACAAAGGGAAACAGGAACGCCAAATGTGAGGGGGGGAAAGGCTTATGTTGAACCTGGACACATGTTGTGTGTTTGTGTGTGTTGAAGAGGGAGAGAGTCGAGAGACACGGAGACTTATGTGATATTCCAACTCTTATTGCAGACTACAGCTAAGAGTAAAGACTGAGATTCTAACATCCTAAAAGTATGGTCTATAATACACTCTAAGAAACCCACTCAGGTTGGAGTTCAGACATCAGAGGCCTTTCCCCACAGAAAAGTTCGCTAAATTGGAAGAGAGTACAAAATATTCCAGATGCATTACCAAACAATTCCATGCGTTTCTACTTTAACTCTTTAAGCTGTATGACAGAAATAAATCATTTTCAACATGAGAGCAGGAAAAACAGATCATCAAATTCCTATAACAGACCTTCAATTTATTGGAAACAAGCCTTAGGTTCATGTGGTTGGTTTTCGCTGGGATATCTAATCCTCATATAACGGAAACGTGTCCTTTGTCTTATTGACTCAAAAAACAGAAGAATCAAATTGCACATTATGAAGCACTAATGCATATCAAACTCCATTCCAAAAACATAGTTAACTGAATTTTGAAGTTCTACATAATCTTTGACCATTCAAATCTATGATTCATTTCACTTAATTTGCCAGGCATTGATATACAGTTCAAAGAAATTACATTACTCAAGGAGTTTGATCTGCTATATCTATAGGCCATGTTTATTGACGGGACTACCAATGACCGACCTATAACTATTCCAACTAAAACTAATAGATAAAGGATTAACAGCATCTCATGTTTTAGATGGTTAGTTATCTGACGCCACCCATGACCCACTGATATGATACCCCATCCAATAGTTGGCTTCAAATCCCAATAATGACCTCTCACAACAGTTATAATCCTGTCTCGTGTAGTCGTGTCTAATTTGGCCAATCAAACAGGCCTATAATCTCTCCAATATACAACAATTTCAATTCACGAGAACCTCATCTTCAACTGGTCTTCAAAGGCACATTTTGGCAAACAATTGGTGTGCGTAATTATGGTCTATAGAATTGGCGACATTGGTGGACGAAATGGGAAGGGGAGAGTCTAGTCTTCGAAGGGTTGCCAAACAGTTGGTATGCGTATTTATGGCCTACAGAGGTGGACAAAGGGGAAAAGGGAGAGTGTTTGAAATCAAAAACAGGGTGGAAATTTGAATGCATGACTTACCTGTCTTGGCCTTGTGTTGGGATGCATTTGGGTTCAGTCCGGTACGTTGTTGTTGTTGGAGTCCTGGTCGGAGGCTGCCGGAGTAATTAAGCAGGAGAACAGGGTGCCAGAAGGATGGTGCAAATGTTTTTTGGGAGGCCAGGGGAATCGGAGGTGAAGGGGCTTCCAAAAGGAGGATGGCTTGGTTTTGTGGGAGGCTAGGGGAGGCGGTTGTTGTTGTGTGTAGTATTTCCGTTGGGGGTGTTGCATTGTATCGTTTGGAAAGAACTGTTCGTTGGAGGGTTTCTTTGTTTCGGTTAGGAAAAGGTGTGGGCTGGGCTGGGATTAATTGCAATTGCAAGGGGTATTTGTGGAAATGAAAGAATAGGAAACAATTTCGTACATTTAAAAGTAGTAGATATTCCTTTAATTGTTTTTTCAGGGTTCATTAGTTCCATCGATGGATCTAAGGATAGAGACACGGAGGGACAGTAGACAGTGGAAAAGCCAGGAATTTCATTTAGAGGGAGCACCACTTTACAATAAACTTAAACATATTTAAAGTAAAATACAATAAAGAAACACGTACTAAGCACAAAAATTCAAACGTTCTCCATTAGGCACAAAAGCTTGTAAACATAATGCAAAAGTCTAAATATTTGTTGGTAAATTTTTTTACAATTGACACGGACGAGTTTTCATCTTTTGAAAGTTTGCAATGATTGCTTCATTAGTAATCCCATTAAAAATATCTTGCTCTATGTATACTACCAAATCATTGTTCCACCATTTATCATTCATTCGGCTCTGCAATTGATTGTTCGACTTTTAAACCAGTTTACACATCATAGTTCTCAATGTTCTGCCGGAGGTATTGCTCAGGATAAGCCAGCTGATCAAACCAAACCAAACCAAACCAAGGGTGGGACTGGACCATAAGCAGGTTCATTGAAATAGGAAACTATTTCCTTATTTTAAGTAGATTCTTCCATGTCTTCTGAAGTAGGGCTTTGGCTCATAGCTTTACTGGGAATAGCACAATCAATGTCATCCCCCAGAAATATGTTATCCTCTTCAGCTCTGGGAACATCAGGGCCTTGCTACTCTTTTGAATCAGGTCACTTTTTTCAAAGGTGTTGGAGGTCGAGGGAGCTTTTTCTCTATCAATTTTATACTTGGAAAGTTCACCATCCAGCTTTGGATGTCTCGTATCCTCATCATATTCATTGCTGACAGCTGCTATCTTTCCTGGATGATATAAACATCGAAGGAAACTACAGAGATCAGAAAAACACACACTACCCTCATAATGAAACCAGAATCAAACAGAGACCCAAGAGAAATGCACGGATACAGAATACAAAATAAAACAGCATGAAAAATCCAGCATCAAAGAAACCACTCGGTCTCCCTGGGAAAGAAAAATACCCGATCTGGTATAAAACTAGCAGACATGATAGCATTATGGTCGCATACATGTTATGGAATACTTACCTCTTAGAAGAGTTTGCATTTTTTTGAAGAATATTAGGTACACCTGCAATATTTCCAACGGAGGCTAGCTAGGGTCGTCGTACAAGATTGAAGAAGGGGGATTTTTTTTCACATCTTAAACCTAGAGTCCAAATTGGGGGAAAGCACAGCCAGCGCTTCTTTTATCCCTCCGGCCAGCTAGAGTAAAAAGGGAATATTATTTGCATCGGGGGCAACACAAGTCGCTAATAGTTCCTTTTTGCAACATTTGCTACTGTCGCAAATACTCCGAAGCAAAAGGCCTTTTTTCTTGTAGTTAAAGCAAATATATAGGGACTTTCTCGATTTCTTTCTTGATTGCTGGATCAAAAAGACTTCGCAGTACATTAGAGTTCCATGAGCAAGTTTCTCTTTCAATTAAATCTGCATCTTTGGAGGGGCAATCGATAAAATCTAGTGGAGGAGCAGGAACTTTGAAGTTGGCCAATTGATAAATCTGCAACCATGAACGTAATCTAATTGATCTTGTTGGGTCACCCAAAAAAATTTGAATGAATAAGAAAAAGAAAGGACTTGGACACACCTATTGCCAATTAATGAAGATGATCCACCTTTCCATCCTAAAGACCAAAGTTAAAAATAAAACCATGCAATAACAGATGCACACCAGAATAAAACCTTTGAATCCAAGTAATAAAGTCATTCAAATGCAGAGGATTTTCAAAGGGCTAAGAACTATATAACTACATGTCTACATGATATTGCTGCCTTACCCACATTCTTCTTGTTCGCAGTTGTCCCAATACGCATGGGCCAGGTTGAACAAAACTTTCCATTCATCTCAGTAATAGCATGTAATTGTTCGCTTTCATCCCCAAACCACACAAACCCATAGCCCTTCGTCCGTCCAGTAAGCCTATCGGATACAACCTTAGCACCCTTAACTGACGAATAGTGGGCTCTGAATGTCTCTTGAAGTGTAAAATCTGTAACATTTTACACTTCAAGAGACATCCAGACCCCACTATCCGTCACGCACATCCAGACATTCAACAATGTTTGCCAATGCATGTGGTATTATAAATCTTGTTATTTTTTACCATTAGGTGTTTGAACCAACTTAGGGCACTTCGACTAGTAATTTAAGGATTGGTGAAGCTGTGTAGGTTTTCCCTTGCATATAAATGCTAAACATTTGACGATTCTACAGTTTTTTTATTTTTATTTTTTGAAGAAATGTGTTCCACAGTTGTCTCATTTTTTTTTTCTCAAGCTACAAAAATAGTATTTCCTTTTGATTAATCCTTTAATTCAAATATATTTTGATGGAGGTTCTCTTCCTTTACCTCCTTTGGATTCCCGATCGCTTCTTTTTGGTTTAGGTTATGGAAACAAGTTTTGGAGATCGGTTCACGGACAAGGGCACCCAAAATTGAAACCATCATTTTCGTCTTTTTGTTTTCACGATCATCGAATGCCACCTTCAGACCTTTCGATATACCGCTTCGCCAGAGGGTATCACTGAAATGCCCTACCCGCACATGCTTTTTGTCCACAAGTTATGCGAATTCTCTATGAAGTCGCAAACTCTTTGATCCTTCTGTCTTATATGCACCATTTGTCGTGGATGGTGAGTAAGCAATGGTTCCCCTCTTTGTTGAACTGCTACCCATTTTCTTGAACTATTTGTCAGCCTAGAATGGCTGGTGCTACTATCCTCTCGTTCTTTCTTTTTTTCCTAAGTGCCTTTTGAACGGACTTCCAAAAAATTTTTATGTTCTTGACATGCACAGCATAGTCGAGTTTCTTGCAGTGAAAATGAAGATTCCAACAACCCTCCCGCGGGAATCAAACACAAGGACACCTAAAGCACCTGTTCCACCATGCATGATATTAATGAGTGTAACTTGCATCCACTGGCCAAGTCTTGTAACTCATCATCTTCCTCATGTCTCACTTCCTTAACGAACCAATAATTGGGAGAGGTAATTTGCCCACATGCATATGTGTACTTGGGGGAATGTGGGTAAGAAATGGTAAATACTTCCATTCCCACCTCAACCAATTTCTTCTGGACCTGGTGAAAGCATCGCGTAATTAACTGTAAATGAACCTAAAGGTTGCAAGATGGCCAAGTCTAACTCGACGCTTTTTCTAATCAATATCGCTTCATGAAAATCATCGCCCGCATCACCCCTCGCATGCACAAAACAACACTATGTGAAACCTCTCCGGAATGACATGTGAACAAGTCAATATGCAACCCTATCGATTGATAATAACCCCATTACGTACCATTGATTTTCTATTATTATCGTTGGCCGGTTCACGGACAATGACATTATGGAGCGTCGCTTTTCGCCACACAACCAGCTAGAATTTTACAATAGGCTAAAGAAACTCATGGTTATCATTCGAGCACTTTATTCTCTTCAAGATGGGACTAGAAGGGTCAATCGCCGAGGCCGTCTAGTCCCATAGGAGAATAAATTGCTCGAATGATAACCAAAAGTTCCTTTAGCCTATTGTAAAATTCTAGCCAGTTGTGTGGAGGAAGGCGACGCTCCATCATGTCATTGTCCGTGAACCGGGCCAACGATACCAACGGTAGGTGGGTTATCATAAATCGAGAGGGTTGCATATAGACTTGTTCACACGTCATTCCAGAGAGATTTCACGTAGTGTTGTTTTGTTTTGACCATGCAAGGGGTAATGTACGCGATGATTTTCACGAAACAATATTGATTAGAATAAGTTTCGAGTTAGACTTGGCCATCTTGCAACCTTTGGGTTCATTTACAGTTAATTACGCGATGCTTTCACCAGGTCCTTTTAAAGAAATGGTTGAGGTGGAAATGGACCCACATTCCCTCAAGTACACATATGCATGTGAGCAGATTACGTCTCCCAATTATCAATTAGTTAAAGAAGTGAGACATGAGGAAGATGATGAATTATTGGATTTGGCTAGAGGATTGAAAGTTATACCCATTAATAACATGCATGGTGGAATAGGTGTTTTAGGTGCCCTTGTGTTTGATTCCCGCGGGAGGGTCATTGGAATCTTCATTTTCACTGTGAGAAAACATGACTACGCTGTGCACATAAAGAACATAAAAAAAAAATTTGGGAGCCCATTCAAAAGGCAATTAAAAAAAAAGTGAGCGAGAGGATAGTAGCATCAGCCATTCTAGACAGACAAAGAGTTCAAGAAAAGGGGTAGCAGTTCAACGGGGAACCACTGCTTACTCACCATCCACGGCAAATGGTGCATCTAAGACAGAAGGATCTGCGGGCAGGGCATTTCAATGATACCCTCTGGCGAAGCGGTATAGCGAAAGGTCTGAAGGTAGCATTCGATGATTGTGAAAACAAAAAGACGAAAATGATGGTTTCAATTTTGGGTGCCCTTGTCCGTGAACCGATCTCTAAAACTTGTTTCCATAACCTAAACCAAAAAGAAGCGATCAGGAATCCAAAGCAGGTAAAGGGAGAGAACCTCCATCAAAATATATTTGAATTAAAGGATTAATCAAAAGGAAAAACTATTTTTGTAGCGTGAGAAAAAAAAGATGAGACAACTGTGGAACACATTTCTTCAAAAAAAAAAAAAAACTGTAGAATTGTCAAATGTTTAGCATTTATATGCAAGGGAAAACCTAAATCCTTAAATTACTAGTCGAAGTGCCCTAAGTTGGTTCAAACACCTAATGGTAAAAAATAACAAAATTTATATAATAATTTGCTTATAATTTAGCATATTAAGGTGTCATTTTGCCAACAAAGGGTAAATATCCATGAAATAAAAGGATGAATCTAATTCTATAGGATTGTGATTTTGGCACTCCAAAAATTGACCCCTCCATCAATTTTTTGGAGTGCTAAAATCAATTTCCTTTCTATATACAAGTTTGAAAACCGCCATCCATTTTTTAATCAAGATATGAGGAGGAACAAAATGAATACTTCAAGTGTGTGCAAGCGAGCGCGAGGGAGAGAGAGAGATAGAGAGAGTCTAACCGTGTTAGGAGTAGGAACTCATCCATGTCGTTGAAGACATTGACATGAACAAAGAAACGGTGTAATAATTTCTTTAATTGTGAATTTTTTTCTCCTATTTTCCTTGACGAAACTCCTGTTGGTATTCTTCTGTTGTATGAAGAAGACCTATTTACAATCTAGGTCAGGTGGGTTCCCCAACTGATCGGGAGTTGCCACGCTAATTCAATCCTTTTTACTGAGAGAGAGAGAGAGAGGTTGGAGAAAAACGAATCAAAAGAACTGGACCAAACAAAAAAAATTATATAAAAATATGCGTAGAAACCCTCTTTTGGTAAAACCCTAACTACATAAGGAACCAAATAAAGTGAAAATGTGGGAATGATTTAGATTTCATACCAGTTTTGGTGTTTTCAGTGAACTCGTCGGAGAGAGAACGGAAGGTTTCAGAGGAGAGAATCGATAAACGAGAAACCTCCGAGTCGCAGCTCCTTATGGTAGAAGACGAAGTTGAACATGTAGTCCGTGAGCAGATGGGGTGCGATGGCTGTGCCGTTGCTCTTCGCCATTGTGCAGGAATGAAGAGAGAGAGAGAGAGAGGGGGGGGGGGA
>JAOTQK010000024.1:4843818-4865020 GCA_025642025.1 Rhododendron ferrugineum | reverse complement strand
GAAATCCAGAGGGGATGGGACCAGTGAGATAATTAATAGAAAGATCAAGCTTTGTCAAATTCCTCAAGCTACTAAGCTCGTTTGGTATAAAACCTGTGAGCTGGTTTTGGAAAAGGAAGAGTAATTGCAAACCCTCTATTTGACTTAACTCAGTTGGAATGTTTCCCATCAAGGAGTTCTCTGAGAAATCAATTTCTGCTGCTAAAGAAAGGTTACCAATTTCCCTAGGTATTGTTCCATTCAACTCATTTTGGTACAAGTATAAATCCTTCAGGAATTTTATGTTTCCAATCTCAGCACAAATTTCACCCACAAGGTTGTTTTGGTACAAAGCAAGAGTCCCAAGATTCATGCAATTTCCAAGCTCCTTTGGGATAAAACCAGATAACTGGTTATTCCAAATAATCAAATCGGTCAAACTCCCAAGCATCCCTAACTCTTTGGGTATATTCCCACCTAAGTCATTTTGGGCAAGACCAAGTAAAGTCAAGCTCTCACAACCACCTGAAATACCGTTTTGACCTGCTCGAAATATTTGCAATTTTGTTAGGTTCCCTAGAGAACGCGGCAATGAACCGGTTATGTTGTTACTGTATGCCAAGAACTGGAAGAGAGAAGAAAGCTTTCCAATCTCATCTGGAATAGGACCAGAAAGCATATTATTGCACAGATTCAAGTCTGTTAAACTAGACAAATTACCCAACTGCGAAGGTATCTGTCCATCAAACTGGTTATTCAAGTAAAGACTTTCCAATCTTGAGCAATTCCCAATCTCATGGGGGATACTTCCACTGAAACCATTGACGGAAACATCAAGTTTAGTAAGTTCAACCAAATTGCAAATAATAGGGCTCAGGGTTCCCGAAAGGTTCATTGAACTTAAATCAAGAGAGTCCACTACCGAACCCGCCGTGCAATTCACACCCTTCCATCTACAAGGCGTTTTGTCGCGAGGGTTCCAGTTTCCCAGGTAATTGAATTCATTGTGGATGTTTTCCTTGAATTCCAAAAGGTACAAACCGTCCGAATTCAACCCTTTCGAAGTAGAAACCAGAAGAGCCATGACAACAAAAATTCCAATAACCCTCACAAATATACCTCTCCTACTGTCCTGAGAAGTCTACTACTTTGTGTGTACTCTAAGCAACTCCTAACTAGATAAAAGCCAATTTTACTGTATTTTCATTTCTGTTGCAGCTCATCAAAAGTTCAGAGGGAAAAAGCAAGACGACACAAAGAAGACAAAAAGTTGGTATGGAGATTGCCCTCAATTTGAAAAGGCCGTAGACAAACTGCATCTTTTTGTATTCTTATCGGGAAAAAAGGCACCAATCGGATGCCACCCACGTACACTATCAGGAAATCAAACATTTCGATTATATACCGGTTCTTACTCAAACGACTCTTAAGAAGTCTGCGAATTGGTTCAAGGACCAATGAACAACACCCAAGAACAAACCCATGAACAAAATTACTTCAACAGAGTCGGAACATAAGGTTACTTCCATTCTATTCATGATCCACAACATGCTGAAAATAATCCCCTATGTTATGCAGCTTATGCTTCCATGCAGCCATTAGGAACAGAGATGCAAGTAAAGGAAGAAAACTTTAAGCTTTTATTCCAATTTACTACTTTTCAAGTATATGGCCCAGGGTTTCCAAGTGAACATGCAGAAACAAAACTTTCAAACCAAGGACCATCGGCATTTTGATATCAACGCAGCAAAAATGACTGCACATTGGAGTAAGCGCATATGAAAACTAGAACTAAAAGAAGCAAATGCAAGAAAGATGAGGTATCTTTCAGCTAAATGAACACAATAACTAAAGAAATAGTTGCAGAGGCTTAACAGTCGCAACTCCAAAAAGTAACCATGGAATAGAGCTGCATAGAATGGATTGGGCATTGTCAATCAAACAAAATGTCTCAATTATGCAGTGTGACAGTGTCAGCTAGAAGTTCAACGATTGACCCAATCAAAACAATTTTGCAGTTGCCTATGCAAACAAATTTGGGGTAAACCACAACTACGCCTAACTTATTCAATCAATCATTATATTAATAGGTTAGGTTTTCTTGTCATAACTCCACGGAACGATATGATTATTGGACAAGCATTGGGTGTATCCTGTCACAAACTACCTGAGTTTATTGTCTTTGTTCACTTTCACACTAATTTTCAATATACAAGTGTCTCTCAAACCCCATTGAGGGAAATATGTTTTTTATTTACTTTTATATTCATTGTATCCCCAACGTATCGTATCCTTCTTTTTGAAAAAATCACGTAACCGTGCTTCTTAGATCCTCAATGACAAGTAAACTTGGCCTGAGAAATCACAAAACTGTGAAGGCAACCCAGGTCAAATGAAGAGAGAAAACTCTATTTTAAGTGAACAATGGGTAAAACAATCTCGGCCATACCTGATTTGCGCTACTACTTCAAAAATCTTTAGCGAAACATTTACAACTCAACCCTTCTTGAGAATTACAGACTAAAATAATATGGTGTACAAATGCTTGAGATAGAGTGAAATGAGAGCTGAGATAGAGAGATGGAGCATACCTGCGAGGTCGAAGGGAGTGTTAAAACACCTCTATGAACTGTCCAAGACCCCTCTATGAACTGTCCAAACCCATCTTCAACTAAGAAATTCAAATGTGACAACCGGCAACTTGTGTTGACAAAACAGACATAAAGAACAAAGCAGAACTAAACTTATGTTTTCAATTTTGTGCCCCATAGCGACCAGTGAAATTGTTAGCATGGGGTTGGATTTCAGTTCCAATGTGGCATTTTTACACTTCAAATTAATCTGCGCTACCCATTCAATAACAAAATGACACAATAGATGTGTCAATATAATATACACATATAACGTATCCTTGTGTGTATGAATAAATACATGAAAACTCCACTATCATGTTTAAAAGCTTACATCGCAGAAACAGCAAGATTTTCAGCCAAAATGCTGCCTTTTATGTCAAAACAGTCCACCTTTTTTACAAGCATCAAATAGTTTACAAGTTGATAGATTTTTATATTGACACTAGAGATGCAAAATCAACACTCTGAATTACATTAATTTTAACTGCTAAATCATCTTTCTGCACAAATCATGCACTACATTAGTCGTATCATATCCTAAATCTAGTACAACACATTCATTGATATAAAGAGACACTAAAAGCAGTACTAGTCCTGGCATAGCACCAGCATATCAGAGTTCTCTCCACAGTACAACAGGCCCACAACAACAAACCACCTGAGTAGAAAAGCTAAACGAGCAAGAAAAGTCTTGGCGCTCCACACGTAAAGGTCCTTCTCCAAATGCAGTACTCACTTATTCAGACGACATAAAGTTAGTGGAAGCCTCGGCTAGAAAACACATCCAACGAAAAAGCACAAAGAAACTTTTGATGGCTCAGATTATAGAGCAATTGACGAACAAGCACAACAATCATTCATTCAAATACAATGTTGGGGTCATCATAACACCAACTGTCCTTTTGGATAGCTATGTATTTCAAGTCAAGGGATTTGAAATTATTGTTCAATAAGCATAGCTTAAAATTAGATTTTATAATCACATAGGAATTTGGATATTGAGTTTGAGAGCTCTATTGAGATGGATTTGAAATAACTTTATACTACATAATATGAGTAATTTGAAATCCTTCATATTAAGGATTATAGCTATACAATGATCTCAATAAATTATGTCCCTTTTACTCCAAATTTATATTCCACTTTATTTCACAAGCCACCTATGACTAAACCTCTTGCATCCTTCCTATATATAGAATGGGAAAGCAATGCACAGTACTTTCATCCCCTACTTTTCGTTCTCGGATTGAACAGTGGCTCCCCCTCAAAGAAAAGTCACAAATGAACAATTTTCAATTCATTCACGGATTTGCCCTTGTCAAAACTTTTTGCTTCTGGGTATGCCGTGTAATTACACAATCCCTTGTGGGTATTGATGGAAATGAAGAACATGGAAAGGAACAAGATATATGGGAATTTGACCCCGCATAGGGATAGAAGGACAGCTTGTGTGTTTCATAGCATACAAATAGGTACCTCCTTCATATTGTATATTTGGTGTTCAAAGCCATGGCAGCTTAAACCATTGTTTCCTGGCTTTCCATTTCAAGTTATAACTTATAAACCATTACCTTCTCAAACAAATAGCTTTCATTCTGAAAACATGCTTAGTGGAATCTTCTACACCAAAACCCTAAAAGCACTATCCAAAGTGAAAGATTGCTTCAGCAAGTGTCAATAGGTGCTAAGCTAGTACCTTGAGGCCTAGAGATATAAAAGGTCGTACAGCCTTAACAGAGCGGGATGGTGAAACATGATTCTTCTAGCCAACCCTAATTGAGTAGGACATAAGGCATATTTCGTGTTTGGTTTGGTTTTTCTGAGATTCTCAAACCTGAAAGTAGTCATATAAATCAATTTCTAATGCTTTAGGAAAAATAAAAACAAAAGTCATGGCACTTAAGCGTGGTACATGATCATTATTAAATTTTAAGCTTAAACTCTCCTAAATCTAGTAATCTTACATGATAGTGTGCTAAAGTGAAGTCGCATAAAATGGCAAAATAGAAACAACTTTATGTATGTTAGAGACAAGTGCGCCTCCAGGTTAAAGTAGTAAAAAACTGTGAAATATGTCAATTCAGAAAAGAATTACAACGTTGGCACATCACCTCATAATTGCCTTGCAACAATAAATAAAATTCATCCTCCAATCATGTTCTATTATGGCACCAGTTTATATACAACAAAGCCTTGCAATGGAAGTTTATATTTTCATCTTCTACGTAAACGTACCAATTCATCACCCAAAACTTTCAGGCGAGCAAGAAATCTATTGTTAACTTAAAAGTGCCTTACAGAGCTACAGTTACCAAGTATAACCACCACACATCCCAAATACTTTTGACAATTGCAACACACAAACTAACAGAATACCGGACGTTGAGGGTAGAATGAGTTATGTGTATAATTCATTAGATTGTAAAACGGGTCACACGACCCTACTTTCAGAGTAACGATGAAGCCAAAGTAAAATTCAGTACAATATGATAGGCATATCTTCACCTTCTACCCCTACCAATATTTTTTCACCTTCCATTAGTTATCTCACATCTAAAGTATTTATCCACATAAATACATTTTAATATTTCGAATCTTGGAGGTAACAAGAACATGACCACGTAATTCTCCACCGAAACTTCAAACACTACATGAATGAATAAACTATTGCACACGTACTGCCTTGCAGGTAATTTCAATATCCAGGATAGCTTCCATCTTACATATTGGGATCTTGAGTAGCTCTAGCACCTCCACAAGTTTCATATCCAGGTTGATTCACTGTTCCACTGGTTTGGATCCAACTGAGTTTGAACAAAGCCAACAGATGGAAGATTTATGTTTTAGTACTTCATCTGAAAAGAAGTACAGTAAATTGCAGAAGCACAGTTTACTCAGTTTTAGATGATACTGTTTGTTTGAAGGACTACGACCCCATGAATGTCGAATATTTTGTCCTCCCAACTAAGTTCCATTTAACAGTCATATTAACGTGCATCATAATTTCATGTAATTGAGGCAAACATAGCTTACCTGTCAGCAAATTGAACAAACCCACATCGCTGAAAAACTGCCAGAGCTGCTCATTCAAACCACCAACAAACACCTGGCAATGCAAATTGGTGGCCACGATCTTATCAGGCTCCCTCCCCAAAATTATTCTCATTCTGCATTTCCAGAGTATTCTGAACAATGGCTAAAAATGATGTTCCTCGTACTACATTACAAGATACATTTCTATGGATCATGTTCAAAAATAAATTACCCTGCATAAGATTTCCATGCAGAGTGGAAAATCCACATCCATGATCCATCACTGTGCAACTGTGGTAACCAACTTCAGCAGACAATTTCTCATGGTGGATAGTATTGTCCGAAACTAAAAATCTAGAAAGCTCAACTATTTTCACACTAAGCAATATATCTAAGAAATAAACCCAATTTCTGAATAGTGAAAAAGCGTACACAAATAAAATACACGGTCGATCCTATATAGAAGTGTGCTATTTCGTTGCTCCTTCAGAAATCCAAAAGAAAGTAGTTTTACACTTCTGAAATGCAGTGTGCACCAATATGTGTTCTTGGTAATAAAAGACATCAGTCAGCTATCAAATACAATTTCTTAAAAGTACAAACGTATGGTGCTATAATATTTCCAAAAGTAAGGACACTGCAAATGTGGTGTAATTATGGGCATTTTTTTCCTCAAGAAATCCGAAATAATGTAATATCACACTTTTGAAATGCTCTACCCACCAAAGTGTTTAACTTTTTACACGCTCAAAGGAAGAAGAAATAGCATAAAAACTAAGTAATTGAAGATGACAGATAGAGAAAAAAAAATGTGAAAAGAAATCCAAGGACCCTACGACTTTCCTTATTTGATTGGTAACATACTTGATTGCCTTGTTGAGTTTGGTTGAATTGAGAACGTGGGAATTAAGTATGTTACCAATCAAATAAGGAAAGTCGTAGGGTCCTTGGGTTTCTTTTCACATTTTTTTTTTCCTCCATCTGTATCTTCAATTACTTAGTTTTTACGCTATTTCTCTCCCTTTGAGAGTGTAAAAAGTTGAACAATTTGGTGGGTAGAGCACCAGAGCATTTCAAAAGTGTGATATTACATTATTTCGGATTTCTTGAGGAGAAACATGCCCATAATTACACCACATTTGCAGTGTCCTTACTTTTGGAAATATTATAGCACCATACGTTTGTACTTTTCAGAAATTGTATTTGATAGCTGACTGTTGTCTTTTATTGCCAGGAACACATATTGGTGCACACTGTTTTTCAGAAGTGTAAAACTACTTTTTTTTGGATTTCTAAAGGAGCAATGATATAGCACACTTGTAGTTTCTCTATATAGGATTGACCGTGTATTTTATTTGTGTACGCTTTTTCGCTATTCAAAAATTGTGTTTATTTCTTAGATATATTGCTCAGTGTGAAAATAGTTGAGCTTTCTAGATTTTTAGTTTCGAACAATACTATTCACCATGAGAAATTGTCTGCTGAAGTTGGTTACCATAGTTGCACGTTGTTGTTTACAGTGATGGATCATGGATGTGGATTTTCCACTCTGCAGGGTAATTTATTTTTGAACATGATCCATAGAAATGTATCTTGTAATGTTGTACGAGAAACATCATTTTTAGCCATTGTTCAGAATACTCTGGAAATGCAGAATGAGAATAATTTTGGGGAGGGGCCTGATATGATAGTGGCCACCAATTTGCATTGCCAGGTATTTGTTGGTGGTTTGAATGCAGCTCGGGCAGTTTTTCAGCCTATATGGGCAGTTAGTCCGTGTGAAAATTCTAGTTGCCAAGCGATGTGGGTTTGTTCAATTTGCTGACAGGTATGCTATTGCTGCCTCAGTTACATGAAATTATGAATTTCTTAGCTGAAGATGGGTTTGGACAGTTCATAGAGAGGTCTTGGACAGTTTCTTAGCTGAAGATGGGTTTGGACAGTTCATAGAGAGGTCTTGGACAGTTCATAGAGGGGTCTTGGACAGTTCATAGAGGTGTTTTAACACTCCCTTCGACCTCGCAGGTATGCTCCATCTCTCTATCTCAGCTCTCATTTCACTCTATCTCAAGCATTTGTACACCAATATTATTTTAGTCTGTAATTCTCAAGAAGGGTTGAGTTGTAAATGTTTCGCTAAAGATTTTTGAAGTAGCAGCGCAAATCAGGTATGGCCGAGATTGTTTTACCCATAGTTCACTTAAAATAGAGTTTTCTCTCTTTATTTGACCTGGGTTGCCAGTTTTGTGATTTCTCAGGCCTAGTTTACTTGTCATTGAGGATCTAAGAAGCACGGACATGGATACGGGAAGAGAACAAGACGAGAAAGAATCACAATAACGATTACACTGTTTGGTCTTATGCAAAAAGATATAGACCGTATCTGTGGAAAGTACAAGAATTATCGCACATTTCGATATACCAAGTGCTCCACCTGTCTTTGTACCAAACCCCTTAGACGCACCTTTTGCCACGGATGGTGAGTAAACAGTGGTACCCCTTTTTCTTGAACTGCTACCCCCTTTACTTGAACCATCTCTCTACATAGACTAGTTGGTTCCAATTTCTTCTCGGCCCCATTCTTTAGGAGATTTTGATTGGAATTACCCAAAAAATTTTACGGTAGTGACATGTACAGCAAAGTCGAGTTTGTATACAATGAAGAAGTTTAACCCGACTACCCTTACACAGGAGACAAACACGAGGGACCCTAACGAACTCTTTATCTCGTGGAACTTATTTATCGAAATCACTTCACAACCATTGGTCATGACACCAAGGCAATCATCATCAGAATCAACTTCCTTTTCACTTTTCCCTTTAGCCGATAATTGGGATAGGTAACCATACCACATGAAAATGTGTACTTCATGGAACATTGGTGAGAAATCATAAATACGTTCATTCATACAACAACCGTGTCATCTAGTGAAAGCATTGCGTAATCCCGTCAAAATCTTTTTCGAGGTAGCAACATGGCCGAGTCCAAGTCGGCGTTTCTCTGAACCACATCAGCATAGGAAACCTCCTCCCTATTATGCTCAAAACTAAATTACATCGAGAATACCTTCTTTGGAACCACACGCGAACATGTCAATATAACACCCTCTTTAGACATATAACCCCAACACCAGTCTTTACATTTGACTTATTGTCTGCCTCTACTCCTGGAAACCTTTTTTGGCCACGGTTAGGTCAAAGTGTACTCGAGGGATGTTCAAATGAAAACAACGAGTCCCTTCAGCGACAACAAAACTCGTGGTTTACATTTGAACAAAGTATACTCAAAGGAGACCCAACCACGGACAACAAAGGTTTCCAGTAGCAAAGGCAGACAAGAAGTCAAAGGTAAAGACTAATGCATGGGTTATTATGTGTGAAGAGGGTGTTATATTGACATGTTCACGTGTGGTTTCAAAGGAGATAGTCTTTGTGCAATTTAGTTTTGAGCACAATAGGGAGGAGTCTTTTGATACTAATGTGCATCATAGAAACGCCAACTTGGACTTGGCCATCTTGCTACCTTGAAAAAGATTTTCACGGATTACGCAATGCTTTCACCAGATGACACAGTTGTTGTAGGAATGAACGTATTTACGATTTCTCACCCACGTTCCATAAATTGCACATTTTTATGTGGTGAGGTTATTTATCCCAATTATCGGCTTAGGGGGAAGTGGAACGTGATGAATGTAATTTAGATAATTTTGACAATGATCGGCTCGGTCTCACAAGTAATAGTTGTGAAGTGATTCCAATAAATAATTTGCACGAGATAATTGTTCGTTAGGGTGTTTGACACTTGCAGAAGGGTAGTCGGGCTAAACTCCTTCATTGTGCATAAACTCGACTTTGTTGTACATGTCACGACCATAAAAAAGTTTTGGTATTCCAATCAAAACCTCCTAAAGAATAAAAGAGGACAAGAAGAAACAAGAACCAGCCAATCTATGCAGACAGAGAGTTCAAGTAAAAAGGTAGCAGTTCAAGAAAAGGGGGTACCACGGCTTACTCACTATCCACGGCAAAATGTGCGTCTAAGGGGGACACATTTAAGGGATCTAGCACAAAGTAATTGATACCTTCTGACAAATCATTTGGTATATCAAAAGGCGCGATAATGCTTAAACTTTCCACGGGTGCAGTCAAATCTTGTTGCATGAGAGCAAACAGTGTAATCGTTTTTGTCATTCTTTCTCGTCTTGTTCTGTTCGTTCACAAAGGAAAAAACATGTGTTCAATAACACTAGAACTGCTAGGATTGGGCAATAGAATTGACATGGAAATTTTCTTCGTTAGAAAACTAAGGATAAATTCTACACTCGACTATTAAATAATTTTTCTTTGCATTGCTTTAAATTCTCCTTTTAACTTTGTTTG
Source organism: Rhododendron ferrugineum (assembly GCA_025642025.1). NCBI lineage: Eukaryota > Viridiplantae > Streptophyta > Magnoliopsida > Ericales > Ericaceae > Rhododendron > Rhododendron ferrugineum. The sequence goes on along the minus strand of JAOTQK010000024.1, from coordinate 4,854,995 downwards.
ATTTACTTTCTCTGGAAAAGGCTGATTTAGTACTACAGTTCCAATCTTCATTCGATCGCTTGGAATTGCATATAGGAGGCCTACTTATAAACACTTAGTTTAGCCTCTTGGCTTATGTTTGTTCGTTTGTGTTGTTTAATTGGATTGGTTAGACCGTTCCTATACCCTTGTCTTTTTGCCACTTTCTTTCCACTCGGAGAATTTGACTTGATTTTTAAAGGATGAAACATTGGTATAATGGGTATTTTGAAATATAGATACGGAGTTCATACTTCATACTTCATACTTCAGCCTATCGTAAAATTCTAGATGGAGGTGTGGGAAAGGCTATACTCCTTCACGTCATTGTCAGTGAACCGATCTCCAAAACTAAGTTTCCATGACCTAAACCAAAAAGAAGGGATCAAGGGGAATCAAAAATAGGTATCATGAAAGAACCTCCATTAAAACATATTTGAATCAAAAACCCTAACTTAGTTGACACAACCCAAAGTATAACAACGTGTAGAATAAACAATCCAAGTAAAAAACTCAACAACTATGCATACTTCTTATGAAACTTGGGGGAAACTTATCTATAATGCAAACAATTTTTTACTTGTGAATGCACAAACCCATCAAGGTTCCCCAATCTACAATTCTAAAAAAAAAGTCACAATCTAGGAAATAATCAATTTTCCCAAGTTAGTTTAGGTTTAGGGCTTTCAAATTGGAGCCTAGGGATATGATTTTGAACCTGGTAATAGAATCATGGGGCTGCTTTGCTTTGCTCAAAGTTAGCTTGCCTTTCCCTTCAACAGAACAAATCAGTTTGCTCTAGAAGTCAGACCATGGATTTTCCCAAAATCATGGGGTTTGCTACTTTCGTTTTTGTCTTTGGTTCAATTGTTTTTTGTGAGTCCCCCTTTTCCTTTCTACTCCTCCTAGCCTAACGGGCTGCTTGGATGGGGGATTGGCCCCCCGATATACCACGCGGCCGGATTGCAAATCCCTCCCTTCTTCTTCTCCGGTCTTTGGCTGGCAAAAAGGGAAGCCGGATTAGAGGCAACTTCGAATTACATATCCACCTGAGGGTGGATTATGAACACCAGAAGTACCCCTGTCGTTGGTTATGCAGGGTTGGTGGATTACTGAACTGCCCCTAAAATTTCTCTTCCATTAACGCCAATCACAACTCTGGAGGAGCTCCAATGATTTCTACCAGAATACACAACACCAGACCCAACTGATTTCTACCAGAAAGGACGGGAAGTTACCTGATTTTCGCCGACAAATGGCCGGAATGTGCAAACCTCGCTGGAATATGAACTCGCCGGAATCTGTGAGTGAGATCGGTATGGGGTTCGGAGGGAGATCAAGACTGGAGTGAATCGGTGTGGTTAGAGAGAGAGAGAGACAGCGATGTACTGTGTGAGAGAAGAGAAAGTTTGTTTTTTCTTTTTCTTTTTAATCCAGAAGAAAGACTGTCGATGTAATCAAGGAAGGTTTATTATCCAGTGTAGCGCCACTTGCTAGAGAAAAGGGTGCACAAAGAATTAGAGCAATCTATCCAATGATCCAAGGGTGCACAAGTTTAAAAAAAAAAATTCACTTGCGTTATTTTTTGTTTTTGAAAATAATATTTTTTTCTAATAAATAATAAGTTTAAATATTTGTAACATAAAATGAATTTATTTTATCCCACAACTAATGGTAAATATCTATTTATTCTAGTTATAATAAATTCATCCAATTCATCCATTCAAATAATAAATTGGGGGCAATTTAAGTTATTTAATAATTTATCTCCTCATATCCACCTTCCATATCTCCATTCTTAAAAAATCATCCAAACACTAAATTACCAGTCCACCCTTCTTAAGAGGTGGGTCCACCCTTCTTACATATCATCCCTTATTCTATATCCACCCTTAAATCCACCCTCCTTCTATATCCACCCAAAATCAAAATCCTCCATCCAAACGGGCCGTAAGTTCCTTCGCTATTTGGAATCTTGCTTTGTAGGGGAGAGAGAGGCGTTGCACCAGTGATTTAAATACGCGAGGCGACAAAGCCCTCAGTGAAGCGAGGCAAGCGTTTACAAAAAAAAAAGTAATATAAACTACATAAATGACCAATATTCACTCTTACCATCAAAACAAGAATAAACATCACCATATTGCATAATAACCAACAATCCAACATACAAAATACTAATAAAATACGCTCATAGGATCGGTTCTATTCGACATCTACAATATATACACAAACAAAGGAGATAAAATATGATCAACAACACTAGTATTAATATATACAAACAACAAACTGATTAATCATAAGATTTTTGATTCATTACTGTTACTAGTTACTATTGTATATACTGTATAATATTAAATTATTAATCATTAACACTAAATTATTAATCAGTATATATTTTATGTGTGAAAAAAAAATATTACCCAGCAGGGCCAGCACTAGCAGCAGCTGCAGAGTGCAGCCGACTGACCCAGATGGGTTGAGAGAGGGTGCGAGAGAGAGAGAGAGGAAGAAGAAGAAGGAGGGTGTGTGTGTGACTGTGTGTGTAGATCAGAGAGAAGGGTGCGTGTGTTGTGTGTCGATCAGAGAGAGAGAGAGAGATCTACATACCTGCTACGCCCAGAGGAGAGACGAGAGAGCCCAGAGGAGAGACCATAGATTTCTGATTGAGGAGAGGCAGATTTGTGTTTTTAATTGAGCTGTTTTGCCCTAACAACGCCTAGGCGCCACTTTTTCACGCCTCATGCCTAGGTGACTCGAAGCGAGACTAGCAGCCCGCCTCACCCAACCTCGACTCGCCTAGACGCGCTTTTTCAATCACTGCGTTGCACAATTTTGAAAAGTGCGAACCGAGGCTTCATTCTTCAGATTTTGGTTGGGAGAGAGAGAGAGAGAGAAGGGGGAGAGGGGAGGGGGGAAGAAGGGTTCTTACATCCAACGGATCCTCTATGACGATTTTGGCTCAGAGAGCAGAGAGAAAACATCCTCCTATAGAAAAACATCCCTGTATAGAAAAATTATTCGTAAGTTCTATGTTGCTTATCGGGGCTCCAATTCTCAACGTGATGCAGTATATCAATTCCCATAGTAGGGTTCCTCGATTTGAGGGCCAAATACTCCTCTTCACCGAGCACGGCCTTGTACATTGCCTGTAAATCGATGACGGGGACAGTTAGGGTTCCGTCCATGTCGAAGACCACCCCCCTGAGACGGGACTTGGGGGTGATGCAGGCAGTGGTGGAGGGTAGGGTGGCCATGGACGGAAATGAGCTTGTGGGGAGGAAGAGGAAGGAGAGAGCCCTGAAGGTGAACCCACTGAATAATCCCCTGAATATTGGTGGCATTAAAACAACTAAAAAGAAACTTGCACTTCTTCAAAAGAGAATTGCATATCCTGAAAACAAAATTGTATTCACCCAATAAGAAACAGAACCCACAAAATTTGAAGGTTGAAACTACAAAGAACACTGAATGGAGCAATCATTGAAATACACCACTCCAACCAAGGGCAGATTGGAGCCCGATTGGAGGGATATTAGCCAAAAAGTACAGGGCAGCAGTCCCATGAAAGTTGTAGACCCAATTATTAACAACCAGGCATCAAGAAACAACAAAGGACTTCAATGTTTAAACCCTCTCTTACACACAGTGACACAGAGACGGCAACAACCCAAAGTTTAAACAACTTGTGAACCAATTACTTCAATCCAAACAAAATAATGCCCCACATTTTCACCCACTCTAAAATAGGGGATTATCTCATCTCAAAATCAAATCCATTCAAATTCCTAAAAAAACACTTCTATTTTATGGATTCATGTGATTCAATAACACATCGACCTCCTAAAAAGCCCTAATTTTATGAGATTAGAAAAAAAAACTAATTGTTTTTTTACAATCAAATGTAGATTAGTGGAGAGGGAAGTGAGAGAGATACCAGTGAGAGAGAAGAGATGGTGGTGGTGGAAGGGGCGGGTTTGGGGTGTCCGTCGGTGGTGGTGCGTCGAGAGGAGGTTGTGTGATATGGAGGGGAGGGAAGAGAGGAGATCGTGGTGGTGGTGCATCGGTGGTGGTGGGGGCAGTTTTGGGGGGGCCGTCGGTGGTGGTGCGAGGAGAGTGTGACTGTGAGATGGAAGAGAGAGGAGAAGAGGGAGATCATGGTTTGAGAGATGGAAAAGAGAGTATATATATCCGACTCAAAATTTCGGAAATTCTAAATTCGAGAATTTTCTAAAATTTTGGTGCCAGGAGAAGCAATAAACTCAAGGACACATACATTTTTACACAAATTTTACACATACATTTTTATGGGGTTCATCTTGGGTCTCATCAATATGATCCGAACCGCTTATTATGTTTAAAATAATTTTTTAAGAGTTTTTGTAAAAAATCAACTCGATAGGGTATCGGTAAGGGCTTTTCAGAAATCGTAGGGCGAATCAGACTGTTTCACCCTACGATTTCTGAAAAAGCCCTTACCGATATCCTATCGAGTTGATATTTTACAAGAACTCTTAAAAAATTATTTTAAAAATAATGAGCGGTTCAGATCATATTGGTGGAACCCGAGGTAGGCCCATAAAAGTATATGTGCAAAATCAGCACGGCTAGAGGAGAAGTGGGACCCTAACTTTTCACGTAGCATCATTGTAATGGTCGGTTTAGAGGTCCTCGCTGATGGCAAAAATTGGAGATAGTGAATTTTCATATTGTCTATGCACCTCTGGTGAATTTTAGAAGGAAAACCAACATGCAAAAGGGAAGGTCTAGTAATACCACATTTTGACACGGCATATTTCACCCCGTAGACACAGGTATGGTGGTCTTCACATAAGTGTTTGTGTAAAATCCAACACTCTTGTGTGTCTATGGAGTAAAAAAAATATAGTGTCAAAAACTAGTGTCAATAGCATTGCTAAATATTGTGACACTGTTTTATTGATAAATTATCGATCTTTAGCCCAAAACATGTTTTTGTCTTGTAAAAGGAATCCAAAATAAATGTTTTGAAAACTCATTTTACAAAAAATTCTTAGAGTCCCTCGGTTCCATTACAATTGTAATTCCAGCATCTAAGGTCTCAAATTCGATTCTCCTTGCCAACGATTTTTTGGGACACCTCACTCCACGCGTAAACGTGTGAAATGACTGTGGGAGGGACTATAAGGATTAGTCCGAAGTGCGCACAAGCTGACCCGAGACACCCTGTATTATTAAAAAAACATATACTAGTAAACTCCTATTGAACAGTGTAACCCCCTTAGTTAAATCTTGTCTCTTGTACTCTTTCCTTGGAAAGGTATAGAATTGAGGACATACTATTATTTTCTTATGGTTTTCAAGATAATGATTCCTTTTGCTTGCATTTGAGAAAAAGACATTTGTGAGGTAGCCTCTTATTATCAACATATGTGTGCAATGTGGGTGATCATGGAATATACTCCTTAGCCATTGTCTTGTCAATTGTTGAAAGAAACAAGGTCTGTCCTCTGTGCTCACAAGCTGAAGAAACTCCAAAACGTCTACTCCTCTGCCCTCTCTCTTGGAAGGGTATGGTCTAATTTAATGCAATGGTGGAACATATCTTGGATTTGCCCTCAAACAGTTCAGCAGCTAGCATTTTACTGGTTTGATAATAGGTTCAAAAGGCTGGAAAGACAAATCTGGAATGTTGGCTTCTATGCCACTGTATGGTCTCTATGGTTGGCAAGGAATATTTGAGGTTGCAGATTTGTGAGATTGTTTTTGTTTTTCTTCTTCTTTTTGTACCATTCAACTTTGGTTGGATTTTTGTGGTCAATCATGGCAGCCCTGTTTTGCTGCTAATGGTTTTCGCCTTTCTCCTATCGATGTACCCTTATCGATTCTCCTTACAAATTCTTCTTTTGCTGATCAAATTAAAGTTGTTCCAAAGAAACCGACACCCATAATCAAATATCTTCAAATTCAATCATGGATATAAATCCAAGAAAACTTATGAATTAAATCATTGTAGGTACGGGGAGGAAACGAGCAAATAAAGATGACAGTTATTGCGTTATTAATTGCAAGATCTTTGCTTCAGAACAATATGTGTAGTATTCATTTCATACACGATTAGTGCTGCGAAAAGCTAGTTTGTTTGTATACGTTTCTATTCTCAAGCTTGTCTTCCAGTATTATAACGTCTGTGAACCTTCCTATAGCCTAACAGGAAGATATCCGCTTATGTGTCCGACATGAGTGGCGGAAAACGGACACAAGTATGTTAATCAACTCGTCATATATGTGCACGGAACTCGTATTGTAAACATCATTTGAACCTAGAAAATACTCGAAAATACCCTGCTCAAACACAAAGATATAGCAGTGCTCTAGTGTCCTTGGATACGATAAATAGGTAAACCTGACACTTCGATACATAAGCGCACCAAACACCTCTAACCAAGTCCACATGTGACATAAGTCCTTTGCGTCCAGCAAAGGATCTTTACAAACCTAAATTTCACCTGAGGGGTTTTTACGAGTGGCTTAGTTTAGCTAACATATTATTCAGGTATTTCTGCTTTCTAATAAGAAACAACAAATTGTTCAGCATAACTGGCAGGCGACATTGTTGAGTACCAAAATGCCCAAGAAAGGTCTGCTTCCATCTATTACCAAAATAGAAAGGTTCTTTCAGTCAATCCCTGATCCTAACAGGCTAATATCCGTGATATATAGTAGAGAGTGAAACATTCGTAACCTGACAAAGAATCTTGAAAACATAGGAAACCCGAAGGTTGGATTCTGGATAGACAAAACTTAGAATTTATTCAATGAGAAAAGCAGAACAGAATCTTAAAATGCCAATCAAGAAAAACTAGGAATATGACTGAGGAAGCAAAGCAAGATGCTTTACGGTGATCAATGAAAGATTTTCCCTATTCCTCCGCTATGCTACTTGTTCAAAGTCTCATTCAAATTTTTGTTGCTCCACGGCCTGCAAGAACCAAATACATATTGACTACAGGCATCTGCCTGGATACTTTTTTCTTAAAATTAAGGAAGTCACTCATGCCTAACCAATGAGATGCTATAGTAAAAGTCAAGATCACGCTCACAGAGTTTTTCCCTCCCATCCAATCCTTGAAACATTATGCAACGATATAGGAAGACAGGGCTAACTTAACTCGATCGCTGAGGAATGAACAGCCAGACCCAGCCTAACCTTCCACGCTTTTTCAGATCCGGGAGTGCTTCTTTCAACCACACTTCAGATAACAAAATAACTTGAACAGAAGCGAGAAGACCCATTTAGAAGCAGGAACTATTGACTCGTCTATAATGGACATATTGAAATGACTAATAATATGTTGCATGCGTTTTACGTTCAGAAAATCCCAACCCCTGAAGACGTAAATGGAAGATATCTTTTAAATTCCACTAAAAAGTGTCCTTCATTTATGCCTTTACTAAAGTTTGTGAAAAGGGTTCTCAGGTTTACAGTTTTGTTCTCCATCTATCCTGCTTCACATCTCTACAGTTCACAAGATTAGCAAGAAGGTATCAACCTTAAGGAGCTATGTGACTAATGAGTTACCAATTGTACAGGTATCCAACACTAAATGTAGTCCACACTGTGACACTGATCAGAAACAACAAAAATGAAGAGCTACGTGATTACTGGTAGTACAAGCGCAAGTACGATTCAAGAGGATTTGGCAGCCCAGGGATTCCTATACCAATCCACAGAGTTGCGGGGGAACCTCACCGCTTCAATTGGGCTATGTTACACTACACTTTCCACCATATTATCGACTAAGATTGAATCCCGACCGCATTCGGGATCGGGCTCAGGTCAGTCAATAGTGCATAGCTAGGATGAATGACCCCCCATACATACATACCCCGTCATGTCCTATACTTTCTTCACGATAGGAAAGAAATGGAAATAGCTGATGATTGAAACAAGACGCTTATCATCTGGTGAGACAGGAACGATTTTCAAGCAATTCAATCTACAGGAAAGGAAATCAACTTGCATCTACTGTTCTGTCATATCCGGTACATGGTATTCCTCTTGGGTATAAAAGAAGGTACAACAGGGGGAAAAAATACTTGAGGCCTGAGATTAAAATTAGTTACTCGCAAACTCACTACAAAATACTAGTTTGCTATTTTTCAAAAGAAAATGTACACAATGATTTTATGCTTTAAATTGTGGTAAAAAGTACAAGGAACAATGAGAAGTAAAAATCACAACAGTAAGGCAACTCAGATATTGCTACATACGGTTAAGAGGCATCAACTTTAGGACTATCATACACGGGAGATGAAATCAAGTTCCCGTATCTCTCATCAGACTCAACTAACATCAGCACGACTTCACGCATTGAAGGCCGATCAAAAGGTGACATATTTGTGCACAACAAAGCAATTTTCATGACAGTAATCATGTGATTGACGGTATTTTCATCTTTCAAATTTACTCTGCTGTCGAGCATCTCTGATTTCAACGAATGTTCCCGAACGTAATTTCTCACCCACGTGACAAGATCACCTCCTTGATCTAATGGCTGTACCGGAGTTCTTCCAGTCAGCAACTCTAAGAGAACAACTCCATAGCTATAAATATCACATTTTTCGGTAACCTTCATTGTGTAGGCATATTCTGGCATGAAGAGAAGACAAATGATCAGTCAGACGGAGTAAGTATTAATGTTTCAATTACAATGGATAAGCCGACCAACACAGTGACAGAGAGACATACGGGGGAGACAGCAAACAAAAAAAGTGAGGCTGTCGCTTGATTTATATTCTCTGCCTATCAATATGGGCAAAAGTGCCAAGTGGATGGGACAATATGGACTTGCAGAGTGAGAAAAAAAAAAAATAATAATAATAATAAGGAAGGAGAAACAGAGAAAGAGGTCATAGGAGTTCTACCAAAATTCCTTATTTCTGCTTTCCTGACTGAAACTGTTGCACAGACCTATAACACTACAAGGTTTGTATTCCAAACCTAAGCCCAGGAAGATTCTAGGAGTTATAACGACGAAAGCAGACCATTGTATCCAAACTGCATAAAAGAGATAGAACTGGGAAACTCTTCTATATTTAGAATTGAATTTGTGATTCTTGTCTGATCAATTTATAGCCATCTCAGCTCATTCATACAAATGCCGCATAATTTTTCTTCAACAGACATAATGAAGCAACTATCAGCCATTTCTGTCTATAAAGAGGAAAAGGTCCAAGTTATGGTAAATAAACCTTCATTAACAATTAGGTCTGTGCCCCAGCTATGTCTCCTAGACAGTAGACACCACTATGGGTACTAAATGGGTCTATTTGTTTCCCTATGTATGTAAGACCATAGAGAGAAAGATTACTCTTTCCGGCCGAAGGTTTTGGCAAGACGGTTGTTTTCCTCCTCTACTTTTGGTTCCTCCTCTTTCTATAGATTCAAATAAAGTTCAATTTCCATGATAACTTAGCCACAGACCCACAGTAACTACGATTGTATGGCGAAAATCTTATGCTATAGAATCGCTACCCGCTTTAGAATTTAGAAAGAGAGGTATATCATCTGAAGAATCATGTAAAAAAATTATCAACTAAACTGATGAATAAAAGACCATAGCTACACAAAGGCAGAAGGCAACGTAGACAATTAATACATTCTTATGGGACATTTAACTATCGTATTTCGCACCATCAATCTTCACTACATTCTGTTTTTGTTGTGGCTTCTCAAAGGATACGTAGGGACAGACAGAGTCTTAAAACCAACCACTAATTCTTTCCGTTTTGTTGATTGCATATCCAACAATATCCATTTTGAAAACAAAACACAAACAATGTACTGTAATGCAAAGGATCAAACAGATGGCTTACCAGGGGCAATATAGCCATACGATCCAGCAACTGCCGTCATGGACTTGGACTGAGGCATGTCAATGACCTTAGCCAAACCAAAATCACCCACATGGGCTTCAAAATTCTCATCAAGCAGAATATTGTTCGACTTAATATCGCGGTGAATGATCCTCGGTTTACAGCCGTGATGCAAATAAGAAAGCCCCTCCGCAGCCCCAAAAGCAATCATAAAGCGTGTAGGCCATTCCAAGCCACAAGATGTGCCATGAAGCAATTCACCCAAGCTACCCCTTTCCATGTACTCATACAGAAGCAAATTTGACCCCTGGTGATAGCAAAAACCATGAAGCTTGACAATATTACGATGCCTAATTTTCCCCAAAGTTGAAATCTCAGCTCGAAAACTTTTCTCAATGTTGTTCCCCTCTCTGTTTGACGCTAACTTCTTAACAGCAATTGTTTGACCGGAATGCATAACTGCCTTGTATACGGTCCCCACAGCTCCTCTACCAACAACATAACTGGCATGAAAATTATTTGTTGCCTCAACCAGATCTTGGAAAGTGAACCCCTCCTTTGGAGGAAAATAGATATCTGAAACAGGAGAGGAAATTTCTTCTTGAGAAGAAGCAACAACCTCAACTGGACGCCTCATATAATATAAAATAACTGTAATAAGAATGAGAGAAACTCCGCCAACAGCAACAGCAACTATTGGAATGATTTCACCCCGTGGAGCGCCTGAACCTTTCGAAGGAGGAATTGAGTTAAAAGATGAATTTCCATTGCAATCGCCAAAAGGGCCACCACAAAGCCCTTTGTTTCCAATGAAGCTGCTCATGGCCATGTTCTGAAACAATGCAACGGTAGGCAACGGACCAGAAAGGTCATTGTACGAGAAGTTACATCCCAATAAACTCGACAGATTGTCAAACGTACTAGGGATATCACCACTCAAGTTATTGTTATTCAGAAAGAGGAATTCTAGCAAAATAAGATTCCCAAGCTGAGGTGGTATAGTTCCGGAGAGATTATTATAACTAAGATTCAGCGCAATCTGCAAACCAGTGAGAGAGCCCAATTCCGATGGTATTTCACCAGAAAACAAGTTGCCACCCATTTGCAACTCTGTCAAACGAGACAGATTGCCCAATGCCGGAGGAATATTTCCAGATATCTTGTTTTCAGAAAGCATGAGAAGCTCCAGCTGTGAAAGGGTTCCCAACTCATTTGGTACTGCATTTACAAAGAAATTTCCGCTAAGATCAAGGCGTTGAAGCATTTTGCAGTTAAGAATCTCAGAAGGTATTGCTCCAATGAAA
>JAOTQK010000024.1:4815900-4830180 GCA_025642025.1 Rhododendron ferrugineum | reverse complement strand
TTGAGTTGATTTTTTACAGGAACTCTTAAAAAATTATTTTAAAAATAATGAACGGTTCGGATCATATTGGTGGGACCTGAGGTGGGCCCCATAAAAGTGTATGTGCAATATATGTGCACAAATGTATGTGCAAGTAGCATAACTGCAGATTTTGCTTCCGCGCAACATGAATAGGTGTAGAGAGGTGCTAATGGTACAGATTTTAGATCTGTACCAGCACGTACAAATCTCTTTTGGACGCATTTCGGATCCAAAAAAATGATCAGAGCCGCTCATGTTATTTAAAATACTTTGTTTGTAATCCCAACAAAAAGTAAGTTCAATTCTGTATCGTTTAGGGTGTACACGAAACGTCCCATTTTGTCCCAAATTTTAGGCTTGAATCTGAGACAAAATGGGACGCTATATAGACGCCCTAAACAATATAGGATTGAGCTTACATTTTACATGGACCGTAAACAAAGTATTTTAAACAAAATAAGCGGCTCTGATCATTTTTTTGAGACCCGAAACGGGCCCAAAAGAGGTTTGTACCTGCTGGTACAAATTTAAAATCTGTACCATTAACCTTTCTGATAGGTGTATATCCTAACCACCCAATTGACTAGGATTCAATTTTTGAAATCAGACCGCAAAAAAGTTAATTTATTGTGAATCCTCTCGTCTCAGCAAGGACCACACCTTGACCAGACCGAATAGAGAATTAGTCGAGGTGTGCGTAATCTGGCCCGAACGTCGAATCAAAAAGACCAGTAGGGAAAAAAGTACTTCTATATCCTAGCCACCCACATGCCCAAAAGGGTACATGTCGTCTCTGATAGTACAAGACAACTGCTATGGATGGACAAAACAAGTCGAGTCCTTGTATCAGGTCCGGCCCTGAGATTTTCGGGGTCTAAGGCGAGGTTTGAAAATGGAGCCTCCCATTTTTGCCGCTTACAAATTGACGCCACTTTTTGTAGTTCAAATCTATTCGCATAAAGAATGTCGGGAGCAAGACTCGACATGCGAGTGTTTAAACCACGCAGATCTTACCATCTTACGACACTCACCTATTCGATGAATTCTTGATATACATTATATTTAATGTTTGTTGCTATTTTGGGGCCCTATTATTGGGCCGAAAACTGGAGGCCCAAGGCGTTCGCCTGGTGGGCCTATCCCCGGGGCCGGGTCTTGCTTGTATGTAAGTCTTAAATAATTTGATTGTGAATGCTATAAATGTAGTACCTATCCCTTTGCTACCATCAATATTTTCACTCTTTTCTTGGTGACAGGAGACTACACATTAACTCAATTCACATTGCACACTAGCCAGAAGGAAGAAATCCAATTCAAACTGGGCAGACCAAAAAAAAAAAAACCCCATTACCAATAGGGGTGTAAACGAGCCGAGCTCGAGCTTCGACAAGCTCGGGCTCGGCTCGTTTACTTAACGAGCCAAAAAGCCTTAACGAGCCGAGCTTTTAACGAGCCGAACTTAGTCATTTACTAAACGAGCCTCTTTAATCGAGTCGAGCCTCCCTTAACGAGCCAAGCTTGTGTTTACTAAACGAGCCGAGCCGAGCCAAGCTCGCGAGTAGCTCGGCTCACTTACAGCCCTAATTACCAAGTACAAATTTGCAGCAGCAGAATCACGTGAGATTCTTTACACACAAATTTGCAGCAATAATTCACTTGGTACATGGGTATACCAAAAATTGTGTACCTCTGATCTCTGGCTCTAAAATATTAAATATGTATAAGAAAACTGATACAGAAAGCACCAGTACTCTTGTGATGAATGCCAAACCTTTCTCTAGTCTAGCTACTTATCGTTGCTGGGGATGCCAAACATTAATGCATTATTCTTATTAGTCATGGTCATCTCGTACTCATGTGGTCCCTCATATGATGCAAAATGAGACTCAACGTAAATTTAATTGACGAATGAAGTGTTAATTTTACAAATCTCGATGCGTTTTTCAGGTCATGCAACCAATAAAGTTAATCCCATATCGATCAAAACTTGGTCATCATTATTTTTTATAGAAGAAAAATAGTCTGTTAGTCCTCCTGTTAAGTTCTCTTGGGACAAATAAATTCCGTTCAGCGTCTGTTGTTTGATCCACGTGAATTTTTGCATTTTTGCATGGATGATAAAAACATCAATACTTGCAAAATAAACGACTCGCATTGTCACATAAAACTGTGGTAGGTACTATTTAACGTCACATGGGAGGATCTTGACTACAACAGAGTGAGTCATTTAAAATCTACTCAACAAGTAGATATTAGTGCCAGAGTGTTCTGCACAATCCGAGCCGTCACAAGCAATGAAAGCTCAAAACCAAAACCAAAATTTTTCGGGCTTTCTATGCTAACGCATGCACACTTGAGACATAATTCCCAAAAGAAATTGATGAAACATAACAAATAAGAAAGATTCACTAAACATCTAAGTTCTAATCCGTTACAACAAAACCTAGTTTCCAATCTTATATAATCTAACCATGTGAAAAAAAAAACCCAAGAAAAGCACCCAAAATAAATAAATAAAATAAAAAGAACTACTCACCAGTCAACACTAACCTACCTTATATTCACAGGCATCATTTCATCCCATCTGCTTCTGCCTCCTCATCTCCATCACCTTCCGGTGAGAATTCGAATGCAACAAGCTCGAAAATGTCGGACTGCTTGCGGGGCGGTACTCGGGCACGAGCCGCCCTGACTTGTATCGGACCCCACAAGCATTGCACAGTGTTTTGGGCCCCATAGGGCCCGCTCGCCACTGCGGGGTCTTGTCAACCCCGCAGTGCTGGCACCTCCTCCCAATCTCGGGAGCCTTCGGCGGCACCACTGTCACTTGGAGTTGCTGTTTAGAGTTCTCTGCGTCCACTTGGCTCCAATGCCAATACTGCTGATTGGCTAGGTCGGCCAATGCGCCTGGCCGCCTTGGCCTCCTCCTTTTGCTCCGCGGTTTCATAGGGTAACGAGCTGGGGTTAGAATGCTGCTGCCGCCGCCACAGCAGCTCGTGGTGGAGATGCTGATGCTACTAGTGGTGGTGGTAGGGTCAAGTACGGAGACAGGGCTGTGTTGGTTCTGGGCAATGCTCGGGTTGGGGGTGAGAATGTCGAAGCATGTTTCGACTGACGGGAATGCGTCTTTGTTCGATAGCCATTCCAGCTCTTCCTCTGCATGCTCCTGCGTATATTGGAAGAAAAATGGCTCAGTACCTAAGCACAAATAAATCATCATTTTCAAACTGCCTTTGGAGGCTTGGAGCGAAAAATAGTAGTCCAATAGTCCCCTTTTTTTTAAATTATTAGTCGAATTTTTAGCAGAACATTACTCTATCCGTCCCAATTTACTCGTCCACTATTCGACTTGATATTTCTACTTTGAAAACATAACGAGTCATGCAATTCTAGATGGTAGGAGTATTTTCCATAAGGGTTTTTTTTCCCACAAACAAATCCTGAAAGCTATCAAACCAATCAAATTTATGAAACATTGATAACGAAATAACCAGAAAGAGAATACATTCACATACGATCCGATTTCTCCTCAAAGCATCCCATTTGTTTCATTTTTCTCCATATAGATTTCATACTTAACTAAATGGGTAATAGCATTTAGGCACAACATTTGAACAGAATATGGTATAATTCAACCCACATGGGAGTTTGCTATGGTGCCATCTAAGTCAAATAATGTATGTGCGTGAGCCTTTCGAAAAGCTAAAATTTGCGAGTAAAAGGATTGAAAACGAGAGTGTAGTGCTAGGGCTGAAAATGAGAGCGTAGTGCAAGAATTAAGAACAAGAGTGGAGGATCTTATTGGAGAATTATGTGCCCTAGGTTACCATATAATTTTGTGCGGACCAAGGATAGTACGTGGCTCATCAAATAATTTCTGGCCAAGGACAAAGGGCAATTATGCAAAAGTACAAGGGATATTAATGGCATTTCAAGGCAAGAGTAACCATGACATGGTTTGCTCTCTCCTAGGTTTCGAGCTCGAAATCTTCCAGGAGTTTTTTTCAATTCCTATCGTTTCCAATTTTTATGGGGTCAATTCATATAGACCCAAGCTTTAATAGAGCCCGTTAGTGGATGGTATGATTCATTCTCTAAAGGTTAGGTGACCAAGACCTTGTGGGGCCAGTTCATATGAACCAACTTCTATATAAGGTTTTTATTTTTTAGGTACTTATTTTTTGTTTTACGAGACAGGTCACTCTCTCACAATACATCACCTTTAATTCAAAAAATAAGTACTTATCTTATTTTAGTTGGTGTTACTCTAAGAATTAGTTGCAAGCTCGGACACATTGATTCTCTAAGGCTCTGTTCAGTTGTCGAAAATGTTGTGTCAGAAATTGGTTCTCAGAAAAAGTGAAGTGATGTGAAGTAAAAAAAAAGAAATTTATTTTTCAGTGTATATTCTCTTGACAGGAAATCTTGCAAGAAAACAAGAATTCCATCATTTTGGCAAGACCTGTTTTGCAAGAAAGTGTTTCTCGATGAGAAAGTTAAAGTTATGAGTCCTACAAATCTTGGTAACTGGACACGCAGAAAGTTACATAAAAGTTGATTTTCTCATCATTTCCGTGCAACTGAACGAGGCCTAAGAGCATCTCCACTTCTTATTCAAATCTACTCAAACTCAAATTTGAGTAAAAATCATCCAAAACCCTCCTCCACTGCTTAGCCAAACCCATACCAAATTTGAGTTTTACTCAAATTTAGACTCAAATTTGGTTAAGAATCATACTCTTACTCAAATTTTTTAAGGCAAATTTCACCCCTTTAAATTTACAATATTGCCATTAATGAATTTTTTACTCAAATTTATGCTTGGATTTGAGTTTACCCATTGAGACACACAATACCAAATCAATAATTTATCCAAATTTTTATTCAAATTTGAGTAAAAAATCTGAGTAAAGAGTGGAGATGCTCTAAGTGGTTGCATCATAGACAAGTACTATATGATGCCACAATTTGATACAACCCATTCATCAGAAAAAATATTCAATGCCAAGAGACATTGTCACGTGGTGGCCCAAACTATTTCTTCACCACAAAGCATTCGGAGCCTACACAAATGTATGATAAAGAAGAGTTCGGGACACTAAATAATTACTCAATCCATCATGTCACAAGTTGGCCACCCAACCAAGAAAATGGAAAAAAACACATTATTGAAATTCCTAAACGACCCTTCCACATGCATTAATTATCCATTGTCGTATTGTATTAACCCGTAGGAAAATAATATTGACACTCCAAAAATTGATGCAGACACTCCAAAATTAGTGTAATTTTAAAGTCACTTTTCTTTATTTTTTTGGAGTGCCTCCATCAATTTTTAGAGTGCCAATATCATTTCCCTAACTCCCGTAACCTTCTAGTAATAATCTTCTCTCACCCGTGACTTTTAGTCTAATTATTCGGTGCTCTCGGAGCACGGACACGTGGTGCTGTGAAACACTCCAACACCCCCCCCCCCCACTCTTGTAGGACCCACGACTGAGCATACAGACACTCACAACCGTGTGGTGCTAAATGATTTTTAAAAAAACATCGAAACTGCCGCCCCAACACAGTCCGACTCATCAGACCCAGTCCCGACTCGGTCGAACTCGTCCGAGTCGACAAAAAACCGGCCGAGTCACGACGTTACTGGCCCCCAAAGAACCATAGAAACCCCCAAAAAATTCCGAGTCATGCACAAACTCGGACAGAATTTGCAGCCTGCCCAAATGACGAAATGAAAAGGAATTTGGGGGGGGGGGAACTTACAGGGTCATCTGGGTCTTGGCTATTGGAAGTGGTAGAAGAAGGGGCTTTGAGGGTATTTTCGTCATAATGATAATCTTCCTCACCCACGTCCAAAGTAAAGTTTAGAAGATCCTCCACCATGATACGAGCCTCCATTTCCAGATACAGACAGAGAGGTAAAGGAAAAGAAGATGAAGAAAGAACGTTGAAACTTGCTAGGGGGTACGCCCAGGAAATATGGGCGTTTTTTTTTTTGGAGAGAGAAACAAGAAGGTGTTGAGAGAGAGATGGGGGCTGTTTCCTCTCTCTTTTATTTTGGAGAGATTTTATTTGGGTGGGCAACGAGGGGATGTCGATTTTGTTGTTGTTTCTTTCTCTTTTGTGTTTTCCATTTTCATACCAGAAAGTCAGTCCACACAGACATTTCATGCACAGATTTTTTTGTGGGTCCCATTATAAATTTCACACAAATGATCTGAGTCGTTCATTAAATTTAAAATACTTTTTCAATGGTCTCCGTAAAAAATTAGCTAAATCTGATTCTTATAAGTGCTCGATCCAATCATATACTTTTCATTATCCTGAAATCTCAATGAAAAGTTAGATGATTAGATCAAGAACTTATAGGTATCGAATTGAGCTGGTTTTTTATGGGGATCCTTAAAAAAGTATTTTACATTTAATGGATGGCTCGAATCGTTTGTTTGGAACCCGTGGTAGGCCCTAAAAAAAAATTGTGCACAATTTGTGTGCTTTTGTCTGTGCGAGTAGCAGCCTTTTTTTTCATACCTCTACAGTTCTACAATAGTTCTATTCTATTTTGGAAGACATCATTCTGTGCTCCTGTGGCACTGTCACGTGCTGCTTTAAACCATTATTACACCGCACATTGAGCTGAATGAAACTTAAGCACTTATTTTGAATCCCATACCAAAATGTGTGGTGAAAAGAGATCTTGGAACATCGCCTTTGCGCAAGGCGTTGAATGGTTTTTCCTATTGTAGTAGTAGTACTTACCATCTTCTTCTTTTCTTTTTTAGGGATAAGCAAGCATTTACCATCCTATTGCAAGCCTAGGCTTCTAGGTCCACAACCCTCGACCATTAATCCTGTGGACCTATTGTCACATTAATTCTTCAATAATAAACTGTCTTTCACTCTCACTCTCAATTCTTGTTTTACGCGTTTGCAATCAATTCTTGTTCTTAAGAGTTTATTGTTTACAACATTATCAACATACGCTTTAATGTCTGCGCACAATTATTATGTGACTTAGCTGTAGACTACAACTAATTAAGGTTAAAAATACCAACTACAGTATTTTTTTCGTCTTTAACAATGTTTTTGCTTTTTCTATCATAAATTTGGTTACTTTTGAAAACTCTCCTTACCAAGATTGATGATTAATTTTAAAAATATAACGTGAATCTTGAAAAAATGCAAAGAAGAAAGACAAAAATACTAGAACAAAAATTTAAGAACACCGAAGCAAGTAACATCTTGCGGAACGGGGGGCTCTAATGTCCCGAACGAGCAGGGCCCGCTCCAGTCTCTCTCCAATGATAAAAACGTTCACTTTGTAGAGCTCGTCAAGTAAAACAACTCTGCAAAAAATTATCTCAATCGGATATCATTAAGTGTCTAATCGAAAAAAAATTATCTTGAAAAGAATGGATCTAAAACACTGAATCAAATTCATTGGAATCCATTATTGGCAAGTTATATGTATTCCGATCAGACACTTAATGAAATCCGATCGACCTGATTTTTTTTTTTTTTTTGCAGAGTTGTTCTAATCAACGATCTCTATAAAGTGAATATTTTCGATCATCGAAGCGAGACCGGAGTAGGGGCCGGGACAGCAGAGCCCTCCAGTGTCTTGCTTATGACAAAATAAAGGGGGGGGCGGGGAAATTAAAAGACGTGTCAAACATGGCCTTAAAACCATCCCAATTGCATGTGAAGAAGGTCGTGGGTAGTTCGAAGAGGACCCACCCAACACAACGTTGTTGTAGATAACTATGGTACACGCTATTTCGTGCCGTTGTAACGTTTTCAATGTCTTTTTCCTTCTCTCATTAGATAGACATGTGATGATATTCCCATTTTTTGTTTTAAAAAGGTAGGGGCATTACTGTTAATTCCAGTGAAGTTGGGGGTGGGCCTCGTGAGAAAATTAGGTGATGCGGGCCGCTTACGCAACCGCCGGCCACGCTCGAATGACCCCAATGATGTCTTACCTTCGAGAAATTTTTAAGTACCGAGCGGGTATTGCCCACGTGTCATTCACTCGGCGAATTCAAGCCGTCCGATGCACTTTCGGGCGATTCGAATTAAAATCCTCTCTCCTCTCCCCCAAACACTTTCTCTCTCATTTTCTCTCTCTAAATTTGAGCCGTTCAAAAATGAAATGGACGGCTCGGATGGCCGAGCGGGCACCACGTGGTACCCGCTCAGCACTGAAATTTTTTCCCTTACCTTCTGTTTTTTTTTTTTGGAAAATGACAGCACATGACGTGTTTTGATAACTAATACCTGTCAATGACAAGATAAGAATATTTGCTAATGTTGAAAATGTCATTGGCAGGTATTAATTATCAAAATACGTCTTTAGCAGTCATTTTTCCTTTTTTTTTCCCCTCCTTTGATTCACCTTGTCTTTTTTTTTATTAATCACCAAATTCAAAAATTACAAAGATTAAAAGGACAAGGGCACAAGAAAATTAAGGCTCCGTTCTTTTGGACTTAAATTAAATTTGAAAATTTTGTCCTCATTTGAATTTTTTTCCCATTTGTTAGTTTTGCGCCAAACTTTTTTGGGATATTGATTCGTTTCGACGAGAAGAACCGGAAAAGTAATTTTTTTGTACTTTTACCTAAGTACTATTTTGATAAATAACCACTTTTTAGGGCAAAAAGATAATTTTTGCGCTAAAAAGTGGCTATTTCTCAAAATACTTGGATAAAAAGTGTCAAAAATTTATTTTTCCAATTTCTCTTGTCGAGACGAATCAATATCCCAAAAAAGTTTGGCGCAAAACTAACAAATGCGAAAAAAATTCAAATAAGGACAAAATTTTTAGATTTAAGTTAAGTCCAAAAGAGCGGAACCTAAGATTACTTAATCTCTATAGCTATCCAAGACCAAAGCGCTGGTCAAAGACCAACAAAATCTTAAGAACACCTCCAAACCCGAAATATTTAATCAGGATTCAGGAGTGTTCGGGCCAATTTATGCACATGTCGACAACCACCTCCCAACTCTGGTAAAAGGCAAGTCATCTGGCCGGGACTAAGAGATTCATCAAGAAATTTTTTATTTTATGACGGCTTGACTCTAAAATCGAACCCTAATCAATTATATAAAGAGCAAACCCACGAACAAACAGAAATAATTAGGCTTTGTTTGAAACTTAGGGAAACAAAAAGAAATACGAGAAAATAACTGAGAAGGAAATGTGGGAAAATTCAAGAAAAATTGGAAATAAAGTTGAATTAGAATTTGAAATTTTGCCTTTTCTTTTTTACCAAGAATCAAACAAGGGATAGAATTTTTTTTACTTAATTAAAATCTTCTTTTCTTTTTCAGTTCTATCCATAAATTTCAAACAGAGCCTTTTTATTGTC
Organism: Rhododendron ferrugineum; assembly: GCA_025642025.1. NCBI lineage: Eukaryota > Viridiplantae > Streptophyta > Magnoliopsida > Ericales > Ericaceae > Rhododendron > Rhododendron ferrugineum. The sequence goes on along the minus strand of JAOTQK010000024.1, from coordinate 4,820,784 downwards.
CTATCCTCATCCCAATAGGCTCCCAAATCAAACATCAGAAAAACCAATGGATAACCGCCACGTCATGATTTTAGGTTTTTTCTTTGAATTTCGAAATCTTTGACCCTTCCGACACCGCACGTGGCGGCGGTAATCACGTGATCCCCCTCGCTCTTCTTGCACCAGTCGATTAGATTAGATTAGATAATCCCAAGTAGTGTTTGATTTGTAGTGGACCCCCACTAGTTGCATGTTCCTGGGGTCCACCCGAATTTGGTGGGAGTGCACACAGAGAAAGGTATTTCGCACACCAACCTTTTAATAACACGTGAGTGTCTCGTGGTTTACAAGGCAAGGCCTTTTCCCTTTAAGAGATACTAGAGGCACATCACTTAAGCCACACTCCTTTCACATACAGGTGGGGCCTGTTTCAGTAGGACCCACCTATATGTGAGAGGGGTGTGGTTGGGATGTGGCTTAGGTGATGTGCCTCTAACATTTTTGTTTCCGTTTTTATGTTGGGTAAATATACTGATATACCCTTGATGCTTTACAGTAGTATTTTCCTCGTATATGATGGAGTAGTAAATGGAGAAATTCTTCAGTGCCGAGCGGGCACCGGACAGGTGGTGCCGAGCACGCATCTCGGCCGTCCAAATGTGTTTTGGACGGTCTAGATTTGTTTGGGCTTAGGAGGTGTTTTGATAATTTTACACTTAAAAATTATCCTAACAGATCTGGGCCATTTAAAACACGTTTGGACGGCCGAGATGGTGCTCGGCACTGAAGAATTTCTCGTAGTAAATGACTATAATCTCTGCGATTTCAAAATACTATACTAGAAAACTTCAAAATACAAACGAACAGGGAAGAAGTTCCTCTGAGAAGTAAATGCAAAATATACTACTAGTTGTTGGGAGTTTATGACGTAGTAACAGATTTGCTGGGTCAGTCGACTAGTACTCTCCACCCGCTGTTGTAGGCCTTCTGGCTGGTAATGGTTATCCTGTGATAGTCGCTGAGAACGGAACCTAAGATTACTTCCATGAGAAAATCTTGTTTTTGAGAAATAACTGGAAAAAAAAAAAAACAATTTCTAACACATACATTTCCCAAAGTGTGATCAATTGGGGCTAACTTAGTTGTCAGGACTCTTACATCTCATTAAAAAGTGAAGAGTTTGAATCTCCTCACTTGCGTCTGAGTGTGTCTTCTCTTTGTATTTGTTGGGGTTATTTCTCCCGTTAATGGGCCTTGCTGTTGGGTTGGGCTTATAATAATTGTAGAATTGTTTGAGATTGTTTCTCTTTCTAATGGAACTTATAGTTGTGTTGAGCCTGCAGTGATTATAGAGTTGTTTTCTATTTCTTGTAATTTTATACTTGTATTCTTCCATCCTTGGGGAAAATTTTTTTGCATGAGTTGGAAAAATCAAAGCTAACTATTGTTGCTTTTGTGCATCTTAGAATAAATGCTACTACAAAATTTATAAACCATTAAGCTAGATTACTTAATTTTGTGAACAATAATGGAAATCTTCGACAAACAGTATCCATTTCTACAAGGAAAAGTTTTTATCTTTTGGAATCTTAAATTAAGGGAAATGATTTTGCCACTCCCTTTTTTGTTAACGCCACTCCCCTGCAAGTGTATTTTTGCATCAAAAATACACTTGTAGGGGAGTGGCGTTAACAAAAAAGAGAGTGACAAAATCAGCCGCCTAAATTAAATACTCTATGAACATACCTAACCCATGTGCAAGTAGTCAAGCACAAACCTACCCACTCTGTAATTTGCCTTTCTTGCTTGGAATCTACACTAAACCACAATAGGGCCATTTAAACTTGTACTATACTACTATACCCCAAATGGGACAGGTTTTTTTTTTTTTTTTTAGGAAACATAAACATATATATTACTAACAACAAAACAAATACAAATGACATAAAAGGTCCCAGTACAAGATAAAAAACAAAGAAAAAAACAAATAAATCAGCTCTGGTGTCGAAACCCACGTCTCGTACGTGGGTGGAAAGACCCTGATTTGCATCAAGCTGTAGTCCGGTTCCCGTCGCAGTCAAAATGGGACTGGTACCACCAAACAAATTTGTTACAAGTCCCAAGTTAATATTAGTTTTCCGGCAAAATACATCAATTAAAAGATGTACTCTTTTTTTTCCCTTCCAAGGAGTTGAACCTACATTGTTCTTGACTACTACTGTACTACACAACCCTTAGGCCAACTACTCCGGGGTCCATTACAAGAATTATTTGGGTTGTACGTAATTATGTTATTTTAGACACTCTGTAGACTGTAGCTTTTCCAAGTTTGTAGCTTTTCCTTTTGCTTCACAACTACTCCTACATACGGAGTACCCTTTTTTTTTTCTTTTTTTTTTAAAGATGCTATATACACTGTATTGTTCCACTACATTTCATGTGGGACCCCCACTCCGGATCCCACAAAAATCCAAAAAAGTATCCATAAATTTTAAAGTATTGTTTTATGGGGCCCTGTAAAAAATCAACTCCAACGAATATCGGCAAGTATTATTTCTGAAGTCGTAGGAGGAAAATTGCGCCGTTGAGCAGTTTCGTCACTACGGATCAAGAAATAATACTTACCGACTTTCGTTGGAACTGATTAATGAATATTTTTTTTTGGATTTTGATGAGACCCAGAGTGAGCCCCACATGAAATATAGTGTACCATGTAGTGGAACAATATAGTATATAAAATAACTATCAAAAGTAAAATACACCTTACAGCACCGTTGGATTGTCGAACGAACGGCTCGAATGTGCACAACACGGTGCGGCGCGGCACCATCCCCCGGTTCACAGCAACAGCACATGTCCATATGTTTGGTCAGATATGAACAATGGATTCAACTATTTAATCCAGGTGATCACATACATGCTGTTTGGTTAAAAAAATTCTTACCCGAATTGTACATCGATCGGATACATACATCAGCAAAGTATGAGATCGATGTACAACACAATTAGATGTGTGATATAATTAATCCGATCACCGAAAATCCAATGAAATAATATGCTCGCGTCAAACAAACGGAGGCTAAGGATTAAACACCGTAATTATGCTGTATACGGATACCCTTGTCAACACAAAAAAAAAACAGCAGATGATTGTATTGTTTGTTGCCTTGACCAAACACAATGTGTAAAAAACCTCAAACTCAAAGAGTATAGAAATCCAACGCGAGGAAGATGCAATGCACATCAGTGGCTCTTCTTACATATCAATATAATCAACAAAGCATTCTATCTTCTGCAGAGAAGACAAAGAAAAAGAAAATTTTGGGCACCTTTCCCTTAGAAACAACAATCTCTAAATTGAATAAGCAAAACCACTTGCGGTATCGACCATAAACTGGCCCGGACACCTGAGTTGTCAAAAACGAAAAAACAAAAGCAAAACCTGCTAGGGCAGTCCAACGGTTTAAGGTTGCCACCGGTATCGACCATAAACTCGGAGAGGTCTTGTACTCATCAACTAGTAAAGCCCTGTCTCACTCGTTCCAAATGGTCACCACTGGAATCAAGCATAAGCTCAGAGAGATCTGGTACTTGTCTTGCTGGCAAAGCTCTGTCTAACTTGATGCGAACGCCACCGGTTCACTGTGTCATGTGGGGTCCAATGTAACCCAGATGGATTCTCGTGTTAACACAAAAACACGAAAACAATAACTAAGCATACAAAATGTGCGAAAGAGTTGGCCAAAATTTTCCAAATGGTTAAAAGAACAGCCTCAAGTATACCATTCTTTCTGTTCTTCCCTCCTCCACTGCTCGCACGGCTGCTTCCCTCTAAGGTCCCATATCTATAGCATCAGATGGGCTGATCATTCCACTATGCACTGATGCGACCGAAATGTCCCATTTGAGAGCAATTCAACAAAAAAGTTTTCAAGTCTTCTTGCTCCTAGACCAGGCCTCAAAACATTAGCATCTCCCCAAACATCACAAGTGTTATTCAACTCGCCTAAACACCAGCCACCTGGAACTGGTTTCCCAGAACTCCGGCTCAAGATTTCCTGGTCAATGCGGTCAAGAACTGGATCATCAGGGAGAAATGGTGAGCCAAAGGCGGCTCCGCTTCCAATAAGAAGGTCAAAATCCTCAGATTTGAGATGGCGGGGCTCCTTTTTCCCATCGAAAGAAGCATACCGCAAACCATGGTTTATGATTCTTTTGTTGAACTCATGAGAATTGCATAGAAGAGTTGGGAAGTAAACAGAAGCAGACGAAGGTGTGTTTGCTAAGTACATTAGTAGTGTCCTAGGTAGATTCTCTGTACCCACTATGCTGAACTCCAGAACCTTGCGACTCAAAACGGCAGACGGTGAACCTGCACACAGAAGGATATTATTTTCAGTTCCCCGCAACCACCCTCCTTATGGTACTAGGATCAGTATTCTGTTACTGATGACGCATGCTTCACAGGTTTGAGCCTCAACAGTAGTAAGTTAATAACTCAGAAATACGTACGAGTAATAAGCTTAATGCTTTTTTGGAGGTCTCACTATTAGATCAAGCTTAGCTTGAGCTTAATCGCCTAAAAAACTTGAGTTGTTCCAAGCAATGTATTATCACCCTTCCTCAAGTGCAACCAAATCTTGCATGAAAATTCACAAATCTTCACATGTATAAGAAGAAGAAGGACGACAGTTGAGAAGACTGACGAACATAGGCGGCTCTACCTTGAGCAATGGGTATCCCAACGAACACCCCAAATTATTTCTCGGGTAAACTATAGTTAACCCCCTCTAACTAAGCCTCGCGTGCACTTTGCCCCCTCTAACTTTTTTTTTTTGGCACTCAACCCCCTCTAACTAACTGAAATTCAAACGGTCATAACTTCAAACGGTCATAACTTCTTCG
>JAOTQK010000024.1:4793046-4811685 GCA_025642025.1 Rhododendron ferrugineum | reverse complement strand
GGAGGGGGAGAGAGAAAGGAGGGAGAGGAGAGAGAGGAGGAGGAGGAAGGAGAGTGTTGCGGTGGTGGTGGTTGCGGTGGTGGAGGAGGTGGGGAGTTGGGGTGGATGCTGCTGCTGCTGCATTGCTTCTGGGTGGTGGTGACGCTTTGTTGTGGTGGTTCTCTCAGTTGTCATTGGAGAATGATTTTTTTTTGCATTTTTGGACTTAAGATTAGATCTGTCTTTAATGTATGTGTGGAAGTTCAGCAGTAGGAAACTAGAATTTGGTTCTCTCTCTCCTCTCTCTCTCACTAAAAAATGGTTGGAAGTTGGAACCTTTATCTTTTCTTTGCCATAATACGAAGTTAACCATATTATCACGCATTCATTTTTCAACAATATATTTCAAGGTTACATTATTGGAATCCACAAGCTAAAGAGACATTCTAGTGTAAACTAACCCAACAAATAAACATGGTCTTCTTCGATTACATGGTGACTGAACGCCACCGTAATTAAACTTATGTGTTAGAGTCGGAATACTCCATTTTATAAAAACAAGACTACCGTCTCAAGGTTGGGGCGACGGAGGACGATGAGTGGGATGAACGACGGAATGGAATGAGATGAGCAACCAGGTCTGATTTGAGTTTTTCGGGGTTCTAGGCGACCAATAAATTTGGGACCCTTCACATTTAAAAATGCTACTGTATATTTTCAAAAGATACAAATCGTCGCAAATATAGAACTTGCGAATACTTATATGTTGAGGTCACAAAAATCAACGTAATAAAACACAAAGGTGTAGTGACCACACAAATGCAAGTTGAAAGAAGGACTGAGATTCATTTAATCCAGGGATTGGTGTGTGCTCTCCAACTTTCTTAAGAAAACACTCACACTCCCACAAATATATTACAAAAATGTCATCGGTTCTTTTTACCCACTGCTCAATTTCTGACGTTGGCATAAAAAAATAAAAAAAAATTACAAAAATGCCTGTGCCTACGGCACTACCGGAATGCGTAGTGCCGTAGGCACGGACAATCACTAGTTACTTAACATGACAATAACTAATGCCCATAGCCGTACCTGGAATGAAAAGAGGATTCCGAGAGGCAAGAAAGCAATCTGACAAGGCGATACCAATCAAAATATCAAATTTAAAAGGTAGATTTATTCCTTGCCGCGAAAACCGGTTCTTGCATGTAGTTTCACGTTTTTACCTCTTCAAGAGCTAAAAGTATTTTGGGGGTTTGCTTTGATTTGGAATTTGAGGGTTAGGGCCACAACCCACAAGTAGGAGATGAAATTTTGGAGTGAGAGAGAAGCTAACTGGGTTTTGTTTCTGTGTTTCTTTTTTTCTTTTTGATCGATTGTTTCTGTGTTTCTAATTCTAATTTTTTTTTTTAAGAGTAAGAGTTCAGGAATTGGCCAAATTGGGCTTACAAAAAAACTTGGGCCCTTTTTTGAATGGTCTCAATCAAATCAGTTAAGTTAGTTTTGGGTACAAATGTTGGACCTAAAGACTCCTAGTATACTATGTTAATCTATAATGGGAAAATGACGGTTCAGGACGTGTTTTGATAATTAATACCCGTGAAGGACAAGCTAAGAATATTTGTTAATACTGAAAATGTCCTTGGCAGGTATTAATTATCAAACACGTCATTGGCCGTCATTTTTCCATCTATAATGGTGAGGGGCCCTAATTTTTGAGAGGCCTTAGGCCACCGCCTGGTGGGACTAGGCCTAGGGCCGGCCCTGTGAGCAACAAAGGGCGATGGGATGGAGTACGTAATGAACGACGGAAAGAGCGGTGCGAGGCTGACGTGATGGGCGACGAAAGGAATGGCGGAGGTTGACGGTGGGAGTGGGATGGGTGGGATGGCTTTTGAATTTCAAGTTAATGGAGAGGGATCTTTTAAACGAGTATAAGAAAAGACATGGATTTAGGGTATTTTTAGATGAATATCCGAAAATACGCTAGAGGACTTCTGAGATTACTTTTTAGTTCTAAAAATCACTGCCTATGTAATAGTATCCTCAAAAAACAAGTAATATAGTGCTAGAACAGTAAAATTATATATATATATATATATTTTTTAAATTTGAGAATAAAAACATAACCTGAAAAAATAGTCAGGATGAAAACATAAGCCCCCGGTATGAAGAAGGACCAATATTTAAGTGTCCCTGAATTAGATTAAGGGGGAGAAACAACATTTAAATCATAATGAAATTCATTTTGATAATTTAAATCTATATTTTGAGTGACCGATGGTTGAATATGATCGAAAGTCCAAACTAAACATAAAACCAAGATAAAAATACATTAGGGCACATCACCATATAGCTGTAGGTATATATACATTCACGTAGGTACATATATTCTGTACGTACATCGCGCATACATATATATATTTATATATAGGACACTTCTAATGCGGGCCTCCGCATTCAAGCAAAGTGCTCGCATTAGAAGTGCCATATATATATATAGTCCTTTTTAGGTCCAGTCGCCCGGATTTTCTTATCGTCCGGATTTGTGTCTTAGCTCCCATTTCCCGATCTATTTACGATGATCAGAGCCGCTCAATGTGTTCAGAACATAATTTTAAGGGTACTCTCAAGAAATCAAAAAAAAAAAAGACTGGGAAGGGCACTTGATTTGAGCAGTTTTTTACTAAAATCGTTCAATAAAAAACTGCTCGAATCAAGCCCTTCCAGATCATTTTTTTTGCTGATTTCTCGTGAGTACCCTTAAAATCACGTTCTGATCACATTGAGCGGCTCGGATCATCAAAATTCGATCGGAAAATGGGAGGTCTGGACCGTAAGGCGTCCGGACCTGAAAGGAACTGTATATATATTTGGGTCAGTTTTGGGTCTTACAAAGATGATCTGAGCGGTTTATTTTGTTTAAATTGCATTGTTTAGGATCATTGTAAAAATATAACTTTTTTTGGATATCGATAATGGCGTTTACGAAACATTCAACTTTGCTTCAGAGTATAGCCAACAAAAAAAAAGCTTTTTTACAATAATCTTAAACAAACCATTTGTCTCAGAATGATTGTTTGGATCTGAGACGGGGCCAAAATGCGTATGTACGCGACTTATGTACATGAATGTATTTACTCGTGAGAAAATCTTTTCTACGGCTCCGTCGTGAATAATTGTTTACGATGCTAATTGCGGCCATCCAAAATTGTTTTTTAAAATCTGAACTGTTTCGATGGCTGAGCTGTCTCATGTACTCATACTAGATCACCATATCCATTGCAAATCCACGTCTCTGTCTGCAGAGATCTTCTTCATCCGAGTTCGACAGACAACCATGGTAGACAACACCCACCAAGTAAAACACCAACAAACCTCTCCCGAGTGGGGCCCAACAGCCTGGACCCACCTCTCCACCGTCAGAACCCAATCACCCCTCATCCAATGCATCACCAACTTCGTCTCCATGGACCTCATGGCCAACACCCTCCTCTCCGCCGGCGCGTCGCCGGCCATGATCCACTCGCTCCGGGAGATCGCCGACTTCACCCCGCGCGCCGCCGCCCTCTGCGTCAACGTCGGCACGCTCACCGCCGAGTGGCTTCCGGCGATGAAGGCTGCGGCGGAGGCGGCGGGGAGGGCGGGCAAGCCGTGGGTGCTCGACCCGGTCGCGGCCGGGGCGAGCGGGTTCCGGTTGGAGGCTTGCCGTGAGCTTGTTGGGATGAGGCCGACTGTTGTTAGAGGAAATGGGTCTGAGATTCTTGCTCTTTCTAATGCCTCTGTTGGACTTAGTAAGGTAAATCTCAGTTGTGAATAAATTGCATTAGGGATGGTGAAAAACTGAAAATGATGATTTAGTTTTGTTGAGAGTACAGTGGCATTGGAAGGAATGTTAGGTTAACTTTTTTTTTTTGTTTGCTCTCAATTTTATGAAATTCGGGTCAAATTTTTTTATTAATCTTTTGGTTCGACGATAGGAATTGGAAACATATAAAATTATGACAAAAAGTTCACTAAAGGTTAAGACGGAAAAAGTTTGAAAAAATTTATGCTTCAGCATAGTGTCGTCTTATATGAATTTCTTTCAGCTTTGGGTTTTATTTTTATATTTTCCTGATTCCTTACGAATGATTAATCCAAAAATTTGGCCCAAAAGTAGTAAAAATTAAGAGAAAATAATCAAAAAGAGAGCAAAAAGTTAAGCCAAAGGGACCCTAAATTAGTGGTGTCCTGAATTCTAACTAACGACTCGACACGACACGATTAATTGGCGAAATGGAAGATTTCTAACTGGATGTAGTTATTGACATTTTATTTGGACCCGACTTGGGTGCTGGGAGGTTATGAGTATTAAGGTTGTTGAAACTCCTTGTAGTAATCTAGCACAATAAGAACATGAGATTATTTTGACACATTTCGTCCGGTAGGATTTTCCTATGTATGAGGGCTATTTTCTGTAAGAGTGTTAGAATAGTCATAACAGGAAGGAGGGGTTTGAGCATTTAGTTTTTCTGTGCTCCGGATGCAGGGGAAGTCTTAGGACAAGTTGTTGGTTGATTCAAATGTGTAAATTGAGTTATCGGTCTACTGCCATTCTTCTTGTTTCCTAGTCTTATGTGGGACTCACTTATGTAATATACGAATTGAATCTGTAGTTGTTTGTGCTATGGTGGATTTCAAGATTTTGTGCCATTGAAAACATGCTAATCTAGATAGAAATGATAGGTTTGGGCAATTATTGAACTTAAATGATAGGATTGAATTTGAATTCCATAAATACGTCATCACTTCGAAGATGTTCTCCAAAACTCAGACAAATTTGCTGATAAACAAGTTTCTGAGAGGAACATCTAGTGCTAGAAATTGTTTGTGAATATGCTGTTAAATTAAGAATGACCCCGAAAACTAGAAAATGATACTGAAAGTCTGAAACTGAGCCAGACATGCTGATTAATGAACACGCAGACATGCTAATTAACCAAATAACAAGACTTTTAGTTTGTCAATGTGTTGAAAGTAAGCAGACTGTAGCGTCCGACTAATGGATAGTCAACAATCCGCATAGCCGAGAGGACATGAACTTTCTCAGACAAGAAAGCAGAGTGCAAATAGCCCTCTGGCAGGTAACCCATGATGACGTTTAACCATTGTCAGCCAACAGCTAACTGCTAATCCATCTTGGGTACGGAAACCGGAAGGACTGGAGTTACACAACGAGAGGAGAAAGAATTAAAACATGAAATAGCCTGAGCTAAGAACCTGAAACCTGATAGAAAATAAATTTGTACCTGGGTTATATTAGCATGGACTTCCAAGTTTTTTATATGATATTTGTGAACTGATTGAAATTCAGAAGATGAATGATAGTTGTTGAGCACGCTCTTTGCTCAGCACATTATCCCACTTATATGAATGTGCTTGTCTTTTCATCTAGAAATTCCCTTCCTCATTGGCTACTAGTGAACTGTTAGCACTTAGCACTCAAAGTTCCTTTATTGACTTGCTTTCTTTCCTTCCTACTATTCAAGTCTGTTGTGGATTCTTATGATTTCACGAATTGTGCTAATCTATTATACACCAACACTAACTTCTGTTGTATCCATTTATTTCAACTCCCTGAGTTAGATTTTTTTTTTTTTTGGCTTCAAGGGTATAGATAGCTTGCATGAATCAACCGATGCTGTGGAAGCAGCAAAATCCTTGGCTAAATCAAGTGGCTGTATAGTTGCTGTATCCGGAGCTGTTGACTTTGTTACAGATGGGCAGCGAGTTGTTGGTGCACAAAATGGCGTGGCCATGATGCAGAAGATTACAGCCACAGGTTGCTCTGTCACTGCGCTCATTGCTGCCTTTGTTGCAATTGACCCATTACATGCTTTTGAAGCTACAGCTACTGCACTATCCATATTTGGTATCGCTGGTGAGATTGGAATGGACATGGCCAAGGGTCCTGCTTCGCTAAGGGTGCATTTGATTGATTCACTTTATGGGCTTGATCAAGATACTGTAGTTCGTCGTGTTAACATCATCAACTTCTCATGATGCACTGTAAATGGTATGTAAATAACCAGTTTTCCTGTTTGAGTTATGTTTTATGTTTCAAGAAGATGACTGAATCAACAACTTGGCATGTTAAGCCTAAAGCCCCGTAGGTCTTCTATTATAGGTGATACTGATTATAATGACAAACTCACTGCTCTCTTATGTAGAACTAACAGTTCGCTACAAGGACAACTATTTTTATGAGATATGTAGTTTTTGTGTCGGATGATGCTATTTTAGTGATGGCTGGCTGTTTCACTTTTTGTTCTTTTCCCCTTTAATTTTTTTTTTGAGGGTAATCACTTTTCTTCTTATTGAATAATCATATGTTTGTGATTGGCAAATGCTGATTGCAGGACTCTTTGAAATCTTTTACTGTTTTAACTTTGCTTTGCATGAATTTGTGAGGCATATGCTGGAGATCTTGCCCTATGCATATTCTTATATCCTTATCCGTTTGCTAATGTTGATTGACGATTGTTAATGCAATATGGGTTCTATATCTCAGTTTAATTTGATAGTCTTCGACTCTTTGTGTGTTTCAATGCTACCATTTTTGGTGATAACTGATGAACAGTAATTACCTTTGCTATCACTTAGATGGTGAAGCTTAACAATCACAGTACAACTTTAGGAATGCAAATTCAAATGTGTATTATGCCTTTCTTGGAATGATTATGGTTGTCTCACTTATAGTTCACAACTTCACAGTTGGCATTACACTGACCTCTCCTGAGGCTTTTAACAATTGCAGGAACGTCCTCTGTTGTTTTGGAGTTTAGACCAACCGCCTTGCCTTTTCTAACTGTAGAGAAATCATATCGGTAAAAAATGTCAAATTCCTGGTTTAGTTCACGATTTTGATTCACGATTGTATGAGATTGACATGTATAATGTAGCAACAGGCGAATCTTTTGAGGTAGATCCGTACTGAATTTTATGATTCATGATCAATTCAGTGTACATTCTTGCGATTTTTGAAAATAGCACTGCTGACCAATTCAGAGTTCTTTTCACCTTTTTCCTAAATAAAGGGAGGGCATAACTTCCCAGAGTTTGTAGCACGAAAATAACCAATACCCATTCATAATGAGGTTACCATATGGTAATTATTCCATATAGTAGGATCCAAACCAGATTCTTAACCCATTGTGTATATACTTAATAAAAATGTTTTCGTGCATACCAAGATTATATATCCATCCTATATTGCTGGTCCACTATTTCATTTTGGGATGTCCCAAAATATTAGTCCTCTTTGAAAAGTCAAAGAAAAAGTGTTTGCATTTTCACAAACTAACCCTTGTTAAATAGGAGTAACTAAAATTAGTGAATAAGGTGTAAGCTGCAATTCTAGCCAAACCTTTTAAGGAGACATGCATTAATTGTAAAAAGTTGAGTTCCCGTACACAACCAGCAAGGCTTATTGAACATATGGATATATGCATATGTACGCATACATATTCACATATTTGGTCATGGTTTAAGTGAAAGGATTCTCTATCTCCAGTTTGATTGAACAAAGTTGGTGATTTCTCGAGAGAAAAATGACTTAGGTGTTGTGAGTGGTAAATGGAGGTTTGGGTGTTGCGCGATAGAGATTAGGGGAAGTTCCACAGGCGGGGAAGGTGTTGCACAACGGACTTTCGTAGACATGGGTTTGGTGATTTATCGGGGATGGGAGTTTAGCAAAAGGGTGGGACATTTGGATGGTTAAGAGAAACAATGGAACTGTGTCCGTGTTGGACCGTTGGTTTTGTTTGGACTATGGTCTTGTCAACGGTGGTGATGTTCCCTTTCCTGGAAAAATAGGATTACGATTAGGTTAGGTTAGGATATATGGACAATACAGACCCGCAAATCGTTATATTCTACCATTGTCTTTAGTCCTCTAAACATATATGAACATTTTTGAAATCCATGCATGAAGGTTAATGTGCAAATACGGATTTTGTTTGTTTGTTTGTTTGTTGAAGCAGATACATAACTAGTCCTGATGGCTACCAAATCCTGCAAATTTGTCTTACTTTGCAGGCAAATGCAAGTCATGTAAATCTCAGTTTTATTATCTTCTAGACAATCTATGTAGGACAACAAAACTTTCTAAGCTATATCATAATCGGGACGCTACTGGGAATTACATTTGAAGCATAGAATAGGTCAGGCCAGTGATTTGCAGACGTTGAAATATCTTACTAGCTTCCTAGTCCCTTCCTATTAAGATTGTCTGTTTATTTCCTAGGATAATGTTTGTCTTGTTTACTGTTTCTGAAGTGTATATATTGAATTGTTCTCTGGACATGGAGAAAATGGATTAAATCTGGCAGTTAAATGGGCAAATGATATTTATCTGCTTCTTTCTGTGCGTTTAGCCGTTTATTTGCGTTGTAGCACATGTTTCAGTTTGTTTCACGTTTTCATGTTTGGTGCATATGTTTCATTGAATCACCTCAAAATCGTAACAGAGGAAATCGAAACTGTTGTTATGACCGTAATGGTAAACTTAAGCAAATACATAGCAAATATTCCAGCACTCATAGTCACATCGACTTAGGAAACTACACACCTAGAACACATTCATTTTCACACAGGCAAACACACTCTTGTTCCTTATGTCACCACATCAATTTCGTTTCAGTATTTCAAATGGACGGTGATCCTCAACAAGGTCTCCACGCCGTCCGTGACATGCTGACCTGCAGGGATGAGCGATCGAACCTCTGCGAACCCACAAGCGTTCTTATATTTGCCTGTCCCACCGGTTAAGGACAGTTTCGACATAACGCTCCCGATCTTGTACACACCAAAGAAGTTGAGGCTATCACCGTACTCACCACCTTCCATCATAACCGTGAATGCCATCATCTGAGTGGATCCGTCGGCAGAGCTCGCCACGTAGACCCCCTGGGCTTTCCCCAAAGACTGCGACCCCAACTCAGGAGAAGAGGTCATTATATCGTCAATAACGGTGATTGTTCCAAACCCTAGTCCCAACCCGTCCGGCCCTAATTGGGTCGCAAACAACCTACCGTTGTTATTAGAGTTTCCGGCAAAATTCGTGCCAGCTAATCCAGTTCCCAAGGGAACGCCGTTGATACTGACAGTTGGCAGGGCACCATTTGCGTTGGGAATCGCTACCCCGCCTTTCGGAGGGAGGAACCCTACCGGCCTGGCGAACGGCACCTGGCCGCTATAAATGTTCCCTAGCAGGCCAGTTACCGGTCGGGCAGTGGGGTTGCTGCCACCCAGAATGTCGTGCATGTAAAGCTCGAGGACTGGTTCTCCGCTGCCCACCGTCGTCGCAGGGTCGACGGCGGCAACCATGTGGAGCAGGGATGCAATTAGCATTGCAATAAAGACGGATGGTGTTGGTTGCTTCAACATTTTGAAATGATGGAATATGTTAAAAGAGTTGTTTTGTTTCCTGGGGTTTGATGTGAATGGTTCTTGGGTATAATGGGATGTTGCTGTTTATATATAGATTGGAAGTGTTGGCTTAAATGGAGTTGTTCTCAGACTGAAAACAGTGGTGAAGTTGTTGAGTACTTTGGTGTTGAGGTTATGGTATCATCACAGCCCTCCAAATTGTCATTATATGGATAAAATAGGTGCAGATAGTTGAGTTTTTCAGGTGTAACAAAACCACCAATATACTTGTAAATATGTACAATATTCAGAGAGTATTTTATGATGAATCGCACCATCGGTTGTAGTGTTAAAAAAATATATAACACTCACAAGGGATGTAAACGAACCGAGCAGCTCGCGAGCTTGGCTTGTTTACGCTTGGCTCAGCTTGTTCAATAAACGAGTCAAGCTTGAGCTCAAGTTTTGGCTCGTTTAGTAGATGAGTCAGCTTGAACTCGACAAAGCTCGGCTCGGCTAGTTTACACACAATCAGTTGTTCCTGCCCAAATTGACTGCTATTTTCCTTTCTATATTGGGATTGGCCAAAAGCAAATAACGCATTTCATCAACTGCTCAGATTTGAGTTCCAATTCTCTGTCCTCTACGTCCAACGGTTAAAATATACTGGTACATGGGTACATAAAAAAATGGAAGTCTGGATCCTCTCATGTGTTCCTCTCAGATCCGGATTTCATTAAAGACTTTAGGGGGCATTTTAGCTAACCAAAAAGTTATGGACTACTAGTAGTTTAAAATGTCAAGTTGTTCTCACTAACCCATAAGTTGTAGATGGTATATGGGTAGGTCAAAGGGAAATTTATGGAGGTTGTGGGGTATGGAAAACAATGTCGTTTTGAATCTTTTTAATGAACAAGCAACCTTGGTCGTCGATTTGCTAAAAGAATGAGGTATTGTAGGGTGTCACAGAGGATAACATGAGGATTGTCACATGAGAGGATTCGTACTCAAGACTTTGGGCACAGAGACGGCATCCCACGTTTGTTTTTTAGATAAAAATTTGTCCCGTTCCGCTAAGAGAAATAAGTACAACACTTTTTTTCAAACAAGTATTTATTGTTTGAATTAAAGGTTGATGTATTATAAGAGAATGATCTGTCTCGTAAAGCGAAAAATAAGTACTTAAAAGTAAGAACCGTAGCGAATAAAAAATAAATAATGTACCTATGTGCATAACTTCTTGACTTTTTTCACACGAATTGAAAAGATCTCAATGTAACTTCTTGAAAGTGTACTTGATTTTTTGAACCGAAAAGTGAGATAATTTTTTTTTTTTAATAAAAAAGACGAACAATGAAATCTTATTATCTCACTTGACATTGAAATTTGGAACCCTTTACAATGGCCAGAGGCTGAAATAGGACTCCGTTTTCAAATAACCAATGGATTAAACATAAAAATGACACAAAAAGGAAGAGGGACCTACATTATACTATATATCACAAAATGTTACTACTACATTGAGAAATCAGATGGTGGTGGCTGCTTCCTGCACAGTCTCTTCATGATTCATGACTTTGGTTTGTCTCACAACTGGGGATATCAATTTCCAAACTGCATTAGCAGACCGAGAAGAAGAAAAAGTTAGTGAAGTCAAAATAAAATAAAAGCTATAACCAGTTTTCATAACTCGCAACTGCGACACTATCGTATTAGTTAAGTGGGCCGTGTTTCGTATTCCAAAATTCCAGTCAACTCGTAACCTGAGCGCGCACTACTTTCTCCTTAAAAATTGAAATATGCCACTGGTTCCAAGCTGGTAACAACTGTTTTATGCTATCTTGGGAAGTTGGGGAAAGGAAGAGAAACAAGGAGAGAAAAAACAAGTGGAAATTTATAGGGAAAGTGTACTACTTTTCTTTGTTTGGTTTTATAAAAAGGAAAAGGAAGATAAAGTTGGAGGAACTTGTTAAAGAATGGGGTGGGCTGTAGCCCAGGTCAACTTTGAAAAAAACAAAAATTTCATATGTAAAATTTAGCCCAAATAATTTTAGCTCAACCCATTTCACTCACCAACCCATTTTAGCTAAGAGTAGATTGCATTCCTGGTTCTGCCATTACCCACCAACCCATTTTAGCTAAGAGTAGATTGCATTTCTGGTTCTGCCATTGAGCATACATCAAGCTTTAGGAAAAATTTGAGTGAGAATCACTTACGATAAATGGTGGCTGCAAACCACTCATTGATGATTTTCACCCATGTACTAGCCCATCCAACGTCGATGCTCCATCTGTTATATTCGAATGCAAAGATAAATATTACTCCTAGGCCTTTTGAGATAAACGGGGTGATTCTCTGGAACTTACTTTCTGGTTGAGCTTTCCAAGTTCCAATTGATGAATAACATGGCGAAGTACATGGCTCCCAAGGAGAAGATCAGGTGGAAGAAGCCATATCTGTACGGTATATCATCTTCTTGTTGGACTTCATCTTTGCGAAACTGGAGGAAATAGTGCGAAAATTTCGTCATCTCTCAATAAACACTAGGCCTTACATCATCAGGCTATGTTATATGGAATCAGGGAACGCGTGTTGTGTTTGTGCGTCTGTGTCTTGAATGTTAGATTCATATAATAGACTCATTCTCATGTCAAGGATAAGACGCTGCTAGATTTTATATTTCTTCAATCCTTGTTTTATTTTCTAAGGGTAAAATGTTGTTTACATGGTAAAACAAAGTGTCATATGCATATTTATCTCGTACGCTTGATTACTTAAATATCCTTCTTGTTTGCACATCGCATATTTCAGTCCTTAGCCTTTCAAGTGTTACAGGAGTCCATGGAACATAGAAAACAGTTAGAATTCATATTTCCGTTGCATTACATATTTCTGAATAACCAGCCTGGCCAGTTGAAACCGAGTAGGACCTGCTATCAACATTTTCACCCGCAAACATGACATCTTCAGTAGATAGATAAAACCCGGATGACATACAAACGCAATACTCAGCAAAGTAGAAGCAATGTCAACTAGCCAAGATTTGTGGTTTTCAAAACAGTATAAACTTAACTAGCAGTCTAGCACAGTAGGTGGAAAGCTCTATCCTATTGTAAATGCCTTGCTTTTTTTGTTTTTGTTTTTTGGGGGTGAGGATGCGTCAATCGTGGTTGAGGGGATCTATGTTTACCTGGAATGTTTGTGAATCAACCCCAGTCGAAAAGGTTGCCATAACAATTGCACATATAGCAATGATGAAGCCCTGGAAGCAGATACGAGGTTAACATAATAAACATCGAGGAAATGAAGGTAGATTCAAGAAAAGAATCAAACACAACTTATCAAATCTCTGTCATAATAATCATATACTGCAAGATAATTAGCCTGAAAACTAATGAAGGGTAACGATTGGGCTCCTGGTATTTCGTACAAATGAAAAAAAAAAATTCATTGTCCTCTCGAATAGTGACACTAGAAAGCCTGCTACCTCTTACCAGTACGGTGGTCCAATCGCAGTGTCCGGTCTCATGCTTCCGTGGACTACATTCATCAATGGCCGGCTCACTGAACAAAAAGAAAAAGAAAAAAGAGTGAATTAAAGGACTATATCAAAGAGTATGACTTCTAAGTTCTCAAGGTATTTTATTTGTTTCGCAAGTATACAAACTTAGAAGCATTCAACCAACGAAACACCTTTACAAAATTAACCGGACAAGGTAGTTTTGGAAAGTAAAAAAGTCCCCGGTGTTAAATCTTGCATGGCAATGAGCCGTAACCCTTTTATCCATGACCCTGAAAGATACTAAAAATTTCTGAGACATTGACATTGTTTAGAAATTTTCAGCATACTGTGTTCCACCATAGCTCCTCATTGCTCAATCTTGTTTCTAAGGATTTGAAGTTTTGGAGTTTGTAAATTCACGCCTTCTGATTTTAGGGAAACTACAATAACTTAAAAAATGTGGTAGTTTGCTCATTTTACTGCTCCTTAAAAGTAATATTTCGCATGTTGCCAAAGCCTTCGTAACATCTAAAATATTAGGAATTCCTTCATTTTCCTCCATGGATAGTTTCCAGATCAAGCACACTAGGCGTAATCAATACTTTGGTTATGAAATGCAAAATGAATTCGGGAAAAGAGGCACAGTAATGCCTAACATCATTCATTCATAGGTGGCGAAACTACTTTTGGAAAATATAAAAACTAAATTTCCGTACATCTATCGAAACAATGACATTACATTAAGCCCGAGATTTCTAACCTTCTTATAGCAGACCAGCAGAGAAAAACAATGTAGGAAGCCATAATCCCTGAAGATAAAAGCCCTCTGTTCACCTGCTCTAAGCATATAGAGGACAAATTCGGTTCACAACAAATAAGTACACCATTTTATGCACAGTAGCATTTGTTAAATACTAGGACTAACTGGACTTTATGTGACTTGTGAGTTCGTAAAAAATGTGCTGAATATCTCTCTTACATTATGGTGAAGAAATCATTAGAAAAGGGAGTAGGTAAGTAAACGCAGTTCAGTATCTGACCAATTCAAAACTATGATTTGAGGAATTCAACTTAATAGGTAGTAAAACATATTGACAGAATGTGCTAATGGGATTAAATGTCTTGACAAACGCTTACCTTTGAATGTAGGGATATGACCATCATTACCAACAGCAAAATTGCAGTCCAACTGATGAAAAATATATTAAGAGTGCAGGAAGGCCTGGGGACATAGTGCGAATACATAACACCAATTCCGCATACAGAAGCAATGTAGAATACTGTCGACGTAAATAATCCAAGGAAGCAGCTGTGAACAGAAACATAATGAACTATCACAATTCTCATAGTTAAACAGTGTGAGAAACATACTTTGATACAATCATGAGTGTAGTACATATACGAAGCTCATTGCAAAAACTTCCCTCCTGTCTTTTTTTCTTTTTGTTTACTTGGATTGGTTTTCTAATGTATGCATTAAGTCATAAACAAGGGTGGCCACAGACCTCAAGATTTGAGGAAAGTAGAAGTATGGTAAAAAAAAAAGTCTGGAGAATACAAAAAGCAATGAATCTAAGACTGTAAAAGAATGCAGTAAATGAGAAGCTCAAACCTGTGATTCTTTCTCTCATCAGGCATCCAGTAATTATTCCACCATGTGATGAACTCAATAACACTTATAAGTTGGAGAATAAGAAAAATCCTGCACCATTTATAAAAGAAAAAGCTGTTTAACTAATACAGTGCCACAAACGGAAATGGTAATGGAATTTATCAGCATATCCATTCATCTCAGTGGGAAAACGAAACTTCAACCGAATAGGCAGTAAACTTATACTATTGTTTCTTTCTATTGTCAAATTGAACAGCTGATCAGAAACTACAACATAGAAGATTGTTGAATCTTAATAGCCAGTGCGAAGTTACTGTTGATGGTTTTGTGCAAAACCCAATCAAAATTTCAAGTTCATGCAATGGCATAATTCATGGAATAGGTACAGTTGATGCGCTTCAAAACTGGTATAGTCTTCAAAATGTATCAGAAAACCAATTCATATTGACCAATTTATGGGGCACTATATAAGGTGGAAGCATTTGAGTAAAAAGAATTTAAAGCTTACCCTGCACCCACACGAGCAAGCTCACCTGCAAAAAAAAGAAAAGCAAACATTTACCGTTTATCCAGCAAACAAAGCAGGAGGGTCCAATAAGTTATACGTGAAAAAAGGGAAATATTTAGCTTACCGTATAACTGAACAAAATCTGAAGGGACAAAGAATGGAATGATTAGTGAAACAACCAACATAATGAACTTCAATGGCCACCATCTCGAATGCCACATGTTGCGAGTTTCATGCAGCTTGCTTGTACTACATGTCGTTATAAACATTATAAAGAAAAATATCTGCACACGGTGTCAAGGATGCCGTAGAGTACAGAAAAGTTGAAGTGATAAGAAGCACAATAAGCTAACGAAGCACAGTTCCAGGAGTCATCAGTTTTTTTTTTTATATCAAACATCTTATTTGCCTTCTCCAACAAACAAGAATGTAAGGGTCCAAGATCTAGTACCTGAGAAAATGCCTTAGACAGAACAACTTAAACTACAAAAACCAAAAATTCCAGGTCATACTTCCAGCCTCCAGTTTAAGGAACATTCAACAATTGTTTACACGAATAACGAAACTTGTAAGTACTGTATGATAAAAAGGATACGAAGCATCCTAAACTTATGCGAAGGACTCCCATTGTTTGAAAACAATCATGTCCCCCAATTCCACAATCTTTTAGATCTGCAAAAGAAATTCAGACAAAAAATGCAAAGAATAGAACAACATCATGATATTACCCCAGAGAAGAATAAAAACAATAGCATAATCTACCAAGGCCCTCCATTTCAACCTTGCCCTGTGCCATTCTGGGCCCATTCCCATTCCCATTCCCGTTACGGTTACAGTTCCCTGTACCTAATTGATTGTAAGTGAAACTCTCTAGTAAATTGAAACGTATGCCTTCCAATCTATTTGTAATGTTTGTTCTTCAACAAAAATTTGAAATACCAAAAAACAAAAACAAAAAAAACTTCTGAAGATATCTAAGCTGAATAGAACGAGTATACACATCTTACAATGCAAGTTCCTTATAGGATTCGCCAAAGTTTTGCGTTCAAATCGTGACTGTAGCTCACAAAACCTTGTCTTTACTACTTATGATAGCCCAACCAGATCCTTCAACTACGTGTCTTGCAATAGAGGACCCCATTGAAATCTCAGTAAGAAATCTTCTACAATTTTTTCCAGTACAGTAAGTGTTGGACTCGGGGTAGGCATTGTTGGTCCATTTCCTAACAAATTAAGCGTTTAGGAAATTGGAGACCAAATAGTAGTAATATGATAGCTGTAATTTTATTGACGCATAAATTGGAAGCCTCAACGCCTGAGATGAATGCCATGTTTACATTTACAAGCGCTACATTGAACAGAAACGTAAATGTGTTTTAACAGCAGCTTTGGGCTTTTCATCTCATGCCTCAAATGAAAGCTGTAAAACCTCCAGAATCCTGATCTGATCACATTACTAGTGGCAAGATCGATGACGACAACAGAATCTGGGGCGAGAAGCATTTTATCGAAGATAAAGGAAGCTTATGCAGGCTTCATTTATGGACAAGGAACTAATTGACCACTTTTGGACCGGACAAGCACTTATAAGGCTTCTAAATAAAACTGGATGCAGTACAAGTTGCCTGAGATATGGACATTAAAGAGTTCATCACACAGAAACTGAAGAGAATGCAATGTTATTTTCAAAATTGAAACCATAGTCTCTTACAATATGGAGAAGGAATTCTCAACTTACAATGGAGCAGAGGGGAAAGTTTTTGCCCATAATCTCGAGCGCACCAAGCAACAAGATTTGCCAACAAAAAGATTAGGCCATACAAATAACGGGCTCGTAAAGATTCCTTCCTTTTTTCCGAGAACTCGACACTCTTCTGCACCAAAGTTCCAGGAAGTCCATCCCATGGACTAACCTCAGAACTTCTTCTTTTTGTTTCTACTACCCTCACCACAACAGCATCACCCATCCTACAATTTCATGATTTACACATTGTCATTTTTATTTTCAGAAGTGTGCTAAAAATGAACATAAAAACACATTTTTTCCTCACAAGACAGCAAAGCTCTCACAACGGTAGAATCTGAGGGTTCCTCAAATACTAATAAGTATGCTAGCATCAGCAAAAAGTGAACAATAACAAAAGAATGCATCCAAAATGGGGAGCCTTTCATTTTTCATTTGGAACATGGAGTCTTTCAATTGATGTCTTAAGTTTTTCTACACCTACCCACCAACCAAAATAGAACCTTCTTCACAAAAAATACTTCTATTTCAAAGTTATATCTAAGTAGATTAGTAGAAGCAAGAATCAGTCAGCAATTAGCTGCATTCATTCAGGCCTTTGGGTTTGCCCCAAGTGTTTTTTTGTAGCGCTCCTTCGCGGCGTGAGGTCTAGGGATTCGACCCCTATGGACAGGTGGTTGGCCCTCGTAGTAAACTAACTTATACTAACCACTAACAACCTATCGTCCGGCCAAAAAAAAGCTGCATTCACACTTTGTTCATTATATGAAATTCAATGTAGGTAAACAACCTTCATTTATCTGCAATTTTGAATATGAAAGAGAAATGGGTTTTTGCAGCATTGTCAGAAAGATTGAACATTTAAGAGAGTGAGACTCACAAATAGTGGAAAAAAATGAAATTGACAAATGGAAGGGGGAACCTACATTTGTTTTCTGGGTCTGGATTTTGGTTGAGACTTTTGAGATTTTGACACTCCTGAGGAAGAAGAGAGTGAGTGATGAGTGACCGAAGAAGCTCTTTAAACAGACAGCTGTTGAAGCGACAATTTTTGCTTCAGCTGCTGGTGGGCTCATAGCAGTTGGATTCCTAATTTCGTTTGTTGATTTCCCATGTGGGTGTTGGTTGATTTCCTGTATTTTACTATTTGAGGAAAGGTACTTTGCTAGGCACGCTTACATACAGATGATATGCACAGTCTAAATTAATTGTAATAAGCATTTACACAACCATGAGGAAAACTATTTTTTTCTTCGAGGACTGTAAAAAAAGACAATCCCTAAGGGGGTTTTGGTAATTATAATGCCGACATTTAAAAGTTTGCTCTTTTAAGAGTTTATTGTGGGATCAGTTCAAATAGTAGGACTTCTAATAGTAGATGATGCACGGATTAAAAAATAATAAAATACTTCGGTTGTAGACAATGCATAAATTAGTTAAGATATACGTAAATTCGACAAGAAAACAAAGTTATAAGGGGGAAAAAACCCGCCACGAAGAGGCTATTCTTTTCACATTGGAGCTCTGCAAAATGAATGCAAATTCTCAATACAAGGGAGAGTCTAGGGGAGCAGAATGAAGGGTTTCGATACCAGAGCTGACTTCATGCGACTTTTCTTATTTTGTTTTGTTATATTTTGCTTTATTTAGTTGCATTTGTTTTGCTTTTTAGGCCTCTGGGCGGCGCAATTTGTATCTGATTTTATCAATACAAGTTGCGTTTACATTATTCCTCAAAAAGAGTATGCAAAAAGCAAGGCCATAAAAACTTTTTCGAAACACAAGTTAGTACAACTGTGTAGCACATACTTAGGCTCCGTTCCGGAAACGAAATAAGAACTTATTTTTTGTCCAATAAGAAGCCCTCTTCCGGAAAAATAAG
>JAOTQK010000024.1:4671382-4693538 GCA_025642025.1 Rhododendron ferrugineum | reverse complement strand
CCATCATCATTACACTTTTACTCACTAACTTTTCAAAATGGAATCTACTTTTAGGGACAAAATAGACAATACACCAAATTTTACCCATTAATTTTACAAAATGGACAATTATTAAGGGACAACCAAAAATGGAATACTGGACTCTAAATAAGGGACGGAGGGAGTAGATGTTTGTCATGTATCGGATCTTAAATGAGTTCTATGACCTATTTAAAGACATGGTGACAAGAAAATTATTACTATATAGAACTTGTATGTGGATGCGTATGTATGCCCTTGTATGGGAATTGGGAGACCTCTAGAGGTTATTTGTTTAGTTAATTTGAAGCTAACTTTAATTACTGTTGAGATTCAGCACATGGGTTAGCGTGTAAAAAGTTGTAAAACATTAGTATTAAAAAAAAAACTGTTTGTACCTTTCTACCACAAAATTGATAATGTTAGCTACATAAGTAACATATATATTTGAACTTTTCGTATAATTTATTGAGTAAATGAAATCATGTAATTTGGAATGAGTCCTCGTGCAAAGCATGTGCACCTTTACTAGTGTATGAAAAAGTTCAATGCGTCGTCTTATTGAAGTACTAGTGCATGTCCGTGCCGTTCGAACGATCAGCACACCCAAATAAGTATTGGACTTGCGTGCCTGAAGATAGAGGTTTAAAAACTGAGAAGGGTCGGTGGTAGTTAGAGAGCAAAATATAAGAGAAGAGCACTAAACGATGGGAAAATTAGAGAGCAAAGTATTCTGGCCTCAACCTCCAATTTTAAAATCATATGCTTCAGTTGAAACACATTTGAGAAAGTACCGTTGACGGAAAAGAAAGCCCTTTGCAGTATACAACAAAAACCAATATTTGTGAATTGTAGCGATATATTTTTAAAAAAGCCGACACCATCTAAACGGAATAAAACTTGGATTGCACACTATTTGTTATACTGCAACGTATTAATAAGGATATAAAATAATATGTGCAAAACAAAAAATTCAGACTCCCTTTTTTTTAGGATCATATACAGTCAAATTTCTATAAGAGAAGCCCAACAATAACAGCATAGTGTGCACTCCTCCAATTGCTCAACAACAAACCCACAATCTTAAATACTGGACTCACGTGCAATTATAAACCCATACCCAACAATATGACAATGACGTTAATATGCACAATAGCGAATGCCCGTGCCTAATGGCACTCACAAATGTAATATAATCCAATTACAATTTTGACTTCATACATAGTCATTCAGTTTTTGTCTAGTGAATGGATGTAAGATAGTAACGTTTATGGCAATGTATGTCAAAAGACCGGAATCAAAAATATTTTCCTGAACAAAATATCATGTCAATCACAAAAGAAAAAATAATCACTCCATGATGCACCAACTCCACAGCAATCAAACTCCACAACTATATATTATGGCAAGAAATGGCACAACAAAACAAAACAATCTATATTTCTGTTTATTAGCTCTAACTTCGTAGCAATGATAATTGCTCTTTTAGATGAATTTGTAATATGCAATTTCTAGCCTCAATGTGTCCCAAGCGTGTCCGTGTTCTAATAATGCAAAATTTTGTGCCCATGTGGTGTTTGTGTCCGGGTCTCACGCTTTTTTATCTGAATCAAAACCTAAAATTCACGTGCCAATATGAAATAAATCACTGCCTGCATTTTTCTCTGCAATTTCACATCACCATCAGCTGTTATTATCATATCCAATTTAAGCAGTTCATTCAATAACAGCTCAATCAGATTCAACACATCCTTTTCGGCAACCTTCCTACCTTTAGAGATTACTGATTCAAGAGCCGACTCCTAACTAATTCCAACAAACCCTCAAACTTATTATTTACTCAAACACAAACACAAACTCAATCTCAGTTTGCTTAAGATAGTGACTTTTTACCTGACCTGCGAGCCTATCGATTTCCAAGTTGATTTCTGATATTGATTTCGAAGCCTTCTCCATCTTAGTATTCTTTCTCATCTCAAGGTACCGTCTGTTTTGTTGGAGAAACTAAAAGAAGAATAAATCTAATTTTTAAAAATTACTTAAGATCCAAATAAGACCATTACAAACATTATTCTCTAAAACACTCTAACCAATTAATTGTTATCGTTTAGCACCATATTCATCTCCACCAAACCGAATGGAAAAAAATTACAAAATGATGGATACAATACCAATATATTACCAAAAATGAACGACATAGTAAATCTATTGACATTATTGCAGTGAGAATTAAAGTCTAAATCGAAAGAGTTTTCCATTACCTGGATTTGTATCCTTAGAGCGCATTATTATTACTGACTACATTTTAGTCGGCCAAAAATTCCCCCATCTCGAGCGAAATTTCTTGCTTGGCGCCACATGTTTAGCGACTAAAAATTAATTTTGGTAGGGAAAAATAGTGTTTCGGCGACCAAAAAATAATTAGTCGGTGATAGTTTTACCATTGCCGACCAAATAGTAGTTAGTCGCCAATTGTGTAACTATTGCCAACTAAGTTTTATTTAGTCGGAAATTGTGTAATTTCTCGTAATATTTCTGGGAAAATTTTGCTTTGAGCTGTTTGTATAGCCTAGGCTTGTGGGGGTTTTTTTGGTGTAGTTTGGGTCTGTTTTTTGTGATGTAGTCAAGGGTATGCCCCTTTGTTTTCCATTGTATCTTGTCGCCTTTTTTGGTAATAAAATCTCTATTACCAAAAAAAAATTACGTAAAAAACTTGAAATCGAACATTACCCACAAAAATTGAACAGAATGAATGTTGAATGAAGTACCAAAGCCTACCTCAGTAATTGTCACCTCTGTAGTATTTGATTTTGTTTTCAATTCTTTGTGGTCCTCCTCCAGTCAACCTGAATATTGTTAAACTCGTTTTCGATATTAATGGCAGTTATGAACGATGGAGATTATGAAATTAAAGAGGAGACTAAATGAGGAGTAAGTATATGACTATCTGCTTCTTCTATGGGATGATTCTAAAGGTTCATGAATTGTTTGCACCGTGGCTTTTTATCGAACAGGTAGTGACTAGTGAGGTATTGGATTCCTCTTTGTGACCTTCCATTCTACCTCAATGGGGATAATACAAAACCTCATACTTTCAAATCAGAAATCTCTCTTTTCAAAATTTTCGAAAGTAATTTTGAAAAAAGGAAACTCCGAAAGATCTAAATCTCAGAGATTTGAATAAAGCAAATGTCACTACAAGAAATTTGATCAATACCAGCGCAAATTGGGGAAAATGACGGCCAAGGACGTGTTTAGATAATTAATACCCACCAAGGACATTTTCAGTATTAACAAATGTTCTTAGCTTGTCCTTGGTGATTATTAATTATCAAAACACGTCCTGGGCCGTCATTTTCCCCTTTTTCTACCAGCGCTTCCAAAAAGCGCTACAACAAGAGGTCTACACCCGCACTTTTTTTAGCCACTGCTAGGGGATTTCCTAGCGCTCAAAGTAAAAGCGCTGGAATAGGCAGACTGCTTCCCAGTGCCTATGCAAAAGCGCTGGAATAGGCCGACCGCTTCCCAGCGCCCAAGCAAAAGCGTTGGAATATACCCCATATTTACCGGCGCCCCCCAAAAAAGTGCTGGAATAGACAAAACACCCCAGACCGTTTATAAATTAAAAAATTAAGTAGTATAATTTTTAATATTATTTTAAAGTGTCATAATTAATTTTTATTTTTAGGGCTCTCATAATTAAATATATGTTCTTTAGGATCCCAAATAAAGAGCAATAACTTAATTATGATAACTCTGGAGACAAATTAATTATGACCCTATAAAAAATAAATTTTTTGCACCAGTGCAAATGGATTGAAAATTGGACCACTTAATGTTTAACCATATTTTTTGATATATAAACGGTCTAAAAAAACTAGTTCCAATTTTCAAATTGGGTTTGAACAATAATACAAAGGAGTACAACTTTCATGTTTATTAAAATTGCTAATGTTTGATGTTCGTGTTCAATACGATTGCCAAAAAGTCAAAAAAAAATTAAAAGCTAAAAACATTTAGAGGAGGAAAGAAAGATCGAAAGTAAAGTTAGATGATTCAGACTTTTGAGAATGCAACCAATAGAACATAAGACGGAAATGAGAAAAAATGTTGACAACAACTATTTGGTGGACATGTTATTCTTGAGATAATAATGCAAACGAGAGAACCAATGGAACATCATTTCCTTGCTTGCACAACAGGTCATCGACTCAACTAAAACATGGCCATGAAACACATGTAGAAGGGTGGGACAGAGGGGTAGGACAGGGGGAAGTTGGATAGGGGATTCGGGTCTGATTTCCAAGTCAATCCGGTTAATCTTTCACATTGGAAGATAAGCCAAGGCATGAATAAAAATGACCATTTAGTTTTTGAACAACTCAAGGCGTCAATTTAGTTGAACGTCAACGGATCTTTAGAGAACCAATCACACCTTCAGATATATACAATTTCTGTAAAATTTGTTTTCAAAATAATGAGAGTCCTTGAAAAATGACCATAATATTTTAGCTACACCCAACAAATAACTCTTGTTTATTGAACTAGTAAAGTTTTTGAAATACCCTCATTTTTTTATATTTGAAATATCCCCATTTTTTATAACTCTTGTTTTTTAGTATTGAAAGTGTGTATTTTTTTTTTTTTTGCTAAAAGACAAAAAAAAAAGGAAGTCTATTCCCTTCTTTTTTTGAACATCAACCTTTAGTCTCCTTTTTCCTTTTTGAATCCCATTTTTCCTTTTTTGAACATCAACTTCTATCCCCTTTTTTTCTTTTTTGAACATCAACTTTAGTTTAATCAGTTTTTTAATTCCATATATACACAAATTCGACTTTTAAAGGGGCATTTTTATATATGGAACCAATTTTAGTGTCCTTAGCTAGAAGTGAACATCAACGGTTCTTTAGAGAACCAATCCCACCTTCAGATAGTATATAATTTCTGTATAATTTGTTTTCAAAATAATGAGAGTAAGTGTATAGCATGTCAGCTACACCCGATAAATAACTCTTGTTTGTTGAACTAATAAAGTTTTTTTAATAAATAGGCCGTGTCTACACTACATGACCACAGAGTAATAGTGCAAAAGTTCATAAACGACATGGTCCATGGACAACCACCCTCAACTTATTTATTAGTCTCCCTTTTCTTTTTTGAACATCAACTTCACTCTCCTTTTTTTCCTTTTTTAAACATCAACTTTAATCTCCTTTATCTTTTTTGAATCTCCCTTTTCCTTTTTGAACATTAGCTTCAGTCACCTTTTTCTTTTCTTTTTGGGTAAATTTTAAAAATAGCCCCTCTAGTTTGCATGAAATCTCGATTTTGTTCCTCTAGTATTAATTGTGCCATTTTTAACCCTGTAATTTATATTTTGTCTTAATTTGGTCCCTCTCACTAACGTTGTTAGTAGAACTAGCGGAACTCATGGGCGAAATTGACATTTCTCTCCTAGAGGGACAGAATTGAGACAAAATGCAAACTAGTGAAACTATTCCAGAATTTTTTATTTTCCAAAGACAAACTCATACCTAAATTTTTTCCCAACTTAATTCTTTCTGTTTGATTGAATAATCAAAATATATTGAGAGGGAAGGGTTCCTCATGTGACTCAACACACAACAAAAACACCTCAATTAAGATTTATAATGTAACGTTTTTTCATTCATTAACTATCGAATCCTTAATACCATTGGCGGATACAAGAATCTGCGAAACCAAATCACATGTACTAATAACGCAATTCTTAAAGGACCTTTCATCTTAATTTTGACGAATAAAACCAAAAATACAGCAAAAATCTCTCTTCTATGATCATGAGGCCTAATACTGGAGTATGCAATACAATTGATTTTTTCATTTTTTTTAAAAAAATTGGTAAATGTCAAGAACTTCAAAGTTATTATTATTTTTTGTATAAAAATCGATTATCAGGTGGAATTCCGACCCCTATCGAGTTATTGAACTTGACCCGGATCGATTTATCAGATAACAATTTGAGTGGTTCAATCCCGGAGGATTTTGAGAAGTTACAGCAGTTGGAGCTGTTGAATCTTGGTTCCAATTTGCTTCAAGGACCTCATAAAATACTTTCTCATCTCAAACAATAATCTTAGTGGAGATATTCCTTTATTGATTTGCAATGCGAGTTCCCTTGACATTCTTGATTTGTCTCACAACAAATTCAGCGGTGCGGTTCCGCAATGTTTGGGAAATTTTAGTAGTGTTCTCTCGGTTTTGAATTTGCGCTCCAATGGGTTTACGGGAACCCTTCGGTTGGCATTTGCAAATCCCAACTAATTACGAAGTCTTGATTTGAATGGGAATCAATTTGAAGGACCACTGCCAAGATCTTTGGCAAATTGTACAAGCTTGGAAGTTCTAGACGTCGGAAATAAAAAGATTAACGACACATTTCCATGTTGTTGGAAACTCTTCCTTAGTTGCAAGTTCTTGCCATACTATCCAACCGATTTCATGGTCCCATAAACATTTCGAAGAGTAAATTTCCATTTCCTAAGCTTCGAATCGTTGACCTCTCCTACAATGAGTTCACTGGCCATTTGCCTGCAAGGTATTTTGAATATTTCCAAGCTATGAAGAACAAAACTATGCCAGGCAAACAATACATGAGTCAGAGTCATTATTACGATTCTATAGTAGTGACAGTAAAGGGGGCATGAGATCGAAATGCGGAGAATTTTGACTATCTTCACAACATTCGATTTTTCATCCAATAATTTTAGTGGAGAGATTTCAAATTAATGTCATTGAAAAGCTCAATTCTCTCAAAGTGCTTAATTTTTCTCATAATAGCCTCACTAGCCATATTCCATCGTCTTTGGGAGATTTGAAAAGCCTTGAATCGTTAGACATCGCTTCTAAGCAACTCATCGGAAAAATTCCAAGCCAATTAACAAGTTTGACATTTCTTGCAGTCTTGTATCTTTCATGGAACCGTCTCCATGGGCCCATACCCTGGGGTCAACAATTAATACATTTGAGAATGTTTCATATGTTGGGAACTCAGAATTATGTGGGCCAGTTTCCATTGTCAAAGGAATGTGAAGATAATAATCGAACAAAAGTACAGCCGACGGTGTTAGAACAAGCGGAAGTTGATTCAGATTTTGATGAATTTTTAGACCAAATGCAGTTTGCTGGGATTTCATGATCAATTGGGATTGTTTTTGCTGCACTGTTGCTAAAGGAAATGAGCTGGATGAGGAGGTGATATCTACTGAACTAGTGTGGAAGATCGATCTTTTGTTGAGTTCATGATCTATTGAGGTTGTTACTGGAATGTTCAATCTGACTGTT
Organism: Rhododendron ferrugineum; assembly: GCA_025642025.1. Taxonomy (NCBI): domain Eukaryota; kingdom Viridiplantae; phylum Streptophyta; class Magnoliopsida; order Ericales; family Ericaceae; genus Rhododendron; species Rhododendron ferrugineum. The sequence continues at coordinate 4,686,197 of JAOTQK010000024.1, read as the reverse complement.
TGAAACCATTCAATGTCCACTGAATGTGTTTTTCTTTTCTTTTCTTCAGGCTTATACAGTACCTCTTCTCCGTGGTCTGTATTTGGTCTCTCCTTGATGTACCCTTTGTTGCCTATCAAAAAAAAAATTGTGGTGATAGGTTATGGGTGTGGAATGACACTTGGACTATTTGTAGAATCTCTCATGTTCTTAATTGGTAGACCTAAATTGTTTATAAGACTTGCTCAAAGAGAAATGCCTAGCTAGAAGTGTTGTGAGAGAGGAAGAAGAAATAGGGAAGGAGCAAGGCAAAGTGGGTAACAAAACTTGCGGGTGGGAAAAAAAAAGGATAAACAGAGAAAGAAATTAAAGAGGAGAGGGAAGAAAATTTCTGCCATGCTCGTTCCGAGTGGTATGGGAGTATAATACTCCCATGCAATAAAAATATGTAAATTACGACCGTTAAACCAAAATCACCTACAAAAAATAAGATCGATCAATTTGCTATGTTTTTGCCAGAAAATCACAATATTACTGATAAGTATAAACTAACCTCCCAAGGTCAGCCCAGGCAATTAAGCCCAACACAACACGAAGGTCCATGTAGGGGGCCTAATAATGCGGAGCTTAGCTTGACCTATGATCACAGCTCATGTCTAGCTCAGCCAATGAGCTAAGAAACGGTACATCTAGCTCGATCTTAGAGCTAGGAGAGTGAGGGAAGTGGTAAGCCAACCACCTGAAACCAATCACTATAAAATATTCTACAGAGGAAATTCATAGAGTCTAAAGGACTCCCGAAACAACCAAGGTCTTATCCTACAATAAAGGATAAGGACCAGAGATCCCAAGGGATAAACCTCTACGAACTTATATGTTACAAGGACTCTTGATATAGATGAGAATCAAAGAGTCCTAAGCTAGGGAAGACACTACAAAGCTCATTAAGTCTGTCATGTACGGATAAGCCCAAATGGTCCCAGTTCCAATGGAGATCTTAGCACCGTAAGGACTCATAATAGCAATGGCAAAGTCCAAAGGTGAAAGGACTCTTCAAACCTGATAAAGATCAGGGGAGTCCTAAGGTGGGGAGGACACTCCAACACCTATCTATACCCACCACGAGCGGATGAGACTTAAGAGTCCCGGTCCCAAGGGATTCCTCCCAAGATGCCTATATAAAGATCACACCTCCATATCACAAAGGTACGCAACTCATACACAATAAACTCAACTCTCTCCATATCTCTACTGACTTAGGCATCGAAGGGGCGATGTCGACAGCCACGCCAGTGCCCATAGTTTACCGTTTCTATTTTGCAGGTCATTAATCGAGCACATTAAAAACCACCTCACCCACTTGGAGGATTAGGTGAGCGGCCGAAGGACCTCACTTCCGAAGGTGCTGGAAACCGCTTCATCAGCTGGCACCATCTGTTGGAAACGTAAGAAATTATTCTTAACCTTCCACGGTGAACAGTTTCTGTAATGGATACTCAATTAACGGCCTCAGAGAGTCGCAGTACATCGCCTCCAACCCCGAGTCATCAAGTTGCCACGGAGAACACCACGCTCATGGTGACCCCAGAGGCGTTCATTACCCTACGAGAACAAGTTAAAACGATGCAAGAACTGGTTTATGACTTGCGAGATCAAGTAGGGATCTTAACCTAAAGGTTAACGGATGTGTCACAGACAAAGGTAGAGTTAAACAAACGACTCACTAGACCAGATGAAAGTCCCCTAGAGGAACAGAAGACTAGCAAAGTGATCAATTCCAAAAAGAGGCAGGCCAAGCCGCCTCTGGAGAAGCCAGCCTCTAAACAAGAAGCCCTACCACGGGTGCAGATCCGAATCGAGGGGTTCGTTAAACATGACAGAAGGCAAACTCCCACCATAATGGAGGAGTTAGACCAAGCAAATGACTCACCCTTCATTGAGGAAATAATGAGGTTTCGCCATCCACGGGCATTTGAGGTGCCTTAATTTGGAACATTTGATGGCTCAACAAAATCGGTGGATCACCTAGGAATGTATAAGTCTCTAATGCATCTCTAGGCAATGCCGGATGAGATCATGTGTCGAGACTTTCCCTGTAACGCTAAAAGGAGGTGCACGAGCATGGTTCAATGAACTTCCATGGAACAACATAAAAATTTCAAAGAACTCAGTGACATCTTTGTAAGTTACTTTACTTCTGGCCAACGCTACGGCAAGCCAAATACTCAACTCTTTGCTATAGAGTGGAGTAAGACGGAGTCATTGCGTGATTATACTACTAGGTTTATCAAGAAATTTGATGAGGTGGATGATGTGGAGGACAACGTCCCCATAACACCCTACATGGCAGGGCTACGCCCTAGCCATTTCTTTTATCTTCTCTCACAAGAACCACCTCAGACCATGGTTGAGCTGAGGCAACGAGCACGAAAATATGTTGATGCCGAAGAAGCCTCGAAAGCTAAACATTCTGAGGACAGCCAAATAGGGTATTCTCAAGCTGAAAGAAAAATGAAAAACCCATTCAGGTAGGCAAAACCAAGTCCCAAAAGAATTAACGCTAGGACCTCCCATGGAAGGGAGGGGGCCCGCCAGAAGGAAAATACAAACACCTCACCCCGCTCATTGCTACGCCTGAGCACATCCTGCAGGATCTACGGAATGACTCAAACCTTCAATGGCCTGAAAGATTATGAAGCGATCCCAGAAAGAGGTCTCGTGATAATACCTGTGTGTTTCGCAGAGACCACGGTCACAATACAGATGATTGCATCAATCTCAAGCAACAAATCGAGAGCTTGGTTCGACGAGGTCGGCTCCAAAAGTTTGTTGCAAGGAAATACACAAAAGACCTCTAAGGGAGAACGACAGGAGAAGGAGCCCCACCTCAGGTCAAGCCCACACGATAAAGATTTGCAAGGGTCTAGGGAGTCTAGCTCAGACAAAAAGCCTAGGCTAAAGTCAAATAAACGTCAGGAGGCCAAAGTAGCTAGCCAGAATAAAGAAGTCTCCAGACGTCACAATCACCCGAGTGAACAGAGATGCAAGGGGGATTCATGATCTGAAGAATTAAGCTTAAAGCGCTTAACCGGACCATAAGGTTACCTCCACCTGTCAATTCTTTATTTTTGCTGCTAGATGTCCCATTTACATATGAGGACTCCTACATTCTTTACTTTTGAATGTTATTTCAATTCATAATGATATTCGTGGCTCTGCTACAAGTCATATGAACCTTCTTAGTTTTTGACAAATAAGGCTGCTGGTCATACGCAATAAAAATTGCCATGTCTCAAGGCGATAGTGCCTCGCTTTAATCTACATTGCAATGCCTTCTAAAAGGAAGAAGCTAAGTCTCATGCATTCACTGTCCGGCTTTTTATAGCTCTATCTGTACAAGCCCAACCAAAGCCAAAATCAAGAAATTATAAGGCCCAAGAGCCTGGGAAATAAATTGTAAAAAGCCTACGAAGCTTACATAACTAGCAAATAAAGATTGCTCACAAAGGACCTGAGTTTAAATACAGGTTTGCGCGCCCCAACCAAGCAGCAAACATGACGTAGAAGTTTAAAGGTTAAACATGACTAGCAGACCTGCTTGGTCATAGCTCAAATAGGAAAATCAGGACGAACAACAAAGGGTCCTCCTAGGATTTGTCAAATGTAGCTATTAAAGTGCATGGTGCCATATGTAAAACAGAAGGAAACATCCAGTACAGCTACATGGTAGCGAAATAAACACATCTCAAGGGATGTGGGGACCATTACAACTTAAAAAAAAAGAGATCTTTGGATCCTTATCGCAACTACTAAGACCCTTAGGCCTGCCCCAGAGAATCCCCTGAAGCCTTCATCAAGGCCCGCCTTCAACTGCAGGCTCGTCTCCGCGAGGAGGAGAGGGAATACAAGGAGCTGGTTGACCTCGGAAAGCAACCAACTCATTCCAGTTGGCTATCAGTATCAGCCGGATGGTCTTCTCCATGGTGGACATTGTACCGGTCATGGTATTGACCCTCTCTGGTAGTTCAGTAATGGTGGCCTTCAGGCCCTGGATCTCAAGGCTAAGAGCCTCAACTTGTTCAATAGAGAGTTCGCTTCGGTTGTTGGCCATTGAAGAAATGCTTGAAAGACTAATAGTATGAGATGGAGGGTATTAGCTTTTATAGATCCAACAAAGAAATTCTACAGGTTCCATGAATGGCGTAGAAGTCTAAGTGACTCCTCGGATAACGCTTGTTATTAATAAAACCCGGAAGCTAAAAGGTCTAAGGACCCAAGGAAATATGATCATGAATACAAGAGCCAACCAACCATCCAACGAATCTATCGACGGTGTGGAAAAGAGCTGTCCGAACTTCCTAAAAAGGTACGAAGTATTTACTTTAATTTTACTTTTCCATATGGCCATTTTTATGCATGCATTAGAAATAAGACTAAGCTCAACAACATATTAGTTATCAACGAGTCGAAGCTCACAGAGCTCAGACTGACATTTAATTCCCAAAGTGTTGACAAGTCCCCGTGGTCCAATCCCAAGAATAGGCACTGAAGAGTCTCAGCTCTAAGGGGCTAAGACTAAAAGTCCGAGTGTGTGGCCTAACAGCCTCCTCAGTCCAATCCAAAAGAGCTCTGGACTAACAAACTTGAGTTTAAATCAAATCTCGATAAGTGTTGAGTTAGCTAAAGCGCGCAGCTACTCAGTACGTAAAAATCCGAACTCAGCCATTGACCCAGTAAATCTACAAGATCATGGGCCAGCCAAGGACGCCTGATGGTCTAGCAAATCCGAGTTCAGTTGTTGTCTCGGTACGTTCAGGGCTACCTAAGCCAGCCAAAAAGAATGAAACAGATTTTTACAAAGTTTACTACGGGAAAAAAAAAACATTGAGCAGTAACTCCTGAGGTTAGCTAGGACTGTCACAGATTAGCTCATATGAATAAACGAACTTACAGAGGCATTAACACCATCTTAAGTTCTTGTCCCAGAGCGTATTAAGCAGCCCTGAAGTGTCCAAGCTTAAAAAGCTCTGGACAATAAAATTGAAAAAGGTGGTTGCTGAGCCACTTATACTATAGCTTATTTATTGAGCATTGAAGAGTTCTGAGGAGCTAAAAGTCCGAAAATGTGGTCTATAGTCCCATTTGGCCAGAGCTCATTGAGCTCTGAATTACAGATCCGAGGGAGCCTACAAGCCCACTCGGACCAATTAAACTCGATGAACACTGAACTAATAAGTTCAAAAGAAATCAAAACCTCGGTAAAAATAAGAGGCCCTGGGCCAGCTGATAAGAGATACACAGTAGCCCAATAGAGAAAGCAATATGTTAAGGTTAAACGCCGCAGGCTAGCTAAAACCTACATGATGCAGAAATCCAAGCTCAGTCGTGAGCTCGATATATCCAAGGATCTGGAGTACATCTCCACCTGACTCAATAAGGTCACTCTAGTGCACCTCAATAAAAGCTCACTAGCTATCAAACCTCATGCTACTAGCTTGGTGCCCATCGTGGGATGAGCTCTGAAATAAACCTCATGCTAGAAGCATGAAATGAGCTTTGAAATAGACCTCATTCAAAGAGGTCAGCTGTGAGTGAAATGACAGGGCCCTAGCAATAGAACTTGACCTTGCCAAGGAGAGGAGAGAAAGGGCCCTGGTGCATTTAGCTTCCTACCAGGAACAACTAATGAAGAGTTACAACAAGCACGTTCACCCACGAGAATTTGGTACGTTGGGGACCTTGTACTACGAAAGGTGCTCGGCAATACCAAAGTGGCAAACGAGGGCAAGTTGGGTCCAATTGGGAAGGCCCGTATCGAGTAACTGAAATTGTGTGCATTGGAGCCTATAAATTGGCGGACCTGGATGGGAACCCGGTGCCAAAGCCCTGGAATGTCCATAATTTGCGGAAGTTCTTTGTTTAAAAGACATCAGTTTACTTCTTATTCTGTTTTAGGATGACATAATTGTGTGGGAATTATGAAGAATATTCCCTTGTTTATTATTATTTGATTAGTTGCAAGGGGTACGAGTAACGCCCCCTTGAGTTCAAAGATTATGAATAAAATCACTTTTCTACAATATATTGATTTTTCAGAAATTTTGTTTCCTATTTTTGTGCACTTCTGGTTGATTTTATTCTATCAATATGAAATATGAACTTGTTTTCTCTTTTTCCTCTTTCGTATTGGGGAGCAGGGAATGGGCACGAATGCCCTGGCACGTACGAACACACGTGTTGACTGTCTAAAGTATGAGAAACTTAGATTTCACAAGTAGGAAAACACTTGGATTGCATACGTAAAAATGCATAGTTTGCTAAGTATGAAAACACTTAGGATTCTATCTAAGTATGAGAAACTTAGAAGCATACGAACAAATGTTTTTCAAGTATGAAGCACTTGGGGAGAGACGTAACGAGGTACGTCTAGAGCATTTGACTAAGTCTGAAACCACTTGGTAATTATATGCATCTGGAACGGCAACGAACAATTGTGTATAAGTACACACAATTTTTCTGAGTAAGCCTGGTAAGTATAATTTAACAAGTCCAAAGATAATGGTACAAGATACTTAAAACGCCAAGGAGGGCCGAGCAAAACTTAAAGGCTGTGCAATGACCACAAAACATGCTATTATGCCATGAAAGGCCGAAAACTTGTATTATCAAAGTGTTACCAGGGTATTAAAAGTACTGATGCCACGCAGGGCTAAAACACTACAGTCATGCAGGACCTGCAAAATTGTTTTAAATGTTTTGAAAGGCAGGACAAGTACTTACTCATTAGTCCAGGTTCTGGACCTCTGGGGGGGTGTCACTTGAAACCTCTATATTCACTTCAGTGCTGGGACCACCACCAGCATCATTTTCCTCCAGGTTGATGGTCTCATTGGTGGCCTCCCGAATAGGTGAATGTTCCGTTTGAGCATCCTGAGTCTCCATTTGGATGCCCTCGTCAGCATCGGCAAATTCATCAATGTTCTGGTCGATGCCGTCTTCCGGGTGCTCCTCGGGAACATGGGAGGCCCCAACATAGCTGTTGGGTAGGTCATTCTCTACCCACAAAGGAGAATCTTTAGCGACGCCAACCTTTGTTAGGCAAGCTTCCCAGCTTGCGGCCCATATTTGGTCTTGGATGGCCGGCATCTGTTCAACATAGCTAGCAGTCGCCGCATCAAAGCCCTTTTGGTACCCCTCCTCGTAGGCAACCTTTTTGGTATTGTCCATCTCGGACAATGCCTAGCTAAGACTGTCCTCCGTGGTTTCAAGCTTCCATTTCATTTCATCCGCATCAGCTTTAGCCTTGTCTCTCTCACGCTCAAGCCTTGAGACTGTTCGCAACAGTCGGGTGTTGTCGTTCAGGAGTCTGATCCTCTCAGGTTCAATCTCCTGCAGCTTTTGGCCAAGTGCTACCATCTTCTGAATAAATTGAGAACATCCAAAAGTGTTAAGATTAAATACAGGAGACGTTGGAGGTTGATTAAAAGTATCACGATATTTTACCTTGATTCAACTGACAAGACCAATGGATACCAGTCGATCTGGAGGGGACCCAGATTCCTTCTGCATGTCAACTAGTAACAGTAGGCCTTGAGCAAGGGCTAGTGCAGTTTTTGAGGAACTTGCATTGTCACCAACGTGTACTGGCCGATCACCCCTAATGAGTTAAGGGGCCTAGGCTTGAGGAAGCACCTGTGTGCTCGGCGATATGGGCTGGTCGTTTGGTATGTCAGCTTGCGCGGATGAATCGACTGGGTCCTCAGTTCTAGAGCGTTTATCACTATGAACGTCACCACCCTCGAAAACGGTGCCAGATTCCCGAGGAGATGAAGTGCTCCGGGTGGAGACTCCCCTGGTGCGTCGGGTTGGCGGAGGAACATGATCCGTGGATGGTACCCGGCCAGAAGTACCATGTCCTGGTGCAGATACAATTAAGAGAGAGCTCAAATTCATGGGTTGTCGAGTCATCGTACCTGAATTTGGTGGAGACGGGGAGTAACCAGACGATAAGGATTGACTGGTATCACGATCAGGAGCTAGCTGTTCGGGCTGTCGTTGTGAGGGCCTTCTGAGAATCACACGGGGCAGTGGGATGCCTTCGTAAATAGGTACTTCACCTGGCTACCCGGCGATTGTCACTCCAGCACTGGATCTTAAGTTCCTCGGCTGGGGAGCAGACGAAGTTGAGACAACACTAGTACTTGGGTTGGTGAGCCTTCTATCAATAAACCCCTTGTAAGCAGGATTGTATCCCAACAGCATGTCTGCGTTGCGCCTCCGACCAACTGTCATAGTGCCAGGTTCACCTGTGTATCTGAGAACCCAATTAATATCCGTTGTTCGGACGTAACTGGGTTCCCTTCTTGGATGCTTGTTAGCGTTTGTTGCTGAAAAAAGGAGCACAAGAGTAAATTTGAAACGCAAAGAGAGTGCAGAAGAGAAATACAATAGAAATCACAAGAACTAACGAAGCAAATTAGGAGCATACGTGGGTAGCCCCATGTGTGAGGGCAATGAAAGCCCACCACTTGGTTGTCTTCCCCCGTTGGCTCAAAGCCTCCAGTGACGTAGAGGAAATCAATTTCGTGATCTCAAGCAGAATCTGGTAGGTTTAGCACGAAACGCTTCTCTACCTTTTTAACCTTGAGGTAATACGTGTTGTACTCGAGGTTTAGCACGATGCTTTACCACCATTGGATATCCTAGATCCTGAGTTGCACTCCCAAAATCCTATTTAGGGCTACGACCCCCATTACTAATCTAAAGAAGTTGGTAGAAACTTGCATGGGCGTGAGTCAGTACCAGTTCAAGACGTGATGAAGTAATGGGTGAAGGGGAAACGAACTCCGCCTTCGACAATGGCTACGATGGGGATACACATTTTGTCCCACGAACCGCCATCCCTATCTGCATTTAAGGGGGCGAGTTCAGGCCCAACATTATCAGGAACGCTATACTCAGTTCTAAAAGCCGCCATGGCAGCAAGGGTTTCACAGAGTTTCCTAAACTTGCCGGGTTTAGGGGCATTTTCATTTTCATCCGCCATGGATACTATAAAGATGCTAAAAAGAGGACGGAATTTGGAAATGGGAACGAACGAAACCCTAGAAGCAGCAGAATCTGAGAAAGAAATCTCAGAGTCAAATAAGAAAAGGAGAAAGAATGAGAGTCTTACGATATTGATTACGGCGGTTGCTAGAGGTACAATCGAGCGGCAATGGAGGAGGTAAAAGGGAAAACTTTTCGCCTAATTAGAGAGAGAGAAAGAGGATTTTTGAAATATGGGTAAAAGCCCTAAAAGAACCCCTAATGGGAATTTAGGGACTAAGACGGAGACAAAACGTCCCCTCTCACTCCGTTACATGAAAAGTAACGGAAAGTGGATTTCGAAGGATACCGTTCTGACACCGTTTGGCTGGAACGTCAGTTGGAATTAAATGCAAGGTGTACAAAATACGCCACGTGGAATCATTACCTCGAGAAGGTATAATGACTAAAGTGCCAAAAAACATCAAAGAGTATAGATGCCATGACTGCACGGGACCTAAGGAGTTTGGCTCCAGATCTGTTTCTAGCTTTACCCGCAGCCTCTGAGAAGTGGCAACGAGCAAAGCTAGGGAGCAATTGTAGGGAGGTATTTCCGAACAAGCACAATAGGTGGCCGAACACGTGGTATATAGGAGGACGTAGTAGATGAGACAGGTCATACTACCGATGAGGGCAGTGTTCGGCGAGCAGGACCAAAGGCATGAAGAGTCAATGTTCCACGTCATAGGTAAGGTCCAGTGGCATGTGAAGTCACTGGACCAGTTAATCTGTTCGGCAAAGAGATGACCTAACAGAGGGAGATCTCTAAAAAAGATAATCTTAAGTGATGAAGCGGTAGGAGTGTTCTAGAAGAAGAACCAAATATCCAGTTAAGATAAGTAAGAAGACAGTCCTAATATGGAACGAGTCCCATAAAGGGAAGAACCCCTACGAGTTTGGGATCTCCGCTAATTGGGAAAGAGGATCCCTGGAAGGCTAGGTTTCCTGTATGAGACAGGAAACGTAGGGCAACAAGGATGCTTGGAAAGCAAGCAAACGTATATCTATAAATACAAGGTAAACCTGCTGGCAAGAGTTACGCAATAAGTTGCACAAAAACTTTACTTTCCTACTGAATTAGGGTTTTCGACCAGTACGAGAGACTAACTTAGGCAACAGAGGGCCTTTGCCACAAAAGGCAAATGTGCGCTCACCCCTTGTTTGTTTTGCAGATTAGGGTTCCGGCGAATGCATTAGGGTTCCGATTGAACAACACGAGGAGCCGTTGCAGTCCAGTGCTGTTCTAGGTACTGTTTGTTTTTTCCCACCTACATCGACAGAGAGAGGTATCAACTCAATCCTACAGAGGGTTGGTTTATCAACGTACAACACTTCTACAACAATGCAATTCAAAGGCTTGAAGACGAAGTTGGCAGATTTGAAGATGAGGAACGCCAATTACGCGATGAGGTAACCTATCTCCTTAATGCTAAGTCACATGGCTATTCAAGTATTATGCATTCAGGCCTGCCCGAACTGCCTAAATTCCAAAATGGTGGCTTTGTTGATCCTCATACTCAGAACTTTGGGGGCCAAGTTGAAGAAAACATCAACATTTAGTCCTGTACCGTTGCATCCAACGAAGAACTCTTATAGAAGTTTATTTATCCATGGGATGCACTTTTGCATAGGCTTGACGAATCCAACAAGGCCATTATCAGCTCTAACCAGGCCATCGATAAAGCGATGGCTAAACTCAAGGATAAGATGTCAACTCCTACTCCATCACCGGTATCACGGTTTGACACTTTAGACTCGACTTCAGGCCTGAATGTGTCTAAACAAGCCTCTAGCAAGAACACCAGGCCTTTAGGCTTCTTTCAAGCCTTAGCTTCCGAAAGGCCTGCACTCAAGGGGGCAAAATTCTTAGTTCAGGCCTTTGAGGATTCCCGACCAGCGACAAGGCCTAGGTGACAACAGTTTCAGGCCTGAATGCAGCAGTAAACATTCAGGAGTTTGAATAACTTATAGATGGAAATCTATTTCCAGGCCTAGAGGAGCAAAACGATAGGCCTGTTTTGATGCAAGAAGAGCAAGATCTCAGGCCTGGAATAAGCCAGAACATGGGAAGTCCAATTATGAGGCAAGATCAGCCCATTTTCTCATCTTAAAAGCTTTCTGAAGTCTCTGAAGGGCTACCACATCCAGATTCAGTCATGGGCAATGAGCAGATCATTGATGCAGGTCAGGAATGATCTAGGCCTGCCATCAGCCATATTGGCAGGTCTGAATTACATGTGGCAGCTGTTCTAGAACAGAAGGAACGACATGAAGAGGAAGAAAACGACGACACTCCAGGGCTTGACTATGATTCATTTGTGATTGGAGATCCTCTTCCTCCCCTGGTAGATGAAGGCCTTTTTGGCATTATCCAAATTGCCAAAAGGTATTTCAAGCGTAGGCCTTAAAGCTGTAGAATCACGCCCACATTAGATTTGTGGGGCACATTAAAAGCGAGTGTTCTTCACTTGGCTTACATAGAAACACCAAAGTGGTGTCAAAAAGGGCTAAGTAGAAGAAAGTTCTTTAAAGGCCGAAAAAACATCTCTAAAATGTTCGGCCAAGCCCTATCAGTCATTGTGTAAGCCTTATTTTTAAGTTCTTATCAAGCCTTTTCCCCAGAGGTTCAGGCCTACCAATATAATTTCAATCCTTGCTAGGCTTTTCCATGGTTCAAGCGTGGACACAAGCCTTATATTGGTATAAATAGGCCTTTTTGTAGTAAAAGAGGCCCTTTAAGCTCTTTCTTTAGGCCTGAGCCACCTTTTTAGGCTTTTCAACGTATTTCCAGGCCTTGTTGTCAAACCTTTTGTAGCTTCTCTGCAACCGGGACTAAAAAGAGGCCTCGTATTGGTGTATGAAGGCCTTTTCCACAAAGATGAAGGCCCTTTGAGCTCTTTAAGTAGGCCTGAATCTTAATTATGAACACTCTAAGTGGGAGTTCAGGGCTTCCAAACATATTTTTAGGCCCAAACATAGGCTCTATTGGCATAAACATGTCTAATAAGAGGCGATATTCAAAGCCTTGAGATTTAGCTCTAATATAGGCATGATCATCATCCAATTGCTCCATGTAGCCCTAGAGGATGCAGGTTAAGGCCTTTTATCTTTAAGAAAGGCCTTTGAAAGGCCTGTCCAACCAAAAAGATTGTTGGCAAACTCATTCCAAGGTCGGAATTTAGAGACTATTGTAAAAGGCTTGAAGGAAGCGTGGAAAATGCCTAATGCCTACAATGTCCATAGGCAAGGCAAACACAAAAAAAGACATGCTAAAACTGATGTTGAGGCTTATTTGGATGCCAAAAATGGTTTTACTTTTTATACATGCCTTGATCCGAAAAGTAAAGAATCAAGGCATGGAGGGGCATTGTTTACACCCACTTTTGGCCAAATTCTAAAAAGAAATTTGTTAATGGATTAATGGTCCAAATTAACATTTTGGGCCTTGGTTGAATTAGACCTCGATTGATTTAGGCCTTTGGTCGAATATATAGTGGGGCTTTTTAAGGCTTGTTCGGCCCAATTGAGTTACAGCCCAGATTAGGTTCAGGCCTTAGCCCAACTAATCAAAGCTCAAACTAGTTTTTCTAGCCTATTTAGGCCCCGTTCCGCTTTCTCCCAAAACCTTCTTTTTCAAAAAGAAGGTAATTTCAAATTTAAATATAACGAAAATGAAAAATAATTTTTTAATTTTTTTTGCACTATTTAAAAGATCTCAATGAGATCTATCAAACAAGATCCATATTGGTAAGAAAATTATTTGCGTCAACACATGATTTTTTACCTTGAAATTACCTTCTTTTTTCAAAAGTGGAACGCCACCTTAGCCCAATTAGGCCAAGATTTGTTTTTTAGGTCTGGACCCAGTTTTTCGAATTCAGTCCTGAAAATGAAGAAGTCAAAAATGCCATAAGCTGCTTAGTCATGCCTGGGAAGCAAGCTGCTAACAAGTAGCTGAAAGGCCTAGAAGGTTCTCCTTAGTAAGCTGCTCCCAAACAGCTCAAAGGCCTAGAAGGTTCTCCTTAGCAAGCAGCTTACAAGTAGCTCATTTAGGCCTGTTTGGCCTTTGTTGCACAAGAAAAGAGGGCACAAGTTCCAAAAATGCCTTTGGTCTTGAATCTTCTTACATAAGGAACCAACTTAGAGCCTTCAAGTTCAAGGGCCTACAAGGGACAAAAAGTGGCTAAAATGTCTTCTCTTTTACAGAAAAGTTTCAGCTTTTAACCTTAAAAGGTCCCAAAAATCTTCTTTTAGCAAGTATCTATGCAAAAATAGGCAATTTCAGGCCTGAAAATGTTGTTGTCAAGCTTGAAAATGCAGCTGAAGGTTTGGAGTAAGGAGCAAGGCTTGGAACATGTGGCAGCCATGCATAAAGGCAAGTGGAAGCAGCTCAAGGCCAAGAACTTTGCCTATAAATACCAAAATTGAAGGCCTTAGAAAAGGTCCCCGACCAATTAAGCCCATGGCTTGCTCAAATCATCTTTCAATTATCTTTACTTTCTAGCAAAGTTTTTTTATCTATTAGTCCAATGTAGCCCAGCCTAGATTTTATTTCCTTTCATTTCTTTGTACCCAAACTTTGATAAACCGTTAATGAAGTTCTTTTAATTTCATTGCACCTTGTTTCTTTTTTAATGAAGTTCTTTTAAGCGGTCCTTAAATAATTAAATCGAATTCTATTTAATTAAAACAAAAATTTAAAGAAAAGCTAATATTACGGAATTTTTTATTTTATTAAAAAATTCAGAATATTACAGATCATTGCATGCAAGTTGGTCATTTTTCGTGCCAATTTTCAAATAGTGTGTTGTTTTGGATTTTTGGGAAGTGTTTGAGTTTTATCTCACTTATTGCTTATGCAATTCAATCACATCTTGCAAATTGTTACAGTTTTAATCCTGACTTTAAATTGTTTCTCCGCCCTAATTGGCTAAAAAATGATTAATAAAAGAAGAATCTCAATATTTTCACAAAATGCCTAAGTAGAGACCGATTTCCGGATTGGACAAGAAGGGTGCCTTAAAACTCTTCCCCTCTTGTAACCTGGCTCTGGAACCCAGATATGGTTATGACGGACTGATGCTTTCACTTTTTCAAATCAAATAGCATGTAAGGCATTTCAAATTTGGCTCATTGGGTGTTGGACCTTCAAACCCAAGTGGCGACTTTGAATTTCGAACGCTCGTCCCGCTAGCGCTCCCTCGATCCGGGCCCTTTCTTTGGAAACTGGAATTTCCAAGGGCATGTTGCCCACAGTGGTGGAGTTCCCCGCAGGTGCTCCCCGATTCTCTCATCCTCTCTGCTATCTTTCTCTCTCTCTCTCTCACTCTTTTTAATTTCCACACTTCCAACTTGTACAAACAAAACTCCTACCCATATATAGATATAGATGGGGGAAGCAGACAAAGGGTTTTGGATAACTTGTAATCCCCAACTCAATCAAGCAACTTCAAAAAGTCATCTTTGGTCGTAGCCTGAGCATGGAACAGTACCCACAAGTTTTTCTCATTCAAATCAAGCTTACCATATTTCAACATCTCCCCGTAAGCGCGCTTGATTCTCTCGTCCAATGCGTCTATCTCGTTGTCTCTGAGCCTAGTGGGTTTTTCTGTCTGTCTCTCGCCACTAGAACAATCGCATGTTGTTCGTGTTAGCCCAAAGGTTTCTATGACTACCTTGTTGATTTTGATGATAACAAAATATATTTTATTGAAGAAGAAATATAATTAATATTGTGATATTTGGTACT
>JAOTQK010000024.1:4623111-4643682 GCA_025642025.1 Rhododendron ferrugineum | reverse complement strand
ATCTTGGTATCGGGTATCCGACACAGGTATTTGTTATATCTAAGAAGAGCCCATGTAACTGAGGATTACATTGACACATGTCTTTTCTATCTGAAATATAGGATGCTTGATTTGAGTGGGTACAAAGTTAAGAAAAGAAAGGAAAAAAAAAGTGATATTGCTGCCATCCTAGTCATGAATCCTTAGAGATTTCGGAAAGGGATTCTTACTGTATTTTTCTCTGTTAATGTAGGATTAATGCTCGTGGAGGCCAGAATACGGTACAAAGAGGGACTTCTTTACTGAAGAACTTTCAAGCTGTATTACCCCCTGTTCACAGCACTGTTCTTGTATAGTGTACACTTTCTTGTGCAACTTAATTTTCAGCTGGTGTCTGGCTTTAGTTGAATAAATTTGAGTCTTGCGGTCATGAAGAGATTTACTTGCAGGATTGAAAGCCATGTACTTTCATTTGTGAACTAGTTTCTGAAGCACGGTTCTGTATGTGTACAACTTTTCTTTTCTTTTTGCTTGTTTATGCATTTGGGCTGTACTTTGAATAAAAATTTGAGGTATACTTTCATCAGAAGACAATTGTAAATTTCTCTGCTTGGATAGTTGTTGGCGACAACTTATTTCCAATAGTCTGATCAGCTTGGATGTAGGGTTATAGTTGGGTTGACAACTTATGGATTTCTTGACTTTTACAGGAGCGACATCAACCTTAAGAGCATCTGCAGCAGAATTTACGATATTTTGCCTAGAAACCGTAGTTTGCTACCCTTCTCTACAAATTCTACTTTTGTATCATTTTATATCTTGAACTTTTAAAGGTTTTGCTGGAGCTTTTTTAAGACATGCATGATTGAACCGTCGAGACTCTTAGTTTTTGACATTTCCTACCTCTGCTCGAGATGCTATAAGAGTCTACACACTTCCAAATTATATACATAGATGACATGACAGGAATCATGCACATTTGTTTCTTCTCTGTGCAGTAATGCACTCAAGTGAAATTCCATGTGCACTTCTTCTCTGTGCATTTTTGTTGCTGATTCAAATTTCAGAGTCCACTTTTGTTTCTTCCACAAGCTAAACACACACGGATGAAGGAAACTCCTAGTTTTCAATTGTGTAATGAGCTGAAGACTCTTGCAGTAATTGATACTTCGTTTATTGTCACTAGAGAGCATTCCTGAAAGCCATCGACAGAGTCGATCCCTCTTCCCAAAGGGGTACCTATTGCCTGAGAAGAGTGTGTGGGGCTGCGGCATAGGAGTATTGTATGGAAGCTTCCCAACTGCAATCCACATTGAACTTTCTCACCTTCACACTCGGGCCGCTAGCTTCTCAACCCATATTATATATGATCCTTCCATCGCCTGCTCTTAGGGGGCAAATGTTTGTTACTCCGTAGCATAATCGAAATAGCCACATCTCTCACCTTGATCTACCCAAATTGTTTTATTGAAAAAATGTTCACCTGACTAAAGGGGCACCAAGGTGCGATCGCCGGAGGCGCCCTCCAGTCCTTCTGTTTCATCAAATTCCCCATCCCAACCCTGCTAAGATTCACAACACTTTGGGCTTCAAAATATTTCAGGATACACCATTTCCATTCCAATTGAATCGTCCTATATTTTCTTTCTTGATATACTCCCTTTAGGGGAGGAGAGGTGCTACTTGTACAGATTTCATATCTGTACCTGCGAGTACATACCCCTTTTAGGCCCGTTTCGGGTTCTCAAAAAAATGATCGAAGCCGCTCATTTTGTTTGAAATATTTTGTTTATGAACCCTACAAAAAATAAGCTCAGTCCGGTATCAATTAGGGTGTGTACGAAACATCCAACTTTGTCCCAGAATTCAAGCTTGAATTCTAAAGCAAAGTTGGAAGTTTAGTAAACGTTCTTATCGATACTGGACACATTCCTTAGCCTTGGCATCCTCCTACCACCCTCCCGTCTCTCTCATTGAGATGTACCCTTTTGAGTAACACGAATAAACAGGGTGAAAGCTTTGGTCATGGGTGAAGGTGATTTGGAAGAGAGAGAGAGAGCAATCTAGCATTTTTTTTTTTATAAGTAAATATATTAGAAACGAGGCATTAAGGGAATGCCGCCCGAATACAAAAAAGGCCCTATACATCGCTCCTACTAGGCCAAAAAAAGTTCGAACCAATCTAAAAATTGATCAATAGCGGGATTACAATCTCCTTTGTCCCAACTATACAAGCTACTAACCACAAATCTTTTGATTCTATACAAAGGCTTTTCAATCCCATCAAAGCATCTCGAATTCCTTTCACGCCAAAAAGTCAACATCAAACAAAGAGAGAGCAATCTAGCATTACGGAAGCAGTAACACATTGTACCATAGAGAGAGAGAGAGAGAAAAGGAGGCCATACAGATGCTTGCTCATAGCCAAAACACTAAATAAGCCCATAGGGCCCTATAAAATCAATTAACCTTTGTGTATCAATTAGAGGGAGTTGAATACTGATAAAAAGTCTTCCATTGTGAAATACAGAGGTTCAGTTCTCCATCAGAACCAATTGTAGGTCTTCCCCCTTTGAAATGGGACTCTTCTCTTCCGTTCTTTTATTTTTATTTTCTGTTACGAGAAAGTTTGTATCACGTGATTACTGCAATCGTGATCACCATACTAGAGATACATGTTATAAATCAGAAGTTAAATCAATTATATCTGAAACTTAAAGCCGATCTTCAGAAGACATATTCCACCCAAAAATCGATCAGAATTGAACCACCCAAAAATATTGGAACTTATTCGAGTACTTAAACTGGACGACGTATCGCTTCCCTCACCACCTTCATACTACAGACCAAAACACCGCCAACAAGATGGTTCCGATTAAAAAAAATTACTTCCTTCGTCCTTTTTTAAGTGTCCTGCTTCGTAACTCCAACTTATTAAAAAAATATCATCATTACACCTTTCACATCAACTTTTTCCTCCACTTTCCTTACTTATCATCATTACACTTTTACTCACTAACTTTTCAAAATGAAATAAACTTTTAGAGACAAAATAGACGATGCACCAACTTTACTCCTCTAACTTTACAAAATGAACACTTATTAATGGACCGTCCAAAATGAAATACTGAACACTAACATATCCCACAATTTATGAAATAGATAGACTTTCAAAAAGTAAAGATGATCTCTTTTCTCGCCCTACCAAAAGTAAACGTCTCGTTACAATGGTTTCATTTGACGATCTTAACCTTTCATTTTATAGCCCCTCGAATCCACGCAAAAACCAAGTGAATCAAATGCCGGCAAACAATTTGAGCCTCTCGGTATTGAACATACATACGTGCAATAAATATTCACAACACGCTACCTTCCAACACTTCTACGCAATGAGTTGTGGGATATTTATTGCACAATTGGTTACCGTTCGGTTCCTCCATCAAGTCATAGTCCAACCCCAACCAACTGGAGCTTGCTCAATTGGTCATAATCATTGTTCCTCCTCACTAGGAAGCCAAGGGTTTGAGCCTTGTCATGGCAAGAACCCCCTCCCCAGGCTACGGCATATATATCGTGTAACCAGGGCAAAAATCGTAGCCCACATCCCACCTGTCTATTGTACAGCAACAGCAGCAAGAGGAGCCAATATATGTTTCTACCTATATCGATTTGTCACATAATCAAATTGACATGGCAGCAAGGATCAAGTGTCCGCGTAAACCTGCTGATGAAATGCTATGAACAGCGACCTTTGCCTCGTCACTAACCAGATAAACGTTGGTGATTCATGCACGATATCTTACATTGTGCTCACCTTTCCTCACTTCTACCTTCATTGAGCACAGGATGTGGCTGCACACACATGCTTTGTGAAACAAGATGTCAGACATAAGATGAGGGGCCTTCCAACTGACTGATCAAACATAAACTACAGCTCTAGTAACAAGGATATCAAAAGCAACTAGCCGATGTAATGTAAAACAAAATATTGCTGTTAGAAGATTGCAATAAGCTAGAAGTAGTGTTGAGCGTTGTTAGCTAAGCGTCCAAAGCATAGAATTCAATGGAAACAAACTTTAAAGATTCAATTCAACAACTAGCTGTTACACAGTGCTACTGGAAACTATTTTTGATATAGCAGGCAGTAAAACACTAAACGAAAGCTTAGCTATACAGGATTAGCTTTTGGTAACACACTTAAACTGCAATAATGATATGCTGCACATAAAAAAAGCCTTACACTCACTTGAGCAAACAATACACATAAACAAGCTTTTATGAGATTGAATTCGAAAAAACCACACTCGCTTGAGCAAACAATACACAGAAACAACTGCAAAGTAAGCTAGAGAAAGAAGGCAACAAAACAATCAAAAGGACATTTAAGCTTTTTACATTCTTTGGCAACACGACGACATCTCAATTACGATACCCTAGCTACTGAAAAAGATTACATTGCTAACATAAAAAGGACATGTAAACTGTTTAGGATCAGGTTTTGGCAACACAGTGACATCTAAAATTCTAAATATTGTACGGTAGCAGAAGATTACATTCCTTTGTCAACACGTTTCCCCTAATGCACCAAAACACCTTCCTACATCTCATTCACTTATGTACAGCAACAAATGCTGTGCAATGGAGTTGATTAGTACATGAAAGATTGCAGCTTATATTGTCTAAGTTAAACTCTGATAATTTTACAGCATGAATTGATCATAATCTGGCACGTATGCAAATGATTAGCTTTTGTTGCTTGTGCTATTACGAGTTTTTATAACACGTTCTT
Source organism: Rhododendron ferrugineum (assembly GCA_025642025.1). Taxonomy (NCBI): domain Eukaryota; kingdom Viridiplantae; phylum Streptophyta; class Magnoliopsida; order Ericales; family Ericaceae; genus Rhododendron; species Rhododendron ferrugineum. Next base: position 4,638,914 of record JAOTQK010000024.1, on the reverse strand, counting down.
TCATATTTCACATATAGGACATCAATCGCTGTTTCTTAAGAGCCAGCATAACGAGTGTGAAGAAAGCACATCTTGGCTATAGCATTCGTTTAGATTGATGACTATGTGCTCAAAGGTTAGAAACATACAGTAGTAATGGTTCAAATCTCATGCTTTAACAATGAAGTCATGTGCTTCTGTGAAATCTGATGCAGGACGATTAAGTAAAGAAATATAAACTACTGATAGGGAACAAGGCATGATATTGCATTTAATCCTGGCAGATTTTTATTCGTGTGATTACTATATATAAGGACATTATTTAGGAGTTTTATTTGTTATTTAAGAGTTCGTATTGAAGGAGCAACTGCTGGGATCAATTGTCTTGATGAGACCACATTGATGGATCTTCAGATACCAAAGATCTGGAGTCAGGACGATCAAGAACATCACAGAAGAAGACTGATCTGGTAGTGCTAGTCCGATATGATGATGATGGTCAGCCGACGATGATTTATGGTGCTAAGATTTGAATGATGGTGAGGCAATCTGGGCTGTGATCCAAGTTGAAATTGGTGATGAGTACTGTAGCTGCGACAAATCTGGTGGTGAGCATGAGGATGTGATGAGCAACGAACTGATGACGGTAAATGTACCCAAGCAGTGAAGATTTGCAATGGTGATGGCACAAGCCGCGTGGATGCTGATATGACTGTCGAAGTGTCTTTTTCTTGTTTCTTTTTCTAAGTGAAGAAATTGATGGAAGCAAAAATGAGCACTGATATGGATCAATGTTTGCTCTAGTATGCAGGACGATTAAACAAAAGAAATATGAAGTCTTATGTATGCACACCTAAAGAAGCCCTAGAAATCTACAGCTAGGGATGCAATGGCATCCACGACAATACTCAACAGAAATTCGTTCCATAGCATAAAACTAATTCAATGAATGGGCCCTTCCACATGATAACTGCAAATTAAGATAAATATCATACCAAATTCAAAGGATAAGCCCTAATAACAACTAAATCTTCTAAAACATATGCTTGTATAGTAATTTTACACAGACAAATTATTTCCAGGATCAAATAAGAATATCATATCTTGTTCCTATCAAGATCCTGATTAGGTATTCGTTTTATGGAAAAAATTTGAGACAATAGCGCAACAAAGTAACTCAGATAAGGAGATATTCACTGAATGGAATATCTGGGTGTTGAAGTGATCTCTGAATTAGTGATAGAGAGCCAATATCGTCATGTCCTTGCCATATCTACCATTATGCTAAAAATTTAAGCGAGCATCATGTAACGCGCATTTCTTACAGGCAGGCCACTACAAGTGACTTGATGCGACCAAGAGTTGAGAAATTGTATCTGAACACTTATAATGATTTCTGATGACATTGATACAGCCTACATTATTTATTTAAGGCCATAGTCAAGCTTAAAATTTTACAATTCTAGCATAAATTATTAGTTTCCTTCTGAAAACCCTAAGGGTTTTTAGGATTATGATTTCTTCCAATATTTAAAAGTTTAAGATAGATAGTTGCAGTTGCAGGGAAGCATGAAATTGATTGTCAAACAATTTCATTGACGCTTCTCTTTCTTTTCCGATTTCTTACGTATTCTCTGGAATCAATATAAATTGAGGCCACTACTCTGGGCCTTCATGGGGGAATCATCTAAACAAATTGACAAAAGTATTGCAGATAGAGCCTTTGCCATCTCCTTGTCCTACTACTAATGTATTTGATGTGAAACTATAGCCAACTGAGCCTTTTCCATCTCCATCTTTTCCTACTTCTAATGTCTTTAATGTTCTGGTATCATGTGATGCCAAGGAAAGATTGTCGCATGACATGAGAAATAAATGTCCTTTCTCTTGTGTGGCCATGGCTTCTGTAACACTGCATGTAGACTGCCCAGTAACTTTTTGGAGCCTAACCACATGGCCCAAGATGCTTAATCACAAGTTACTAGTAGTTGTTTGCATGGTTCCTTATATATCCAGGATCACCAATGTAGACTCCCGATGTGGGATGGGGTGTTACAGTTTATTCTTGTTCCTTTTTTCTTGGGCTTGTGTTTGTTTGTTACCCTGCCTTCCCTTTTGAGGTGGGAGAGGATGCATGCATTAGGCTTAGGTGCATCTTGTTTTTCATGGTTTGCTCCATCATCATCTTGTTTAGCCCATTGGGTAGGCATTGAGCCTTCTCTTTAATTTTTCGTTAAAACAAGCCTAAATAACCACACACAGAGACACAAAAACGCCGATGATGTGTCAATCCTGCCACGAGAATTCTGCTTCCCTGCATCAGCTTCAGGGGTTATCTAGCACTCTGTTTTACGACTCAACTTTTTTGTTCCTCTTCATTCCCTACAAGGACAACAAATCGCACAGAAAAGGGAATCTAGGTTCGACAGAAAAACATAATAAGAAGAAGAAGATTAAATGGCAGAGAATTATTAGTAATCCGATCTTGCAAGATATACCTGTAGTAAGTTGCACTCCAACAAACCATAGAAACAGGATAGCACATAGTTGCCGAAATTCACGTCTTAGAAAAACAGACAAACATCGTGAGATGTACTTTTAAACTTTAGTTGATACTGCGAGACATACTAAACATTTAGTTACTGGAGGAAATTAAGAAAAAGGGAACAGCGGACCTGTCCCGCCTTCCTTGTCAGCATCAGGAATGGTGGAGTAGCAATACAGGTTGTTGGTCATTTCCCAGCTCCAGTCCTCCTTCCTCACCACCAACATGCGGGGCCAACGGTTAATCCTAACATAGTGATCCCTGATCGTTCCTTCTCCCATGAAACTAGTGACAATAGAATAACAAGACTCATGGCCGCCCCATACCTCATCACCAGGGTCCGCAGTTAAGCTCCCATCTGGATGAAAGTAGCGCCGCATGGGTGGACCAGTTCCCTTCCAATAAGGATCAAGATTTCGCCAATATTCTGGGGCTGCCTAGAGGATAAAAAATGTTAGACTGTTCAATGGGAAATGTCAGGAGGGGTAATCTTGATGAAAGTTCACCATAAAATTGCACGACTAGGGTTAAAACGGGAGGGTTGGTGTGAATTTTAGTGGGACATTAATGGTTGGTCCTTTGATTGGTCATTTACCCATTTATGATCCAGTTCACTACCTCAGAGTTACCCCTAACAAAATCAAACATGACATACCCATTAACCCACTTATAAAACTTACATTGTAACTATACACATGCATGTATTTACGTGTAAACATTGCATACACACTATACCTCATAGTTACCCCTATGATGGTGCTATCTGTTCTGTTTCAGAATAAAAGGACACAGTTTTCTGGAAAAGGGTCAAAAGAATTTGTATAGCGTTGAGAGCCACCATATTGTAAGGTCATTAACGTGTGGTTCTCAAAAAGGAAACAAGAGATTTAGCATGATTAATTGGATGTGAACTTCAGAATATCAACAGATATAGCAGATTTATTTCTTCCCACTAAACTTTCCAGTGTTTAAACAGTTTGAGATCTGAGGTGCATCATAACAACCATGGTTCTGTGAAGAACACCAAGAGGGTCAAAATCTCCTACAGGCTTAAGAAATAAACCTTAACTTAAACGGCACATACCTCGTTAAAGTGAAACTCCCAAACATGATCACACAGATCTTCCTTCATGATACGGGTCTGTCATCAATTTATTTATTTATTTTGGCGTTAGAAGGAACCAGAATAAAATCTTTACAGCTCGTGTCTGATGGGGGAGAGGGAGAGAGAGAGAGAGAGAGAGAGAGAGAGAGAGAGAGAGAGAGATGCTAGTCACATACCCGTTGACCATCCATCACAGATATGGAGTAAGCGGCCAACTTTGACAGCCCCCGGACTTGAGATGACCGAGGTATGTGTGCTTTTCCAAGCCATAATTCCTCACACTGCAAAAGAAAGCAAGTATATGCATAATATGCCCAAACCACACAATTGCCCTTGCTACCACAACACAGTTTTTATGCCTGGTAGCCTACCTAAACTCATGCAAAATATTAGCAGCAACTAATGAAAATTCAGCCGAAAAGTTCCAACACAGATGGACAGAAGGAATTTGGGAAAATAAACCATCTATGCAAGGCAATCTACTCTAGCCTAGGGATGATGATTCAGCAAAAGGCACGAGCATTGGGCTACACTGAATTACCTGTGCCCAAATGCTGACATGCAAGGACAAGAAACAGAAGAATCAAATGAAAGACAGCTGTTAAGAACAAAAGAATGCTAGTCAGCTGTCTAGCACATTCAACAACCTATTAGGCGTGTGCTTGTTTCACATGCGACCCCTGACTTGCACGTGGAGAGGCCAACAAAGGATTTGGAACACATAGATCACAACGATATAAAGTGCGACTATGGCACAAACAAAGGAGAAAAGCTTCCGAAAACCTAGCTCTGATTCCACGTTAAAACATCTAACTCAAAACCAATTGGCAACGAGTGGAGAGGCCACCCAGGCTCATATACTAGTTTTGGAGGAGATAAATAACTGATGTGGGACAATTTCCAACATTAACTATAACATAGTTCCCAAAGCTAGGCTCGGGAAGCTTTTATCATCGATTTGTTAGTCCTTTATTTGTCCCATTGGTGCACCTTGTTAGTCTATTTTCTTTGTCGAGTTTAATAACCCAATTAAAAATTAATAACTTAAGGATGACAACACAATTTGCTATTCTCAATTTTTCAGGCTTAATGTATCCCCCAACCTGTCCGTGTCCTATTTTCTGAAAAATTACGTGTCTGCATATCTGTGTCGTTTCGTGTCCATGTCCCATATCCGTAACCATGCTTCTTAGGTTCCAGTAGCAAGTTTTTTTTTTTTTAGACGCATGCAATTAGCTAAGCATTTCATTCAAACAAATATAGACATCTGGTGAAGGGCGAGAAATAGTTTATGTTCCTATAAGAAAGGATCTTAAGGAGTGAGAAGGCTAAAAATTTCCAACTAGCCATTGTTAAAATGTTGCTTTGGAGATTTTCACAGGGATGGAGAGGTTGAATAGGAAAGTGGAGAGTGCAAACTCTGCGACATGCGGGTGTGCTTGTGCAATGCAGACCTAATCGAATGTTTTTAATCCTCATGTGATAGGTCTTTGGAAAGGTATTAGGAAATGTTGGGTGTCTTCAAAGATTATTACCACGTGGATGTAAGGGATGGCAGGAGGGTCAAGTTTTAAGGTCGTGTAGTGGGAGGCTATTCATTCTATCTATCAAGCGGTTGTCAATATAAGCAACAATTTGATTGGTTGGGAGGGTCTTTCGATAGGCTTAAAACTTCTTCCCTTTTTTTTTAAGGGCGAAAGAGAAAATATGTTAATCTTAGATAAAGAAGTACAGATATTAAAAGGACCCGGGGCAAAATAGAACCCGAAGGACAAGGATGGCAAGAGACCAAGCAAAAAACAAAAAACCACCCAAAACCCCTAAAGATTTTCAAAAAAAGAGCAGCCAAAAAATAACCCCCGACACCTCTATAGATATCCCCAAAACAAAACTAAATGAAACCCAATTAATCAACACTACCCTCCTCAGCCAACATTGTTTTGTACCGCTCTTCATCGATTTCCTCCATTTGAGCAATCCTATGAAGCACCGACACTCCAAATAGGTTGCCCTATCTGTGTTGGGACCGGGGACATGCCGACGTGCCACATGGCGTGTCCCTAAATTTAATTGATTTTTTGGAGGGTGAAACAACAGGGCCACGGTAGGGAAACGAGGGAACACGGAAGGGTTAAGATTGGTAGTATTTTTAAATTGTTTTGGGGGTAAACATTTTATTTTAAAATATTTGGGTTGTAGTGTAACTAAGTCAATATAATCCATACTTGCACATCATTGGAAGCCAAAAAGAGCGAAAAAGGGCATTGTTGAAACCCTAGATCAAGAATTAGTAAATTGAAGCTTTTGTCACTCCATTGAAGGCTAGTAGCTTGTTTAGTTCCATCTTGGAGGACTGCAATTCTTCCGTCAACTAATTTCTTTATCTGCCTGATCTTTTTTAAACAAACAGAGTACACAGCTCTTTCGTCCATGGCCACTTTTTGTATACAGGTGGCATTGCCTTTATATTTTAGATATCTACCTTAAAAAGATCATCATAAGCCAGGGGAGGGTGTATGCCCACTATCCTGCATAACTTCCATAGGAGTGCAGGCTCATAGCACTGCTATTTTATATTGTTTTCTGCGACTTCACCAGAAAGAGGGGAAACAACACATTCTGAAATGGAGGTTAATTTGTAAACAAGATAAAGCCACGTACCAAAGCAACAACTAAGAACATTGCAAGACAAGCAGATCAGGCCAAGATAAGCAGAACATTGCAAAAAACTCAATTGTCAAGCTTCTCTGCTCTCTAAAACTTGAGTACAGACCAATTACCACACACTAATGAAAAGGATAATGAGTCTCATTAACCAAACCATGAAACACACACATGACACGCCCAATTGTCAAAACACAATCATAAACCAAGCATCAGAAACCAAACCAAACCGAACCTAACCCCGACACTATCACATGACACAACCCAATTGTCAGAAGAAAATTATAAACCAATCACCAGAGCGCAAACATGAGGAGAAAATGCAATTAAAGTAACTTGCTACACAAACATACAAGTGAGACAAAACCACTAGCCAAAATGCTTCTGGACAACCTCAATTAACAAGATCACCTAAAACAGCAACAAAACTTCGCATGGTTATAAATGGGCGCCTGGGGGGGTCGGGGGGTGGTTTGTTTGAATTGAAAATGAAATCGGTAAAGTAGTAAATAACTAGGTGCAAAGATTGCCGCTTATAGAACTTGAAGTGTATGCATGAACCGAATCAAAGAAAACCAAAGTTGGCAACCATCCCACAAGTTAGAGCCCAATCTCAACTCTCCATATCTGAACTTGCATAAGACCTCGATTGGACTGCCAACCAAAAACACACCATAATACGAACTTCAAGAAGAATAAAATTAACCACAACAAGAAAGCACGACACACAACTATACATGTCTCCTGAGGACGCAACAACTGATCCAAAACAAGCACCACCCACCCGATACTCCTCTCTGCAATACAGTGGCATAAAACCCCAAATTGGGCTGAACCATATTTAGCCAAAATGTACCTCTCAAAAGAAAAAGATTGTATTATAGAAAAAGATTGCAACTACCTCTCAAAAGAAAATTTTGGATAAATTTACTCGCTCTAAATTCTTAACTTTATTAGATTGCAATAAAATTATGTCATCCCGTTCATCCAACTCAAATGATATAAATTCAAGATGAATTCAAATGTTCACAATCATTTAATAAGGGTGTGTATCGTAGCACTTCCCGAATTTGAACCAAATCTAAAACAAACACAGAAACCCAATTGCTAATAACCCTCTGAAACTTCACTACAGGCCAATTACCTGAAACTAACTCGAAAACACAATCAGCATCACAACCCAAATGGAACCAAAGCCAGGAAAAAACAAAAAACCCAGTTGTCACATTCACCCAGAAACCTTACACTGTGTTTGGAACTTGGGGAAAGTGAGAGAAGAGAAAAAGAAAAGAAAAGAATTAAGGGGGAAAATGGGAAAAAATGTAAGAAAAAAAATCTACTATGCACAATACTTGAATTTGTTATTTGGGAGACTTAACCCAAAATCTCTCATATTTATATTTTTTGAGCTCAAAAACAAGCACATTTTGCTATCAAACATAAGGACAAATGTGTCTATGAAAGTGCCTAAAACCCTAGGGTACACGATGAAAGAGCCTAAAACCCTAGGGTACCTTATATATGAAAGTGCCTAAACATGTTTTGGCCTTATGGCTAAAAAACTCAAAAAGTTGAAGGACCTCCATTGAAAACTATTTTGCTGGCGTCCTTCGTAAGTCTTTATGGCTAATTTTCCCTTGTTATTTTCTCCACCCTTCCTTTACAAACCAATTTTCTCCCCACTTTCCTTCCAAACCAAACAACGGAGGAGAAGATTTGTTAAACTTTCCCTTCTTTTCTTTTCTTCTTTTTCCTTTCTTTTCTTCGATAAACCAAAATGAGAATCTTAATCGTCCCACCACATTAGGTGGAAAACCCACGATTTTCACCACCTATTGTGGGCCCCATCGTGCATTTGTTGTAGAGATCTAAACCGTTCATCTTGTCAGACCTACAGTGTAGTATATCTAAGTGTATCGAAAATTTAATTTTGGTTTATAAAATAGACGGCCATGGACAATTTAACTTTAAAGAAGCATACCGTACATTTTACAAATCAAAATTTAATTTTTGATATATCTATCGATGTCCGATGAAGCTAATTTTTTGCTACTTCTTTTCGAGTCCTACAAGAGGAACTATTCGGATTAACAAATTAACGATGAGGCCCACAAATTGCGGTGGTAGAAAGGTTTTCCACCTAGGTGAAAAGAATTTAATCTCAAATAGTAAATACCCTCTAAAACTTGCTGATCAAAAAAAAAATACCCCTTACTCTGTTTGGAACTCATGGAAAGGAAAGGAAAATAAATGAGAAGAAAAATGAGAGGAAAATATGAGTGAAAATTTACTATTCATTACACTTCACTACAGACCAATTAGCCCAAACTAACTCGAAATGGCAATCAGCATCATAACCCAACTGGAACCAAAAACCCAGAAAACAAAACAAAAACAAAGATTATCACATTCACCCAAAAACCTTGTACCAAAACGAGAATTTCAAGAAAAACCCAAAAAAATTCAAGATCAAAATCAAACCTTGGCAGTCCAGAGCCGGTCGCTGGAAGCAACGCCATACCACCCACGTGAGACAAGAAGCGATAGTGCCACGCTGCGTGCGTCGAGATTCTTCAGTATCTTCATCATGATATCTGAGCCAAACAACACCAGAGGATCCTGCTCATTATTCACAACACCCCCCTCCTTCTCTTTCTCTCTCTTCCTCTTTTTTCTCTTCTTGTTCTTGACAGAATCCTCCGCCGCGCCATTATCGAACGACCCAATCGAGCAGTGTTCATTCCCCACGCCGTCAGCAATTGGGTAGGAGGAGTAGTCATCGGACGACCCAATCGAGCAGTGTTTATTCCCCACGCCGTCAGCAATTGGGTAGGAGTAGTCTTCGGACGACCCAATCGAGCAGTGGTCATTCCCCACGCCGTCAGCAATTGGGTAGGAGTGGTCATTTTCGGGCCCGTCATTTTGAACAACTGGGATCTTGCCCCCCTTCTTCTGCTTCTCTTCTTGCCCCAACCCTGAGTCGTTGTTCGCCTCAGCCATTGAAGCAAAAGAAGCTCGCGAGAAAACTTGCGATAACGACTAACTGGGTGCGTCATAGATATATACACATGCAAAATGGAGGAGAGAGAGAGAGAGAGAGGAGGGGAGGGGATGCGGACAACAACTACGATTACTTCAGGCGATGGAGTACTATTTTTCTTTGGAGTTTTGTGGGATCGTGTTCGGTGGCAGTGCAGCATAAGTAACCTGCACCCGCAGGTCTGATGACGTGGCAAATCAGCCGTATGTTTAGTGGGTCCGGTGTCCAACTAAGAGTGGGGGTGGGTTTGACGTGGCGGAAGGGTGAGTGATTCTAGCACGTGCCAGAGAGGACAAAATATTAGTTGGAGATATTTGTTTTTGTGGGTTGAGAAATTGGAAACCAGGTCGTTTTGGAATTAAGCAGTGGTATTTGAGAAGAGATTATTGGAGGAAATGAAGATGGGATTGGGAGAGATTTGTTTCGGGGTTTTTTTTTTTTTTTTTTTGGATTTTTGTTTCTTGATAATTGTATGTTCGGGCCAATTTGCACTCTCAACTAATTCTTTTTTTTATTTTATGAAAAGAGTCATTTATTCATCACAAGCCCATCGGGTAAACAGATTCCAGAACAGATACAGAAAAGAATCAAAGTAACATAAACGTCGATCTCAGACACCTACTGTCGAAATAGGCCCCGAGATAATACCTGTACATAAGAACCAATCTCGGTTTAGATAACAGAGAATCTAAAGAAATCCACAGCTCAAACCCTAAACAATTAAGCAATGTTGAAATCTGAAGGCAAAACAACAACAATTCAACTAAAATCTAACAGGTCTCATGGTCAAAACCATAAGGGTTACCGGCCTGAACAGGATGAGTATCGAACACCACCAGACCGAAAGACCAATCTTCTTCCAGCCGAAACTGCTGCGTAGCCCAATCAAACACCATCGGACCACCACCAACCCCAACAAAACCACCAAAACCCACCAGCCCCAAAACAGACATCCAGAGACACAAAGACCACCAACGCCGGACCACTCCTCAATAGGCGCCGGGTTAGTTGGCCACCACCATCACCCACCGGATCTAGCAAAACAAGACCGGTACAGACACCAAACTGGGGCAACCAGTCGGGAGAAAACGAGAAAAACCCGTAAATCGGAAACAAAACAGGAGAGCTCTAACCCCATCTCACGATTATTATCCACCGCCACATCCGCCACTCGTTGAACCCGCCGGCCTCTGCCACCAGATCAAGGAGACCATGGAGGAGCCGGTCAAAACCGGATCACAAGGCACTTGCCAGAATCTGAACGCCGGATCTCATCAACCATGGCCAGCACCCAAAAACAGAGAGAAGTCAAAACAGGACCTCTAAGGACTGTGCAAATCCTCTAGTGAACCCAAAGCTTGAAATGTTTGATATTTGTGAAATTCAAACATGCGATTTTTGGTTGGAGATATTTGGCTTTCGTTTTTTTGTTTTGGGAAATGATTTTGACGATACTTTTTTTTTTAAATGCACTCTACTTCTCATCTTTTAGTGAAAAAAAAGTACTCCCTTCGTCCCTTTTTTATAGTTCAGTATTTCATTCTGGATTGTCCCCTAATAAGTGTCCATTTTGTAAAGTTAGTGGGTAAAAATTTGTACATTTTTCATTTTGCCTCTGAAAGTAGGTTTTATTTTGAAAAGTTAGTAAGTAAAAGTATGAGAAGCCCTCAAAGGAGGCACTCCATAGAAGGTAAATATGAAAAATAGAGGTAAAAGTTAACGTAAAAAGTGTAATAATGATGCCTCCTTAATAAGTTAGAGTTACGAATCTATACTACACTTAAAAATGGACGGAAAGAGTAACATAAAAGGTTTTAGGGAAAATGACGGCCCAGAATGTGTTTTGATAATTAATACCCACCAAGGACAAGCTAAAACATATGTTAATGCTGAAAATGTCCTTGGTGGGTATTAATTATCAATTTTCCCAAAGTTTTACTAAATGACAAAAAATAGAGTGCCATTTATCAAAAAATTGAGAAATTAAAACCTGGTCGTTTTGGAATTAAGCTCACTAGTATTTGAGATAGAAAAGAGGTTATTGGAGGAAAGTGAAGCAGCAAAACAGTGGTGTTGATGACTGGGAGAAATCGTCACATATAAGAGGATACTTATCTCCTTTTTTTAAAACGGCAAATATTTTTTTATTAATTTTTGAAAACAATTTACAAAAATTATTAGAGATTCAAAACAAAAGGAATCACGACGGAGCATGAGAAGCCCTCAAAGGAGGCACCTCATCACTCTGACGATCAAATGCCGTCATAACCCAAGAAAAATAAGAGGATACTATCTCAACCAGCACAACTTACATTTTGCGTTATTGTTGAAGAATGGTCTACAAAAAGATTACTTTTGTGGCATCAACATCTCCTCCTGTGACGCCTCCTTATGTGATACTTTCTATGTCCCGCAAAATAAGTTCTTTACAAAATTACGTATAATTTTTAAGCTTAAAAAATAATGTACTTACCAAAAATTAAAAATTGCACACATATGATACAAAATGAGGCCCCACTAATGTCTCCTTTGAGACTATCCGAATCATTTTTTAAATTGATTAAAATGTGATCTTTTTGCATGATCTTTGTGGATCCTATTAACGTATTGCAGAAGGGAGGGATTACATTAAATGAGAGAATCCTGATTCGATTTTGTGAATCCACACTGCCGACAACAAACATTAATTATTAGCAATCTTTTTTTTTCAATATTTGACTTTTGGCGTCTTCACAATTTATTTGTCAGGCTAAAAAATACTCCAAAAACCTTTGATGCTATTTACCCAAAATTACACACCAAAAAAAAAGAACATTTGGTGCCAAGGTCAAACTATTGTCGCCTAAAACCATTTTTCTAAGGCCCATTCCACCCAATAAAATAAGTACTTACAAAAAATAAGAATTTATTTTTTTTGAGAGAATGATCTATCACGTAAAACAGAAAATAAGTATTTTAAAAATAAGAATCTTAGCGGAACAGGACCTAAATAGGTCATAGAAAAAGGAAATGTCCCCACTTGTTTTATAGTCGTGGATTAATAAATTTCCTTAGTTTAATTTTCCGAATAAGTCCTTACCCGACCAAAAAAAATAGTCTTAGTATAGTTTTCCGAAGTTATTTCTGAAACTATTTTTCTTTATTTGATTAAATTACTCAAACTAATTCATCTTTTTTTTTTTTGAACGGCAAAAAATTTCATTAATCTTGAAATTGTTACAAAACTAATAGGAACAAGTAAATAGCATTATATTCAAAGACCAATCTTCTGTCTAATTTGAAAGCCAAACCTATAATGGGCAAGTAGCCAATCAAGGGCACTCTTTGGGATGAAGCCCACCTAAAAAGGCAAAAGCTCAACACCCATATGGGTCTAAAAATCCAGATATTACAATAAGCTGAAAGACGGGCCGAGCCCAGCCCGAAAGCCAAGTCTGGCCCAACACCCATAAAAAAAAACCTAACCCTATGCAGATTAAAAGTCGCCGACCACCCATAATCTGAGATCCCACTTCCGGCAGCCCGACCGCCACCAGAAAACCCCATGGCCGAACCCAAATCCACAAGACATCGAGAACAACGCCCGTCACGATCCTCACCCGTTGCCAGACCTCCATCACAGCCACCGAGAAGCTGCCATTTCATCTAATCCTTTTTTTTTTACTGTTCTATCGCCTAAGATAAAGGGTGCCGACGACATGCGAAGGCCATGAAGCCTAAGGAACAAAACACAGTGTGAACTAAATAGTGCAATAGCCAAAACAAATTTGGTTTTACATACTCCAGCTGTCAACTAAACAACTAACGCTCCAACAAAATGTTTTAGAGATACACCAAAGTGATAAAAAGTAAATGGCTAGTAACAAGGACGCACACACAAAGAAGGAAGAACCCAACCAAAGAACCAGCATGTATTACCTTAGGGTATCGAATACGGTTACTTCTAGCTAAGGTTGCTACATTAAATTTTGCATTAGATTCCATGTGTGTTAAGGACAGGTTTTTGGAGTTTCGCGGGATTGCGACCATTTGTCCCGGTCATTGTAGCACGTGTTCCTCCCCTTCATTTAAACCCCGGCTTTAGAAAGGCCAAACAGCAGGATGTAAGAAAACAAGGGAAACTCACCCTCAAAATCTAAATGTATAAGACTGAAACAAAAAGGCACCTGTAAAATTGGAAGATGGGCCATGACGAGGGCAAGAAATGTGCGCCAAAGTGTTCCTTGAAATGCAACCACCATACATATAGGTGCCTCATTAGTTCTGTAGTGGCCCAAATAAACGGGCTAGGTCGCCAAAGTGCCAAACCAAGCCAGTGAGTCAAGAAGGTTCATTCGGATTAACTGAGACGCTTGACTTGATGGAGGAACCGAACAGTAACCTGATCGTTCGGTGAGAGATCCGCTCGGACATGACGTCCGGGATTATTTGCTGGTGCAACCGGATTGCCTTGCCCGGAACCATTCGGTTCGGGTAACCTGATCGTTTGGTTACAAATCCGCTCTTACATGACACTCGGATTATTTGCCAGTGCACTCGGGAGTCATATTCGGGACTTTTCCGTACACTTCTCTCTGGATTTTGATGAAGTCGTTCGGGAACAACCGACCCGAACCCTGCATGTAGCTCATGTGATCCAAAGGGGAAGGCTTGTCCTCGTGCACCTAACCGTTTGGCCATGTACGTCATCATGACATAGGCTGAGGCGGTTACAGCACGTGTGTAATCATTCCAGATAGCTCAAGTCATGTGGTCTGTAACTGCCTTATCTAGTGCATCATATGTGAGGTCACCCGAGGTGATTACCCGAGCATACCTTCTACGTGCGTGCTTAATTGGTAGCCAAGTCAAGTGAGGCCTATATGAGGAAAGGGAAGCAAACCTAATGAGGTATGCCGTTCTAGATCTAACTTGAATGTCAGAGAGTCACTGGGCTGCCACCAGCCCTAGTGACTTGTTGCATGTGAGCAAGAGGCAACAGCGCGCTGCACAGGGGATCAAGAGCGAACCCCAAAACCTACTGATCCTCAAACCGAACCCTACAAGTTCCAAGATTAGAACACCATATTTTTGTAAAGTGGCTGCCTGAGAAGTAAACACCATAGAGTAGCTCTTTCTTCCTAATTTATCTCATTGCCATCATTAAAGATTGTAAAACTTGAAAAGAAAAAGCTTATCGTAATTGTTAGCCTAAATGACAAACATCAGCAGAAAGAAGGTACCCAGCCAGTCGCCACATAACCCAGCAAAACAAGAAAAACAATTACTGCCAAATATTAAACGACTTGATAGCCAAATCTAGGACATAAAGGCAGCATGCACATCATGTAAGAGGTTGTCAAATTTTTCTCGATCTGAATATCATAGCAGTAGATGTCTCGCATATCATCGGATACATATTTTTTCATCAGCATATCATCAGATACGTTAACAAGTGCAAAGTTGTAAACATAAGTTCAAAACAAAGTTATAACAATCATAAAATGGAAAATCTATTGGATTATGGCAAAAACAAAGTCTTATGATGCAGAATTTCATGTGATCAACCATATAACATGGTCTAGTAAGAAAAAGTATGGCACTAATATTGCACTATACATCCCTAACTTGCATGCATTTTAAGCATTCCGATTATTTCTTCTTTAAACAACTTGAAGAAATTAGTTACACATTCATGAATCATGTCATGTATCGCGTATTGAATTATGGATCGTAGAGCAGAACCAAACCAAACCGAGCCTTGTGTCCCAATCAATTGGGGTCGCCTACACGAATCCTATTTTTCCATTGAACACTATCCAAGGCGCATCGTAGGGCATCTAAAAATATAAAATAACATTAGAATCTCAACATGGTTATTCTAACAATTTTACCTCCAGGCATACTGAATTGTAAGATAAGTACTATATGGTATGCACATCATAATATACTTATTAAAACTAAGATACCTGTATAGAAATGCATTGATATTTTTTTCCAAAAAAGAAGAAGGCCAATAAATTTATTTCAAAGAAAATACTTAGTTAAACTATTTGATATTGTTGTAAAGAGAAGACGAATGAAAGCAAAAATAAATAAGAAACTGAGCACATTTTAAGCTACGTGTCTCATCTACTATCATTGGACCTATAGGAGGTTGCTGGTGGGGCAAAGCCATGGATGTAAACCAAATTAGGTTTAAGAGAATTGAGAAAACTTGATGCACACAAGGCTTTAGAGTCCCTTCTTTGTAACATAATAAATTGTCCCTTCTTTTTCCAATAAATCCAAATAGAGGTGTGAATTACGTTGGGCCAGCACAGAAACAGCACGAGCACGGTGCTATTAAACGTGCTCGGCAAGGCTTAGCTTTCAAATTTCTTTTGTTCAATATATTAAAAAGGTTGTCTTTCTTTTTTTTTTGGCTTTATAAGACCTGATACAGCAGAGCACAGGCACGGGAGACACGGCTTGTGGAATCCTGAAGGGCT
>JAOTQK010000024.1:4604526-4621265 GCA_025642025.1 Rhododendron ferrugineum | reverse complement strand
TCTCAACATGGTTATACTAATAATTTTAGCTCTAGGCATACTGAATCGTAAGATAAGTACCATATGGTATGCACATCATAATATATTTTATTAAAGCTAAGATACCTATATAGATATGCATTGATATTTTTTCAGAAATAGAATTAGGCCAATAAATTCACTTCTGAGAAAATACTTAGTTAAACTATTTGATATTGTTGTATAGAGAAGACGAAGGAAAGCAAAAATAAATAAGAAAGTGAGCACATTTTACCTATGTGTCTCATCTAGTATCGTTGGACCTACATGAGGTTGCTGGTGGGGCAAACCCATAGATGTAAACCAAATTAGGTTTAATAGAAATGAGAAAACTTGATGCGCACGAGGCTTTAGAGTCTCTTCTTTGTAAATTAATAAATTGTCCCTTCTTTTTCCAGTAAATCCAAATAGAGATGTGAATTACGTTGGGCCAGCACGAAAACAGCACGAGTATGGCGCTATTAAGCGTGCTCAGCAAGGCTTGGCTTTCAAATTTCTTCGGTTCGATATAATAAAAAGGTTGTCTATTTTTTTTATTTTTTTTGGCTTTACAAGACTTGATACAGTAGAGCACGGGCACGAGCGACACGGGTTTTGACATCCTGAAAGACTAGGCCAGGCCTAGAGTTTTCAAACACAGCGCCGCTTGATTTTTTTTTTCAGAAATAGAAGAAAGCCAATAAATTCACTTCTGAAAAAGTACTTAGTTAAACTATTTTGTATAGATATGCATTGATATTTTTTTCAAAAATTGAAGAAGGCCAATAAATTCACTTCTGAAAAAATACTTAGTTAAACTATTTGATATTGTTGTACAGAGAAAACGAAAGATAGCAAAAATAAATAAGAAACTGAGCACATTTTAAGCTACGTGTCTCATCTAGTATCATTGGACCTACAAGAGGTTGCAGGTGGGGCAAAGCCATGGATGTAAACCAAATTAGGTTTAAGAGAATTGAGAAAACTTGACCCACACAAGGCTTTAGAGTCCCTTCTTTGTAACATAATAAATTGTCCCTTATTTTTCCAATAAATCCAAATAGAGGTGTGAATTACGTTGGGCCATCACAAAAACATCACGAGCACAGTGCTATTAAACGTGCTCGGCAAGGCTTGGCTTTCAAATTTCTTTGGTTCAATATATTAAAAAGGTTGTCATTTTTTTTTTTCGCTTTATAAGACCTGATACAATAGAGCACAGGCACGGGAGACACGGCTTGTGGCATCCTGAAGGGCTAGGCCGGGCCTAGAGTTTTCAAACATAGTGCTGCAAGTTTATTAAATGGGCGTGAGCTCTAGATTCTCTTCTTTATGAATTAATGCCACCGGTGAGACGTGGGCAGACCCATGGACGCAAACCAAATTAGGTTTAAGGCAAATGAAGAATCTTGATGCACACAAGGCTTTAGAGTCTCTTTTTTGTAACTTAATAAATTGTCCCTTCTAGATACACACAATTGGGATCGGCTAAACGAATCCTATTTTTCCATTGAACACTATCCAAGGTGCATCATAGGGCATCTAAAAATATAAGATAACATTAGAATTTCAACATGGTTATACTAACAATTTTAGCTCCAGGCATACTGAATCGTAAGATAAGTACCATATGGAATGCACATCGTAATATACTTATTAAAGCTAAGATACCTGTATAGATATGCATTGATATTTTTTCAGAAATAGAATTAGGCCAATAAATTCACTTCTGAGAAAATACGTAGTTAAACTATTTGATATTGTTGTATAGAGAAGACGAAGGAGAGCAAAAATAAATAAGAAAGTGAGCACATTTTACCTATGTGTCTCATCTAGTGTCTCATCTAGTATCATTGGACCTACAGGAGGTTGCTGGTGGGGCAAAGCCATAGATGTAAACCAAATTAGGTTTAAGAGAAATGAGAAAACTTGATGTAAACCAAATTAGGTTTAATATAATTGAGAGAACTTGATGCACACGAGGCTTTAGAGTCTCTTCTTTGTAACATAATAAATTGTCCCTTCTTTTTCCAATAAATCCAAATCGAGGTGTGAATTACGTCGGGCCAGCACGAGCACGGCACTATTAAACGTGCTCGGTATGGCTTGGCTTTCAAATTTCTTTGGTTCAATATATTAAAATGGTTGTCTATTTTTATTTTTATTTTTGGATTTCCAAGACCTGATACAGCAAAGCACGGACACAGGTGACATGGCTTGTGGTATCCTGAAGGGTTAGGTCGGGCCTAGAGTTTTCAAACACTACGCCGCAAGTTTATTAAATGGGCACGAGCTTTAGATTCTCTTTTTTATGACTTAATGTCACCGGTGAGCCGTGGGCAAACCCATGGACGCAAACCAAATTAGGTTTAAGGCAAATGAAAAATCTGGATGCACACAAGGCTTTAGAGTCTTCTTTGTAACTTAATAAATTGTCCCTTCTTTTTCCAATCTTTCCAATTAGAGGTGTAAATTAGGTCGAGCCAACACGAGCACGGCACAATTAAATGTGCTAGGCAAGGCTTGGCTTTCAAATTTCTTTGGTTCAATACATTGAAAATGGTTGTCTGTTTTTTTTTTTTTTTTTTGGTTTTACAAGACCTGATATAGCACGGGCAAGACACGGCTTGTGGCATCCTAAAGGGCAAGGTCTAGCTTAGATTTTTCTAACACGGTGCCACACGTTTATTAAATGGACGCGAGCCTCTAGAGTCTCTTCTTTGTAGCTTAATAATTTGTCCATATTTTACCTTCCTATCTCATCTATGGTGATTGGACCTAGAGCACGTTACCCGTGGGGCTAAGCCATGGATGCAAACGAAATTAGGTTTAAGACAAATGAAAAAAATTTATGCACACAAAGGCTTTAGTGTCTCTTCTTTATAACTTATTAAATTGTCCATTCTTTTTCCAATAATTCCAGCTAGAGGTGTAAATTAGGTTGGCTCGGCACGGGAACAACACAAGTATGACACGATTACACGTGCTCGGCAAGGCTTGGCTTTCAAATTTCTTTGGCTCAGTACATTAAACAAGAAGGTTGTTTTTTTTGTTTTCTTTTTTTGGCTTTACAAGACCTGATACAGCACAGGCACGGGCATGGTAGGAAATGGCTTGTGGCATCCTCAAGGACCAATCCGAGCCTAGAATTTTCAAACAGGGCATCGCACGTTTAATAAATAGGTCGGACTATTTATTAAACATGGAAATAAACAAGCAGGCCAGCTCAACACGATTCATTTGACACAAATTCCAATAAAGGACTTCTCAATCCTTGCGATTTCCAGCCCCTGTGGCAAATTTTATTAGTGTTCTTAATATTTTTGTGATCATGGTTGTCGTATTATTATCCTTTCTATAATTACCATCATTATTATAACACCTACCATTACTATCTTCTTCAAAATCATATCCGGTCCATCAAGTTGAGTATGATTTTCAAAAGGTGAAAGCACATAAACACCCCCTTAACTATCACTTTTTCTCACAAAGACCCCCTCACATTTGAAAGCGCCCATGCAGACCCTCTCAACTAATCTCCGTTACCCAAGTAACACCCTTCCGTCTCTAAACTGTTTGTGATGAACCCTTCATAAATCGGACAAAAATACCCTTATTGCAGTACATACATACACCCCTTCTAACCTTTCTTTTTCTTCCCTCTACAAACAGCCTTCAATCAAAACCCATATTCAGCAAACAAATCTGAAACTTTCATTCATATATATATAGGGGCCGGTTCCACCCACACAATTTAAAAAAAAAAACTCCATCTCAACCATTAAAATCAATGGTTGGATTAAAACTTAAAAGGACTGTATTCTCCTCCCCCTCTCAATCACAGGTAATCTCTCCCTCTCCATCAAAGTTATTCTCTCCCTATACCCTAACTGACTAACCACTGGTTCCGGTGACCTTTTTTTCTCTTTCCTCTAATACATACACTCTCTCTCTAAAGAAAAGTTAAAAAAATAGAGATGAAAAAAGCAACGCAGCAGCTACCGTCGACTACCACCACCATTCTCCTCGACTTCTCTTCTCCCACACCTCTCTCCTTTCCCTTGTCTTCTTCCCTTCTCATTTTTTATCAACAAAAGAACCACTGTGGCACTTGCCGCTGTCGCGCCACAGTTTTCGAGCTATTTTTTATGGTTATATACAGAAGGTTCTCTTTAAAATGATTGATGTAAGGAAAAAAAGAAATTGTATAAAACGAAAAAAATGATTAAAACAACAACTGATAGAATAAGGGTATAATATAAATGTTAGGGGGTCTCCGTCGAACAAAGTGATAGTTGAAGAGGTGTTTATGTACTTTCGCCTTATAAAAAAAGGGTATCTTAGTCATTTCCTTCATTCCATTAACGGAGTTGGCATTTTTTTCGTTTTCAGTAGTTGAGGGGGTCTGTATAGGTGCTTTTAAATGTGAGGGGATCTCCATAGAAAAAAAAGTGATAGTTGATGGGGTGTTTATGTATTTTCACCTTTTCAAAACGCACACAAACACTATCCCTTGTCTTGAGTTGCAGAGATAAAATGGATCCGAATCTTACACCCTAACATCCATACTGAAATGAATATATCACAGTTAGCAATAACTGACTGAGTGACTGGTCTTCCCACAAAGCCACCAAGATGGTGTCACAGTATTCTATAATCAGCCAACATGTAGCGCAAGAAGTTGGAAAGGTAACATTTAATAGAAAACCAAAGACGGATTTCAGAAAAATTATGAGAATCTGCAGAAACGTAGAAGACTCTCCTACTAAACTCTCATTTATCGGTGGCATCTTTAAACCACTAACCTTTATACACGAAAAAAAGAGGGGCAGAAATAATAGACGCCGAAAATGGAAGGTTTAATCAAGGCAGTCTGAGCAGGCAACAAACTGTCCATATATACTGCCTTGTTATATGGCTAGACAACAAATTTTTGAATCATTATTCATTTTCCGAACTGCAAATTGCTCTTCATGGGAAGTCCACTTTGTATATTTCATTCTGTTACTGTAAGTATTCAATCAAGTACTTGTTCCTTTAACTTCAAAACTCACTACCCAAGACACAAGAAACTCAAATAGCCAACTTAAAGTCACATGGTTTTTCGATTCTTAAATACCAATTTTAGATCCAAATCAGCAGTGCATCAAACCAGGAAAGAGTCTATCCAAACACTATTCAACATGACTATGAACTTTTCTAGAAAGAGAAGTAAATCTTGGATTTCATTTCTTGAATCTCTTAGTTGATACCAAATACAGACGAGATCTCTCTCTTATATACAGAATTAGAGAGAGAAAAGTACAACTTAGTTTAACCACTAACAAACTATTTTACAAGCTAAAACCACCACTAAATCTGTTAAAATCAGTTACACCTAATCCTAGCTTGAGCTGATGGCTGTGCACTGGCTTGGCTTGACTTTGAACTAAGTTCAGCTGATGTGGCAGCAGTTACACCTAATCCTAGCTTGAGCAAATAGTTGCTGTGAAGCAAACTGATTTCCATTAAATCTGTTCCCATTCCTATTGAATCTTGGTCCATTGAACTGTGGAGGAGAAAAAACAGGAAGGAACTGCTGTGACTGAGGTACAGGATTAGGAAATTGGAAAGGTGGTACAGGAGGTGTTGGTAGAATACCAGAGTTGGAGGGTGGAGGTAGTGCAGTAGAAGTGGATGCAAAATAAGAAGTAGAAGAAAATGTGGATGATGTTGTGCAACCAATATAGATGAGGAAGAGGTAATATCAGGGGAAAGATGCAGTTCTTCACCCATTAACAGAGAGGAAAGAGCACTGAAAGTCATGTCATCAATCCTTGTGCGTATAGTTTGTTTAAGAGAGTCATATCCTGTCTTGAGTCCATTGAGAGTATGGAAGACTAACTCTTCATCATCCATTTGTGTGCCAGAGGCAGCCAACTTTTGGATAATTTCTTTGATGTAATCAAGGTACTGCTCCATAGAATGTAGACTATACAGCTTGCGTTTAAGATCATGAATGTGAGATCGTGATAACAAACTATATTTCTCTTCCAGTTTAGTCCATAACTGAGAGGTATGATCAGATCCAACGATGTGAGGCAAAACTGGAGGTGTTAGGGTTGCAATCAAACAAGACCACATTTGATCAATTTGTGTCCAGGCAGCAAATTCAGGATTAGGAATTCGTGTACCAGACACATCAACACTGAATGGAGTAGGTTTCTCACAAGATCCATCAACAAAATTAAACAAAGAATTCACTTTCAGTGCGTTTTCCACGCAAAGTAATTCGAAGAATCTAATTTCAGAGTGATGAAAGATTGAAAATTAGCAATCAAGAAGGAGAGAGATTGAGGAAGGTACGCAATTGATGCTGAAGATGATGTTGAACTGGAGGATTGTGTCGATTGTGTCGCCATTGATGAGTATACGAGAGCTTCGTGAATTAGGTCGTAGATCTCTGAAACAAATCTTCTTCTTCGTGATTGGGATTGACTCACTCCAGTAGTGGCTCTGATACCATATGAACTTTTCTAGAAAGAGAAGTAAATCTTGGATTTCATTTCTTGAATCTCTGAATTGATACCAAATACAGACGAGATCTCTCTTATATACAGAATTAGAGAGAGAAAAGTACAACTCAGTTTAACCACTAACAAACTATTTTACAAGCTAAAACCACCACTATATCTGTTACAATCAGTTACACCTAATCCTAGCTTGAGCTGATGGCTGTGCACTGGCTTGGCTTGACTTTGAACAAAGTTCAGCTGATGTGGCAGCTTCATTAACTGACGTACTTAACAGTAATAACATGCTCTGGAGAATCATGTGGAAACAGGACCATATGAGGATATACCCACTATAGAATCATGTAAGTGTTTATGCATGCTGCTACGAGAGAGAGCAACATGCATACGTAGATAGACACTACTATGAAAAGAGATGGTAAACGAAACATAATTACCTGAATCTACATAAACTACAACACTTCTTCCACGATTTCTTCTAGAATGCTGTTTGGCCAACATGGGAACAAGAAGAGAAACTAGTAAAAGGTTAGTAGAAATACAAGGGGAGCCTTAAAATTACAAATATCATAAATGAAGTTACTTAAAAGAAGAAGCATACTCGTGCAAATCCCTGGGGTGCGAATAAAACGTCATGAACTGCATCGACGTCAATTGGTACAGGTGGTCCCACAACTTGAGAGTAGGCATGAGCTGAAGTTCCATACTTATCCCAGTTCTCAGTAGGTGGCACATTGAGGTCTACCTCTCGTACCGTCTCACTCCTCCTTGAGTTCCTGATATACCCTCTTAAAGGAGGCCTTCTTGTAATCCTGATGCACATGATGCAGATGTATCTTTCTTGCTCAGGTCACACACACTCAACAAGACTGGTCATGAAAAAAGAACTCCTCCTTAGCTGTACATATAATATCCTTCCTTAGCTTTGACAAATCCAACTTTCACTTCATTTTGTGAAGTTTCTAACTGCAGATAAACCCAATGCACACTTTTCCCCCAAATGTTCTTTTCAAATGCTAACTACCTAAAAGAACAATGATTGAAGGATCTGTGGGGTTTGATTACCTCCTTCCATACTTTCTCATTCGCCGGATGGACTTTCACTCGGCCTTAGCCTTCCTCGTGGGTCATGGCTACCAACCCTATTCCAGCCGAAGGACACTCTGATGCCAAAGTCATTCCTCACTCAAGATGGTAGAAAACACACCACAAGACTCAAATGATTCAAATCACATCACAAGAAACGAGATACCTCTTTTAAGGTTTGTTATGTACCTTATATAGAAATAATGTACTTGAGGACCAAGTAATGATATGACGAGCACGTGGTCCCATGACGTCATTCGTAACCATTTCCCTGAAAGACATCATCCATGAGTCATGATGATTGCTGTATGACACATAAGTGGAAGAAACTTGGCCAAGCCGTGCCTCTCAGCCTGATCTGTCACAAGCGTCTGGCCTGGCCCTTAAGCTACTGTCCGGCTTAATCATGAATCATCCAAAATATACCAGTTGGTTGGCCCAAGTCAAGCACTTAAGTTCTTTGCCCTTCGGCGAGTTTGGCTCAGCCTGACCAGCGCGTCTCTTGTTCTCTCCACTACAACATCAAAAACCAATTGCATTCTACCAATGAGAACACATGTTTAGACATGATTTTCTGCTTATAGCACTAAGCTTACATTCAAGAAAAAGAAAATCTAAAAATAATCTGGTTCAAGCCAAGACTAGATGTGTATGCTACGAACATGAAAAGGTAACCTAACAATATATAGTTATAACAGTGGTTTTGTATTGTTGATTTTCTTTCTACTCTTTTTCATGCTAAAGACCTCAACAAATAGTAAAATCTTATTAAAACTTAGTACGCCAACTTGACTGAAAATCAAGAGTGTCAACTTTCTAAACCAATGTGATGTTTTGAACTTCTTTGATCAACAGATTTTGCTCGTATTTTTTCCTTTTGTTTTGGAAAGTAAGACTAATTCTTCATTCCTCAATGAGCATACTGGGTAAACAAAATGAGAAGTCCAAGATCTAAAGGAATTTTGAGGTGCCTGTCAAAAAGGACATACCAAACTGGCTGCAATTTCCACATTTCGATCAACATGGCTATGGATCACTCCATTTCATCCGAAGTGCATGTCTTAACTAATAACGCAAAGGAAAACAGAGACAACAATGACACAAATGATATGACAAATAAACCCCTAACCAGTAACCCCAAAGGACAATATGAAGATATCAAGGACCAAACCCTAGCATTAAGGAATCAGCTTTTGTTTCCCAAAAAACAATATTCAGTTTTGAACTTTTGATCCAGCAATCACAAGAATAAGTAAATAGTAAAATCAAGAAAGGGCCCTTAGAGGATTGCTCACACATTGACAAAATATAGTAGCAAAAAAAGAAAAGGAGAAAGAGGATACTTGATGCTGCCCCATTTACAACTAACCTTGACCAAGGGCAACATGAAAGGTTCAATCATCATACTTTAGCATTGGAAATCAAATTTTTTTCTGAATCTCCATAGAAATCATCAGCCAAATAGGCTAAACTGGTTCCAACTTCACAAAAACCAATTTAACTCCAGATGATACTATACAGAAAATCAAGTTCCACTAAACTATTTCAAAGTTTTGAACCCTGGTCTTACATGACAATAAGGTGACTTTTCAGTTTTCAAGGTGATCAGATTTTAATCTCCAACAGAAAATTTCAACTTCAATGTTAATTTGGGATGGTAAGTCTTTTAGCAATTTACACAGATATTAACATCTAATCACCATTTTACGCTACCTGATGTTGTTTATTACAAAAAAAAATGCATGCATTCAACACAAACCGATTTTGGCATCCAATCATGTCAACGTCAGGAGCTGTTCAATTTTTCCAAATTTTGAAACAATCAAAAACTTATTGTAACAACAAACTCAATGTTGTATTCAGCGTTCTAAAATTTTGAAAACAACTCAGGCAATGTAACTAGCAAACCACTATCATATGATATGTGCATATCTGATTGAAGAACCATGCAACACTGAAGAATCAAAGCCCCAAAAAACAGTATCAAACAGCAGGAAATAGATTCAACCACCACAAACATTAAATTCATAACATATCAAAGGGCAAGAAAAATGAAAACAAAGTATTTAAATATGGTGGAAGATCTTACCAGGTTTCAAATACTAGCAAATAGCAATCATATCGTTGAAAAATTTAACTAAAAGTCTTATCAATTTGGTGCTCAATGCTGCTCTCAGCTCAAACTATCCTAGCTGCACCTGCTTGTAGCGGATAATTACACCACACTCTATCAATGATCACCTGAAAGTAACCTGCGTCTGGAACAAAAACAGAAGGATTAGACTAGGTGATTCTAGCTTCACATCATACCTGTCATTTCCTCCTCATTGCCAAATTCCACAGTACCCTACCCTGGCTGCAAGAGCTAATTTCAGTAAAGAATGTAAATCCTAGATCACTGCATTGCCCACAACACAATGAAATAGCTTAAGCTAAAGTCACCAGATGCTGCTATAGACCAATCCCAAGCAACTATGCCCATCATCGAATATCTGAAAAGGCCCATTGATATATTCACTGAGGGGCCAGAAATCCCTATGTTTTGCTAGAGTAGTCAAGTTGAAATAAGAATTTCCTGCTATTAAGTGTTATAATGTCATATTTTCCGATCAAAAAAAAAGTGTTAGAATGTAATATCATTCAAGAGACCATTAGACTGATGAAAGTATCATGATATGAGTAGCAGTTCTTTTGAGAAGCTAGTCATATTTAATTAACAGACAAAGTAGGAATTCACTCATTAATGAATCGTTTAGTACAAGTCAGCAATAACATGGCGCTTGCTTGAAGAAAAAAAACAGCTATTCATGCTCTAGATCGAACATGAGAAAGAGTCGAGTTTATTGTTACATTTTGGATGAAGTCCTTTACCATAGCTTCTCCGTTAACCTGATCATGAACGAATTTACAGCAAGCGCATCCAACACTATCCATGACGACTCAAATAGCTCGTGAAAGAAATCAGTCCCCGTCTCCTCAGCCGCATCTCTGAAAGCAATCCCAAATGCATTGCCTCTATCAGCACCAAGACGCGGCTTCCCACAAACTCCAACAATCAAAACCTTGTTTCGCTCTTGAGTGTAGCAAATGCATATCAAAGGCTTCATTTTCGCACCTTTCTCCTTTAAAGCATCCATCAAGAAGTACCCAAATTTAGTCAAAGCCTGGGGATAACCCAACAGCTTAGTATCTGCTGAATCTTCGAGTTTCACCCACCTGAATTTACTCCCACTTCTTATAGATCCCTTCTTGGTTATCGCAGAACTCCCTTGTCTCAGAATCGCCCTTTGGACCTTTATGGCTTGTCGCATTCCAATTTCCAGCTTTTCAAGCTTGCTCAATGACAACGAATCATAAGCCACCCCAAACTGTTTGGCAGCACAGGTGCCATCAGATTCCACAAACGACTCTAAAAGTGCCGTCACTCCAAACACCACATCTGCTGCAGAAAGTCTAGAACTATACCCATGTAATAGACAGAAACCTCTATAGTAGAAATCCGTTAGTCCATACTCAGGTAAAAATTCTTCAAACTCATCCTTCATTTTCCTCTTGATCGCGACATTCATGTACTGAAACTTCTGTCTACAGTCTTCGAGTGCAAAACCCATCCGAGCAAGAAGCAGCATCAACTTTTTCATCCCGTTGTCACTCCACGTCTTCAATTTAGTCGCCATGTAGGAAGAACACAGCATTGAATCAAACAAGTTCCATTCTTGTAGCAACATCAGCTTTGGCTCGTCTTCACACGCAATCTTTGAAGAATCAGGAGCCAAAACCTTTGTTCCATCCTTCAAAGTCACCGTTGTAGCTGCATCCAAATTCCCCGAGCTGTTAATATGCTGCTCGAGTTCCATCACCCCGGCTTGATACCTCTCGTTCGTCAATCTTTCGTGAACAAATTGGTCGGTTAAAGCCACACAAGCAAACCACAGCAGATCATTTGTGTTCTTCCTAAGGGAATGAGATAGATCATACATCAAACACCCTGATGGCTTCCCATGGAAAGTACCCATGTGGTAATACTCCTTCTTCAATTTCCTAAAAAGCTTAACCGGGTCTTTCTCACTTTCCCCCGAAACCCTTCTCCTCTTCTGAGACCCCTCACCGCCGTCATCTTCCCCTTCACTTTCGCTCTCGCTCTCATCTTCACTTTCCAAGTCATCTCCGCCCTCATCATCGCTATTCAAATCACTTGCATTTGCTAGGGCCGAAACCGGGACCCTCAAATCATAGGCCAAATCAGCTTGGTCCTCATCATCCCGCGTATAGAGCACAACCACGCCATCATTCTGATCGCTGAGGTTGTGTAAGTGAATCGGGCGGTGGCTATCCACCACGAAGACCTTGGCACAAGGGCCAAGCCCAAGGACCTTTCCGAGGTCTCTGTGACACCCCCAATTGATGAGCAGAATCGTGACTGGCTCCTCGGGAGAGGAACACGAATCGGGGCCCGCAAACTTGTGGATTTCCTTGAAGGTGGAGACGGGGTAGCACGCGTATCGAACCGAATCGGATTCGAGCACGTGGCCTATGATTTTCAGAGCGCAGAGGGAATCCACGTCGGAGGTGGAGGGGAATATGAGGAGAGGAGTCATGGAAGAAGAAGCCGTGGCCGATTCGCGCAACCGAGCGTAGAACGACTCGATGCTTTGCTCTCGCACCATGATTTTTCCTCAATTGGTTCGTTCCTAGATACGGAAATACCAATTCTTTTTCTAGACAAATTTTCAGTCACAAAATTGACAGGACGGAACAGTAGATAGAGAACGGAACCAAAGAGAACAGTTACAGTAAAGATTATGTGCAGCAAAGGAAGAGAGAGAGAGAGAGAGAGAGTTGAAGATGGAGGCTAGGGTTTTGTGAGTACCTGAAAGGGGAAGATTATGAGGGGGGCCTGATTTGTAATGTTCTGCCTTGGCTGTGTTCTGCTTTTGCCCATTTGCTAGAGAGAGAGAGAGAGAGAGAGAGAGAGAGAGAGAGAGAGAGATCTGGAGTTGGAGTTGGAAAATTCAAATTAAAAGCAGTCCGATTTTTTAAGGTTGCGTTCGATATTTCATTACAAATTTGAATTTTTTGACGGTCCCGCGTAAATTTGTCGGTAGCATGTGGTAGGGGTGGTGCGCGTGATAGGAGTAATTATTCCATGCGCCTGGGGCGGAAAATTTTTCAGTGCCGAGCGGGTACCAGGTGGTGCCCGCTCGCGCATCTGAGCCGTCAATTACGTGTTTGAACGGCTCAGATTTAGAGAGAATACGTGTTGGGGTGAGAGGAGAGAGAGAGAGTTTCAATCCGAGCCGTCTAAAAATATATCGGACGGAGTTCGGCTCTTTTGTTTCAATACACCAAAAATCGAAAGCTTCTCTTCTAGTCCTGCAATTGTTCTTCCTTTTGAGAGAGAGAGTACGTACAAACACAAGTTAGTTCGACGGGCAGTCTATGGCGGTGCTCCGGTGGCTGAGTGGTAACCGAGTTAATCCTGTGAGACAAACACCGACACAACCTTCAGTACCGGTGAGGCGGCGAATTTGCCTTAAGGGCACCGTTGAATAAAACGGGTCTCGGTTTGCAAATTCTTGTTCCCTACTTACAGTTTATGTTGATGTTTCATATTCTGTAATTCAAATTCATGTAATATTCTGTTTAATTGTAAATTTCCAGAAATTAGTAAAATCGATTACTGTTTTCCGCACTATATTTTCCTACAGGATATACCCGCTCGGCACTGAAAAATCAGGCCTGGGGCATTCCGTTGCAATACCCCAAACTCTTCACACATTCAGGGGCAGAGTCAGGAGTTTCGGTTACTGTGTAATTGGGCATTCATCTTTGATTTTATTATGGCATTCAATTAGGGTCATTCACTTAAGCTGGGTGTTGATCTTCCAGAGTAATCGTTTTCATCTTTTCCTCCACAAATCCTTCCACATTCAATATCAAAACACAGGCTTGGTTAGTTAGCTAATTCTCAGATTTGGAAGAAAAGACAAAATGGGAATTCTGCTCTTAACAATGACCGCAAGGTCCGCAACTAATTTCATACTCCCTCCGTCCCTTATTTACAGTCTAGTATTCCATTTTGGACTGTCACTTAATAAGTGTCCATTTTGTAAAATTAATGGATAAAAGTTAGTACATTGTCTATTTTGTCTCTAAAAGTAGATTCTATTTTGAAAAGTTAGTGAATAAAAGTGTAATGATAATGGGTAAGTAGGGAAAGTGGAAGAAAAAGTTAATGTTATATGTATAATGATAATATCTTTTTAATAAGTTAGAATTATGAAGCAGGACATTTAAAAAGTGACGGAGGGAGTACTGTACAGGGCATGGTAACTTCAAAGTTCACCAGTCAAAGCACTATTGCTGCATCACTAGTATTCCACATCCAGCAATTCTGATCATAGAAACTTTAGTGTTCCGCGAGACAGCAAAATACATCTGGCTATATTTGATTTTCCCCCTCCATCTTGGAGAAAACTATACAAAAAACTACAGATTGATGCATTAATACCCGAACATCAAAAGAAGAAAAATCTGATTCTATACACAACCTTAGAACCATGACAGAATGTATCTCTATTTTTTTTTCTTCCGGCCTCCTTTACCCTTGTTTTTCTTCTTGGACTTGTTATTTCCCTTCCCCTTGTTGGTTTCAGCGTCCCGACTGTTTCCACTGTTCTGCGTTCCAGAAACAACAGTAGCATCCAAAGCCTTGGCTTTGTCGGCTGTGCTAGTTTCCTCACCCTTGTGATTGCCTTTGTTTTCATCTGATTTACTGGTCTCGGATGCCTCGCTGTCAGCGTTTGTATCATTAGGCATGCGCAGCTGATATAACATAGTTTCCAGCTTTGGCTTTCTCAAGTGAAAGTTCCTCAAAGATGAAGTGATCACTGTAGCATTTTTCTTTAATTCACTGTCACTGGAGATCAATAAATTCTGTCAAGGTAGTTCAGTATTTCTCTAGAATAATAAAGCAGACACGCATGAAGTACGCATTTTGTTCATACAAATGCTTCTTACGATTTAGAAACAGATTCAAAACACTATGAAAAGCATTACACTGTAAATTTAGTTCACTTGATGGGAATATGATGGCAACAAATTACCTCGGGCCACCAAGTTACTGTAAGAAGTTTTGCAGAAAATATTACTGAAATAAAGGGTTGACTAATTACATTGTTTCACAAGACTTATAACAGAACCTAGTTGCTGAAAGATAGTAATATAGTAATACTGCTCACTTACAGCACCAAAATCCAGAATTAGTACATCAATCACGTCTTGTGTTCTAACCAGATTCCAAAATTACGCACTGAAGCAAATTAGTTGTTTCCAATCAGTCTATTCCCAAAAATCGACAAGACACTCTCTTAAGACAGTCAACTGATGCCTATTTCAAATGAAATTAGTGAGAAACCAAATACGAAGAACATAGAATTCTATGTATGCGTTATAGGTATATCAGTATATGGATGGAAAAGCATACAAGTAAACCCAAGCCTCAATAATGAAAATGGGTATAATGGTTTTTTTTTTTTTTTTTTTTTTTTCATGTACTTTGCTTCTGTTTTTGAAACATTTGGAACTTTAATAGTACGTTGCTGGCCTAGATTTTATTATTTAAAGGAAAATATTTGAAGGCAGCCAATGATGAATAAGTCGCACGTATTCCAGCTACTCCATATGACTATTTGAACTTTAGCTACGCGATGCAGCGTAGCAGTAAAATAGTGACCTTGCAAAACCTATACCTAAAGCCACTCAGTCAATTCGTTACGAATTGCCCTATAAATTGGTGCAATTCGTTACGCTTTCTCAATCATCTTCACTGTATTTCGATCGATTCCCCTCTTACTCACTTGCATCTTATTTCAGAGAGAGAGAGAGTTTTAATATATACCATAGCTAGCTAGCCATGAATTCACCAACGAATGTTTCTTGTACTTCTTATTCGGCTATTGCTTCTGCGCCTTGCTCTTGTTTTCGCTATTAATGAGTACGCCTACTAACGCACAATTATCTTCTACCTTTTTACGACAATACCTGCCCCAATGCACTCAACACTATCCGAACTTCAATTAGACAAGCCGTATCACGTGAATGCCGGATGGAGGCATCCCTAAGCCGTATCACGTGATTGCTTTGTTCAGGTACGTAATTACAACAATTAATTTACTCAAAAGTCAAATCTTTTATTTTTGTTTGTAAATATTTTGGAACGAATATTAATTATATCATATTTGTAACCATCCACCAATCTACAAACATATTAAGTTAGAGATTGGGCATGTTATATTATCAAAATATTGAAGTTTAATTTTGTGGTTGTGCAGGGTTGTGATGCCTCAATCTTACTTAGCGAGGCCGCTACCTCAACGAGCGAGCAGACTGTATTGCCTAATGCAGGATCTGCAAGAGGTTATGGAGTCATAGATGCCGCCAAGGCTGAGGTTGAGAAAATATGCCCCGGAGTTGTTTCATGTGTTGACATACTTGCGGTAGCTGCATGAGACGCTTCATTCGCTGTAAGTTACACAAAATTACCTAGCATTTGATCTACTATTCTTTTAGTAATATCGATCTCAAGGAGTTTCATTGCGATATAATAAAATTCAAGATTTGCTAATTAGTTTTCGCATATAAATAATCAGGTGGGTGGTCCGTCGTGGACAGTAAAACTTGAAAGAAAAGATTTCGCGTAACGGAAGCGACATTGACACTGGCTTTGCTAGCACGCGTACACGTGGTTGTAGGAATGCGAATTTAGCACCTCTTGATTTGGTGACGCCCAATTCGTTTGAGAACAACTACTTCAAAAACCAAATTCAAAAGAAGGGCCTTCTAGAGTCAGACCAAACACTTTTCAACGGAGGACTAACCGACAGTATTGTTTCGCAATATAACAACCCTGCGACGTTTAAATCCCATTTCGCTGCTGCCATGATCAAAATGGGAGATATCATCCTCAATTCAAATTGGGCTTTCCCCATTACCCGATCTGTGGAGCTCAATGAGATCAGAAGAACCTTGCCTCCTCTAATTCCATCCAGATTGATTGAGCCTGACCGCATTAGATGGACCCTCAATGCTAATGGCCAGTTCACAATTGCCTCCCTTTGGAACAAATTGAGAACTCCATTTCCA
>JAOTQK010000024.1:4580527-4596228 GCA_025642025.1 Rhododendron ferrugineum | reverse complement strand
CAACGGAAGTATATACTTGATCTTTTGGAAGAAACAGGTATGTTGGGTTGTAGACCTGCGAATTCTCCTATTGAGGCGAATCATCATCTTAGTGGAGATGTAGGGGAGCACACTGATAAGGAGAGGTATCAACAACTGGTGGGTTGACTGATATACTTAGCTCACACTCGACCGGATGTTACTTATGCAGTTGGTGTTGTTATTCAATTTATGCATGATTCTCGCACTCCACATCTGGATGCAGTTTATCGTATCTTGAGGTATCTCAAGTTAGCTCCACGGAAAGGAGTTATGTTCTCTAATCATGGTCACCTGCGGTTGGAGGTTTTCACTGATGCTGACTGGGCTGGATCTGTGGATTGTAGAAGCTCTACTTCGGGCTACTGTACTTTCCTTGGAGGGAATTTGGTTACTTGGCGAAGTAAAAAGCAATCAGTGGTTGCCAGATCAAGTGTAGAAGCAGAGTATAGAGCTATGGCTCATGGTGTTTGTGAGCTCTTGTGGCTCCAAACCTTGTTACGTGATTTGGGAATTTCTGATAGTGGTCCTATGAAACTCTACTGTGACAATAAAGCTGTCATCAACATTGCTCATAATCCTGTCCAACATGACAGAACGAAGCACATAGAGATTGACAGGCACTTCATCAAGGAGAAGCTGAGTGATGGATTGATATGTATGCCTTTTGTGAAATCGGAGGATCAATTAGCTAACATATTCACAAAAGGGCTTGGTAGCAAGAGTTTCCACCCCTGTGTTCAAGTTGGGCTTGATTGATATCTTCGCACCAACTTAAGGGAGAGTGTTAAGTTATGGGTGTATGTGTAATTAGCATGTAATTAAGCCCTTGTGTAATTAGATTAGGAGATAAGGTTCTCGGTGTAATAATTCTCTTAGTCTTGTATAACTCTAACGTAAAGAGAAAAGAACCCTAGTTTTTTGGGTCTCAATTCTGGCGTCCAATTTCAAATATTTTCACTCTTATTTTTCACTATTATATTAAAATACTATCTTATAACATAACTATTTCCTTCCATCTTGCTTTTATGTTAATTTTTTTCCTTATTTGTTGCGGGGTGGGTGGATCGTGTAAACCCATCCGTCAACTGAGACAAGGATGGGAGCACTCAAGAATTACCTGGTTGGGTCGGGCACAATCTGGTAATTTTCGGGTCGGGTGAAGACAAAAACCCGCCCCGTTGGCATGCCCAAACTCAACACATTTGTTTTGTCTATAATCTATCACCATTATAGTTCCTAGAATTTCAACATGTTCTATGGGTTATTGTATGTGATCATCAAAACATTGGAATTTCAGAAATCCACCGATGTTGCATTTCGGTCTCCTAAGAAATGGAAACATCTTGGCCATTTCAAGTGGAAGGCGGAGCATCCTTGGCTCAGCATTATAGCACATAGGGCTTCGGCGCTACTACAGCGTTCGCTAACGCCTTGCGTTGTCAGCTTTGCTACCGACGCTTCGTTCCGCTTCGCTAACGCTCGGCTAAGTCTTGAACCTTCGCGCTGACCGTTCGCTTTCTCAGTAGCAAAAGCGCTTCTCTTTGCCCCTTAAGTAGAAGGACAAGAAAGAGATTATTGGTTTTCTTGCTCCCGCTTCCTCATCTCCGCTCATCAAGCCAACTTTGCTCTTTTGAAGGTGAAGCAGCGGTTGAAGCGGACATTTCGAAATGACAGCATCGAAGATATATTTCTATATATACATGGTTACGGTTATCCCGGACTGCATTCCGGAAAAAGTGGCCTACTTGAAGGTGGGCACTCTTTCAACCCCACTATACTATTCATAGTTGTGGGGCACTTTGTACTTACAGCCTCTACGATAGGTATCATCGAGACTGAGGGCAATCATTAATAAGAAGAGTCGACTTGCATGTGTTAAGCATGACGCCATCCCGCTCACTCGGAGAGAAAATTTCGTTCATTGGGGAAAGATAGATGAGAAAGTATCTAGCTCATGGGCGGCAATGTAGGAAATCATAGTAATCTGAGTCCAGCAATAAGAAGAATAGAAGAACTTTGTCACAGCTACCCTCATCACTGAAACAAGAGGTAAACAAAACTAAAATTAAATAAAAACAAACACATACCTGAAACTCTAAACCCTTGCACTCCACAATCGTCAAAACTAGAGCTTGCTTTCCAACATGGTCAGATATATCCTGCCTGGCAGAGTCATCCCGTACCAATATAACCTGCTCTGCACCAAAACCGACTATATCGCCACTTACACTTCCACTCTTTCCAAAAATAGTAACAATTGCATTTTCGTCGTCTCCAGATTCAAGAAGAACTGGAGCCTCACCGTATATTAGGCTCGTCTCAGGTTCCAAAATATCAACAGATTGACTAAAGAAACAGTACAACAGGTCAATTACACTCTGTGCTAATTTGAGAACCCCATCATGTGTACGAAAGTTCTGTTTAAGGTTGCGAACTTGTGATAAAAGTCCTTTATCCTTTCTTGCAGCCGACCCATCACCACTTGACTCCATGACAAACTTTTTGTAGAATAGATTTCGTATATCTTCGAACCTAAAATCGATTCCTCTAGCAATTGTCTGTGCTGTATCGCCCGCAAAAACGAAGCCTTCGTCAATATTCCGGCAGATATATTTGAAAAGAGCAATTTGCCTCATTGTCAAATCTTGCACTTCATCAACATATACAAAATCCATTTGATCACCTTCAAATCTTCCATTCCTAAGTCGAAAATGAATATCATTCACCAAATCGGCTGAATCAAATTCACCATTTTCCATTTTAAGTTTTTCATAATCTCGAAAGAGGGAGTATATTTTCTCTCTCTTCTGCCTGCTCAAAGTGGACACGCGACCCTCAGACAAGGCAATGTAATCATCCTGACTGATTTTACGCTCGTGGGTCTCACCCACTCCCAAGCCACCTTTTATATGAGAAATTATCTCAGTGAAGACTCTGGAAGGATCAAGTTTCTTTGTTAGCTGGCAATTGAAATGCGGCCAATAAAACGAACAAAACCTTTCGTAGTTGACCTCCTTTGTTCTTAGAAAAGTTTCCAAAGCAACTGATCTTGAACTTCTAGTTCCAAAATGAGAATGTTCGCTTACACCAATGAACCTTTCAAAGTATGAATTCCCCAGTGTCCCATCAAGCATCATTAGAAACTTATGAAACGTGACGACAAGGGGGTATTTGCTAGGGGAGATATCAACAAAGGAATCTGGGATATCCTTAAAACGTGCTGTATCATCAATATCAATTGAACCATTTTCTTCAGAGAAACTACCCCCACGAGCAAACCTATGCACAAAACATGGCATATGGTTAAATTAGAATTGCCATCATGCAGCTATTGAGAAAAAGTGCAAAGTCACTTGCATAAAACAAATTCTCTAAATGCCTTTAGAAGAGATATCCAATAAATACTTGTTCAGAAGAAACTATACAAACTGGAAAATGCAAGATCTTTAAGGTAGCATTTTCAATTTCTCCCGACAATTACAGATGCTGTTGAGAATTGGGAAGCGGCAGATGCAATGCAACAAATAGAAAATCATACATCAAATAGAAAACAACACTAGGAAAAAAAATCCTTGGAATTGCTAATTCTTGTATATATTGCGGAACTGGTGTTCTAAAATTCAGTTTGCCAAAGGATTAGCACGTTTGCGTAACTCTAGTCCAATCTTCTGGTGATTGGTTATTTTGCTTGGCACTTGCAACATATTTAGATTGGGTCGAACCACCATGTTTAGGCTGTGAAGCCAAAGTGCGACTTATTTTCTCTCATGATGTACTAGGTGGAATGTAAAACAAAAGAAACAATGTCATTGATTAAAATCCAAGATATCCCTAAAGATAGAGATCAATTCATCTACTGACTTAACAGAATAATATTCAAGAGTTCACTTCTTCTAATTTAAGGAAATAATATAAAAAATGTTAGGATACATGACACTCGATCCATGAAACGGTCTTGACCGTTCATTTCTTTTCATGGACCGTTTAATGGATCAAGTGTCATGTATTTTACCACTCCTCAAATAATATACAGAATCTTAGACTCAGTAACAAAATCCAATGACCTTATGAAAAGCAGAAAATATCAGGGAACAAGCAGTTCTCGTGTTCCATTTCGTTGTTGGTGGCCTGGAATAAACGGGCTCGGGCCGACTCCGAGGCATCTTCTAGTGCATAGCTTATGTCAGTACAGAATATACAGAATTCATACTGAACGCCTCGGGGTTGGTCCCTAATGTCATAGGCCGAGACGGTTACAGCACGAGGATCATCATTAGGGCTGATCTGGCCATGTGCTCCGTAACCGCCTTATCCCGTATGTCGCCTATGACGTCACCTGAGGCGGTTACCCGAGCGTACCCTCTACGCGCTTGCTTGGAGGCCAAGCAAAGCGAGGTCTATAAAAGAAAGGGACTCTAACCTAAAGAGGTACGCCGTTCTACCCTAACCCTAGACCTACACACTTCTCCCTAGATCTAACTCGATCATCGGAGTGTCACTGGGCTTCCATAGCCCTAGTGACTTGTTGCAGGTCCGGCGGAGGAAGGAACTGGAACCCACTCACGATCAAGATCCCGATAAACCGAACCCCTACAGCTTTCAAGCAGCATGAAAGAAAGGAAGATGCACTCAAAGTGTCATTCAAGTTCTACAATCACATTGTAGGTTGCTTACCTAAAATCAATAAGATGATTACAGAAAATGTAACGGGTGTCACTTATTCAGGAATCTGTACAAATCAAAGGTGCATGCCTTGTATTAACAGAAGCAAGCTAACTATCATATTATATCAACATTAACAATAGATCAAGACTGATCATTTAACACATTAGATACATAAACCATTTAAACTCGGACAAAACTAACTCCACAATGTCCAACCTTTGAATAGATAAAAACTTACTGAGAAATTTTACATGACAGGTTGCAAATTCAGTTTATTGTCTTCCTAAGTGATCAAAACGCCAAAGTGGGAAATGAACAAAAGAAAAACACAATACATTATACACGAACAATCTAGCTAAAAGAACCATGAAAACAAATTGGATGCTGTAAATATTTTAATTAGCTAATCGCCATTGCAATGTAGACAATAAAATAAAGTAATTGCAAGAGAACTAACATATTGCGAAAGGATGCAATTATCTTATAACTAATCGCCATTGCAATGTAGACAATAATATAAAGTAATTGCAAGAGAACTAACATATTGCGAAAGGATGCAATTATCTTATAACTCAATCTTTTACGTACCTTTTCAGCCCGGACACATGTTGTTTGACAGCATAACACAGTTTTGGACTGACTGTCACAAAAAGCTGGCGTAAGACACTTCCCTTGGTCTCTACAATGCACTCAGAACCATCATTCCTCAGCATTGCCTCTGTAGTGTTACCGGACCGAGCTCCATAAAGTCCTTCTGAAGCTATCTGGTGCTGCTGCTCCTTCTGAAACAGTTTCGTGGTCAAAACTGTAGTTTTTCCAGTTCCTGACCTTCCAAGTATAAATGTGCTTTTGCGGAACCGAATAATCTCTAACTCCTCATCATTTACATCAAATGGGAGGTCCATTTCTCTACCAGCGTCATCCGAAAGCAAGTGGTTCACCATACCGCACGACAGAGAGTAAAATTTCATCAACGACAAGCTCTCACTCACCTTTGAATTCTCGACATAACTTCTACCATCAATTGAATCATCGCCAACCTCAAGGTTGCCAAGATTCTTAAGCCGGACAATGTCAAAAGAGGTCTCCCAACCCATTGGAACCTCCAAGTCACTAAACACAAAGAGAAAAATTAATCAAGCGAATTAATTGAAGTTCAGTGCATAATAAATTACACCAACATGCTCAAAGGCAGCAACAAAGGCAGCAATTAGACTTCAGGCTATGTTTGGATGGACGTAGCATTATGTAGGAATAGGTATTCAAATACTAGGAAGTTAAGTACCCAGTAATCTATTACCTGAGGGAAGCTCATTCCAAAGTTAGGATTACTTCAGGAAAATCTTATCCAAGGAAACATATTTTAGAAAACTTATTAGAAGAGACAAAATAATCAAGTGGCTAGGGTTGTATGTATCACGAGGTATCACATCCTATTCTAGTCGATTCCAAATATAGGAATCAGGGGGAGAGAACATCAAACTCTCATTTCCTCTAAAAGATTCCAGCCTTTCCAACTGAACCATAAAATATAGTGACTATGTTCACATCCGAAAAGATTATTGATCCACAAGAGAGAACCTACCCCTCATGGTGTTTCTTGTTGCAGCGATTGATAAAATCATCAGTGTACATAGCAAACATCCCATCAAGGCGTTTGGCCAATTTTGAGATCTCTTCCAATGGCAATATATCCCACACCTTCAAAACTTGGATGTACCTCGAGTCCTTCATTATGTCAATAGTGCATACAATGTAGAGCCCTTCGACCTTAAATTGCTTCAAGGTCTGTGAAGAGCTCTCACAAACTGAGTCCACGTTCTTCTTCTTGGGTCGCCAACCACATGAAAGTTTCAGTAGTAATTGGATAACTGACTTTCTTGTGCGGACTGATTTCATGTTTCGAAATGACTTTCTGAAGTTATCACTGAAAGAAACCTGTGATAGCCAAGTGACAAATATTAATCCAAGCTATGGGAGAGCTTAAGACTGAAATTCAAAGATTACATAGAAATGAAGGATATCCTTTAACCGCCGCGAGTTCTATACCTTCCATTTGGCCTCTTTAAAAAGTACACTATCTGCATTCAATAAATCATCAAGCTGATCAAGCTCTTTCTTGGCATCTA
Source organism: Rhododendron ferrugineum (assembly GCA_025642025.1). Classification (NCBI taxonomy): domain Eukaryota; kingdom Viridiplantae; phylum Streptophyta; class Magnoliopsida; order Ericales; family Ericaceae; genus Rhododendron; species Rhododendron ferrugineum. Next base: position 4,589,413 of record JAOTQK010000024.1, on the reverse strand, counting down.
ATATGGTTTTGGCCATATTGTTATCCTCATCAGCACCAAAGAATGATTGACGATCCCGAGCATCCCGGACTAGTGCTTTCCAGACAGATTCACTATCAGCTAGCGTCCTTTCATTCCCCAGAATCCAAAGACAGTGCCTGTAAAGGAATCAAGGGCCATAAACATTCATCACCAACATAGTAGAAACATTAGAAACATCGGCTGTTCTATACTGTTTTTTTTTTCTTAATCCAGGAAACTGTGTCAGTTTGTTTGGCACAGCTTCGGGCCTTCGGCTTTTGGCTTATCAGTCAAAAACATAAACAGCTTCTGCTTTCAAATAAGCTTCTTTCATCACAAGTCAGTTGCCAAAAAAAAATACAAAGTAATCTAGGAGAGCGTTTGAATCCATACCGAGCTCTCGTTAATGCAACATTAACTCTCTGAGGACTGGAAAGGAATCCAACAGATCCACCACTGTTAGATCTTACTGTCGAGATTATTATTATGTCCTCCTCTCCGCCTTGAAACCCATCAATTGACTTCACCTTCACCGTGAATCCATCAAGGTTCTCAAATTTTCGTCCAAGTTTATCACGGATTGCCACAACTTGAGCAGCATAGGGAGATATCACGCCAATGCTAAGCTTCTTGTTGGAGACGTTCCATTCTATGAACAACAGTATCAACAATTAAAAGCAAAGCAAACTGCAGTAAATAGCATAAGCAACCAACGAAGAAGTGCTACATATATTTATTAAAAGAAGTTCTAATGTGGTTCCATGGATTCCCCAACTTTTATTGACTTAAGGAAAAATTTATCTCAAGTTTGAAATTGAAGACAATCTTGTAACATGTCACGTGGATGTCAAGTAATATCGTAAGCGGGGTCAACTGGTAGTTTGCTGAAATGGGTTTCAATAAAATTTTCTAAAATTGGCTATTGGTGGGATTTTTAACAGTTCTCAATGTTACACACCTGGTTACATTAGAAAGAAAAATCCAATGCATAAACGATCGTGTTTCTTGAAATTTCAATGTCTTCTTCACAACATCTAAGAAAAGGAAAACCACAAAAGAAAATAAATAACAAAACAACTTCATACCTACCTTGAGCCACTTGACAATTCCAGCATTACTTAGAGACCCTAACGAAGAAACCTGATAACATTATTCTGACAGCAATACTGTACACCCAAATATTATTTGAAATTTATCCATGTTATAGTTTGTCCCACATTAGTTAATTACAACCTCCAAAACTAGTGGGTGATCTTGGACGGCCTCTCCACTCATTGCAAATTGGTTTTTAAGTGGATGCTTTGACAGGGTATCAGAGCTTGGCTTTTGGACAAGACTCTCTTGATTGATAGCCCCGTTGTTTGTGCCATAAGTGCACTTTGTTTTGTTATGATCCCAATGATACGAATCCTTTATTTACCACGTCATGTGAGGGTCAGGGGCCGCATGTGTGAGTGAGTGTTAGAATTTATTCCATATTGGTTAATTATAACCTCAAAAACTAATATATGAGCCTAGGTGGCCTCTCCGTTCATTGCCAATTGATTTTGAGTTGGATGCTTTAACAATCCACTGATCGTTGAGGGGTTAAAACTTGACCTATAAACATAATGAAATTGTACAAGAGAATTTGCCAAGAGGGCAAAAACTATTGAAGCAACAAGTGGTTTTTTTTATCAGCTGGAGTTATATGTGCTTGATAGAACTATCACTCATATTAACTTCGAAATGACTCTTCAGTATGACATTTACAGCCACTGAAGTTCAAAACATTATGATCATAAAGAAGATAAACTTACAATATAAATACGAATGTACAATCTTCCATGGTATACAGCGCATGTGAAACCAAAGTAAAGATTGTAATACAGATGACATGAGTTGACATACCTTTGTATAGATTCTGCAATATCTTCACAACAACAGCCACCTCAACCATATTTCTTCTGCTATGTCCAACATCATCCTTTTCTTCTTTGCCACCAATGACATTGATAAAAGAATAGGGACCAAACATTGACCCGGGAAGATACTGCCATTCGTAACTTTTGTTTTTCACATGTGGTGCATCCAAGATTTGGTTGCAATAGAATGTGGAATTTGGAAAGGAACTTATGGAAGGATGCATCCTATACTGCATGTTAAGAAGGTGCTTCGGATGGCCCAACGAGCTCAATCTTTCAAATAAGCTTCTTCCAAATCCAGCTTCAACACAAACCTAATAAACAACATTGTACATGTTCAATGAATTGAAAATGATAGTAAAGAAATGTGGTAGAAAAAGAAAAAGAGAGCACAGAAAAGTATTATGTCAGAACTACACAAGAATCCTCTTTTCCTTTTCCAGGTGTCGAAAGAAAGTGAAAAGAAGAGAGAAGAAATGAATGAGAAATTCTTGGGAATTGGTTATTTCTCTTTGTTTCTAATTCCCACAATGAAAGGATAGTGAAATTAAAAAGAAATATCTTCCTCTTGATTGATTTTACATGCAAAGGAAATATCTTCCTCTTGATTGATTTTACATGCAAAAAGAATGAAACTAATAAGCAGCTCAAATTAATGAAGACCCAAAAAAAAAGTGAAGAAAATGAAAGGAAAACTTCAAAATAAGAATGACTATGAAAATATATTTTCACTTACCTTCCCTCTCAAAACTTAAAACCCAACAAGGGAAGAAAAATCATTACTCCCCTTTCTTTTCCATTTCTTCCCTTAGTTCCAAACATGGCCTAAATTTATATGGTAATATGATCAATGGCATTTACTTACATTACTAGTAACCATTGCTGGTAGTTGGCACTCATCACCAACGAGGATAACATGACCCACACCGGACACTTGAAGAGGTATGGTTGATTCACATTCCTTCAATTGTGCTGCTTCATCAATCACAAGCAAGTTCAGTGGTTCCATTACCACAGAATGTAGCTTATAGGAACTAGAAGCAGTACAGAAAATCAAGGAAGCCATTCGGAAACAGAATTCCCTAATTGAACTCGAGTTCATTGCACTTGGCAGTTTAAGGCCTTCAAGAGAAAGTCGAAGGGATTTTAGAACAGAAAGGCAGTTTCTCCTTATATCCGCAAAAGATCCAGAAATATCTTCACTTGCATCGGCATGAGAAAAGATCTCCTCAAGTTCCTCAGAAACCAATTTCTTTTGAAACAACAATGATTCCAAATGATCAAGAAAACAATTGAGAATTTTCATTCTTTGGAAGTTCTGTTCCGAAAGGAAGCTCCTTGATAAATGTGTACAGAATATGGATATACATCTTCTCAGGGATGATGCATTGCATTTAAATCGGTCTCTCACAAACTCAAGAAAAGATTTGAATTCTGCCTTCGTGCATTCATCATGATCAATGTGTTCTTTTCCTTTGATAATTTTTTCATTTTCAACGAAAACCTCGTATTGAGAAACACCATCTTCAAGAAAATCTATCATGGATGTTAAACAATGCTTCCAACCAGTCAGTGGTCCTAAACACTCTGCGAGCCTTTCAACGCGATAATCTAGGTGGATATCTTGAATTTCCAAATCAACTTTCAGCCGCTCCTTGTTCCCAAACAAGAGAATATCACCCAGAGGACAAAAGAAAGCCTGCTTTTCTGATTCAGCTCCATAGGACTCCCTTACCAACTTTAAAACCCTAGAAGCAACCTCTTTTATAGCTATATTCGTAGGAGCACAAGTAAGCGTCCTGCAGTTCCTCCTTAAAAGGGTAAAAAGCAACACACTTACTGTTTTCGTCTTCCCCGTCCCTGGTGGCCCCCATATAAGTTCCACTGTAGACTTGTGGTTACACTTAATTCCAGCAAGAGAAGCTGAGATCGCCTCTATTTGGGGTTCATTCAGCTTAGATGAAAGGTTCATAACCAATGTATCAGTCAATTGGCTCTTCTTATAAACACTACAATGTTTGCAATCCTCTTGAACCTGTATTCCAGACTCAAAAGATCAGTAAGATCCAACCAAAAGTCCATAGACATTTTACTCATAACTAAATGAAAAGAGCATGGGAGAAAACAATCACTTTGTTTGGTTGAGAATTTAGAAAGTTATTTTTGAGAGTTGAGTGGTAATGAGTGGAGAGAGATAGAGAGAAAAAGGTATTGAGAAACGTGTAGAGATGAGATGAGAGTGAGATGAATGTTAAACCAAACAAAGTGAGATGTTAAAAACTACAAATCTAAGAAAGGATATGAAATGAAACAATACAATTGCAGTGAATCAAAGATCAAGGTTTCCATAGAAAAGGCCATACGTGTGCAATAAAAGGGATTTCCTACTACTTTTCAATGAAGTAGGCACCTTTTTGGACTTCTCAATACTTCTATCCAATTATGCAGACCCAGAAACCCAATGGAAGATTTCCGGCGTACATATTATCATTCAGTAGCTCTTTCTGATTCCTCACAAGAACATATTGTCTTAAAATTTATAAAAAAAAATACGGAGTATCAGCACAAAATTTGCATGAGAAGATATAGGGTAGAACCTACATGAGTTTAACCACTTTCAACTGCTCCACATGCTGCAATATATGAATACATATTTAATGGCTCAGTATCCACTAAGTAGAAAAATAAATGCAATTCTTACCGAAGAATCAGAGCAAAGAACTTCCTCGATGATCTTGAGATTCTCTAACATGCGTAATGCATTCCATATTCTTTTGTTAGTTGTTATATTTATCAAGAAAATGACAAAGAGCGATTCCCTCAACCCATTTTTGACTTCAATGTCTCTTGATGCTTTGACTTTAAAATGAGTAGAGGAACTATCATCGCCTTCATTCTCCTCCTCGGTGATTTTAGTGACACATCCAAAAGTCCACATCCTTCCAACTCGTTGTAAATCAGACACACTTTCAGGTTTTGTATCAGAAACAACAAAAACATCCCCAGGCAAGATTTTGTAAGGCTCCTTTCCGTCATTAAATCTGTTCCTCCAGTAATCTACTTTAATGTCAAACAAAGATGTTCCGTACGGCTTGGACTCATCAAGGGAGATCACCTCAGCATAAGGTGCTTCATGAACACTATCCAAACTGGAAAACAATGCTGCTCGTGTTTCCTCCAATAAAGGGAAAACAAATGAACCAAGATAATGCTCCACCGATTCAAACGATTCAGGAATCTTCTCCACCTAAAACCGAAGCAATGAATGTTGGTTGCAAGTGAAAGTTAAATCAAGTTCCTTAAGGAAAGGAATGTTCAAAACAATTAAATCAAGTTCCTTGAGGGAATGTTCAATACAAAGTATGAAGCAAAATGAAGCACAGGTATATTGTGCCATAGGCCATAGCTGACAGGCCCACAGGCAATAGCAAATAGACCACATTAGGATAGTAAATTTTTTCACATGCATATTAAATAGTTTTCCGGAAAAGTACTCGTTGATACCTTGTAAAAGGCTTGAATGCGGTTATGTATGAGCATGCGTATGACTAATGACTACAAGTGGAAATGCTAACCATTTCAGGAAACTGTTAAAGACTACAGATACTCAAATTATCGAGATTCTATTCAGCTAAAGTTGACATGTTTTGTGATTCCAAACATACATTTCTAAGTTCCGCTATGGAAGAATTAGCAAGAAGGAACAGAACTAGATTTGTGCGATATCTTATACATGTACATTTTCATTAAACGTACAAAACCTGTTGATCACCAATAAACAGGACAGGGATGGCAACAAAATGAATAAAATAACATGATTATACCATATATTCTTCTTACCCTATCTTCTTCCTCGAACATAAAGTTTAGAAGAAGAAACATGCAGTTTGAAAGCAAAAGCACCACACAAACTACTGATTATCGCACCACAAAATCTTACTTTCTCACAAAAATTAATAAAAGAAGCACATAGCTTCTGATTTTCGCAAGAGATTAAGGGCACATATGATATTTAACAATGGCCTGGAATGTGACGCTTTCCCATGTTTGCTAAGCATTTGAAGATGCAAGTTGAAAAGATAGCCGATTGGACTGCCTATTTCTCAAAATAAGTTGGAATGACCATTCCACTCCTTCAAGAAATCATTATTTCTCTGAACAATATCAGATAGATTCATTTGTAACTTTGACATGGATTCAATCAACAAAATACAGCAGAAGAAAAAACTGTTGATGGAGATAACTAAAATTTAAGACCTATAACCTCTCTTTCTCTCTCACTCGCCTTCTAAATTTAAGAGTGCTTTTATTTGTGTAGGAAATGGTCATGGCTACTTTCAAATGAAGCCCGTTGGTTAGTCTACCGTACCTTTGTACATGAATGGATGCTACAGCTATGATCAACCACAATGGAGTTTTCCAGTTTCTAGATCTTGTTTTCTTCCTCTCAAATAATTATACACAATACATCTACGTATTTATGTCCCCAGGTGCGTATCACACAAAAATAGTTTTAGATGTCTTTATAACCAAAGGATTGTATTACGTTTTTTGCATTTATTTGCTTTAGGAGGTCAATCTTGGAATTGGTCTAAACAAAGATTTTTACCCCTTACCCATCAGCCTGCTCATTTTACACCATTGTCACCCCACAAGGATTGCATCAAAAAATAATACCTAGAGTCCTAGACGATACATAGCTTCACAACCAAGTACTAGTACAAAATAGCATTACTTCGAAAACTGAACAATGTAAGATGAAACTCTACGAAACAAGCAATGATTTTTCGATTCAGGTGCAACCCTGGACACAAACTCAAATTATCCTTGAAATCAACTTCATTGAAATTTCATCATTTGGTAACTGTCTTTGTTTCGTTTTTAAGTTTTTAGCAACTCAGCATAAGGGTTACCACGATGGACTTCATGCCACGGAATGAATCGAGGAACTAAGAACGTTTCGATACCGACTACCCTTACAGACGTTTAGAAAAAACAACACAAACCCCTGGCGTTGCTTGCATGAAGTGGCATCCATGAATATGTTCGATGTTTGTATGATAACCACACTAAATAACATCCCAATTTTGTATATCTTTCAAATATATAGACTTCCCTCATTTCATGCCTCAACTTTTTTCTCTTCACATTGGTTGATTTACAATTGGCAGTCTATAGATTGTTAGTATGTTAAAAAAGTCACAGATTGAAGCATCCCATTCTAAGATCCTTCAAGATCAATTGTAAAAATAGTTTTGACAATCTTTATCGATGAAGGTTTAAATTTTTGTACTTCTTGTTACACATTATTGCCAAGATTATGCATTAGAAACTTTGCGTTTAGTAATAAAAGTTTAAGTCAAGTATTATCTCTTTGTGATTTATTCTGAACAAGTTTTCATGACTATGATCGAGTGAGTGCCTCAACTACGTTAAATTTATGGGTCCGCCACCGGCTGCATGTGAGGGAGGGCCAGTGGTCTAAAACAAGAAATTAATCGGCGATTAATCACTGGCAGGGCCTATCCGATTAGGTCCAACTAACGATTAATTGCCGATTACTTATTAATATGCACAGATTAATCCGATTAATCGCTCGAAGGTGGCCGACTAGCGCCTAGCGACTTTTAGAACATTGGGGAGGGCATAGGATAGGTTGATATACATTGTTGAGCACATTTCTTAACGGCTTAAGCTTTTAGAATAACTGGCAAGTAACTCAACACTATGTAATGCATATAACGGGAGACAATACAATAAAAACAGGGACGTGTTATTATTGATATCTGGAATAGCTTTTTACATCACTAAAACAAAGCTTTTCTTTCCACCACATTCCTCCGGATTTCATTTTGTGAAATATCTTCGTCTTCAAATTCAAAGCATTGTAGCATATACAACTAGTATGTGATTTCGTTGGAATACTCATGACATCTCCCCGAATCGAAATATAAAACAAAGTGAAACTAAATTTTGTTTCTGAAACTAAGTCAATGTGTGTGACCTTATCGCAGTTTCATGAAATACCACAACTAAAGATTTCAAAAACTAAAAGGGAAATTTGGTCCTTTACACTTCCTATTTATGTATAATCAATTACAACAATATGTAAAGATGTCTAGTCAAAAGAGGCAAAAAATTCATCAGTTCTATACATCAACATATACTCTCAAATCAAATATCAACCAAGGAAAGGGGAAAAAAAACGCCAACCTCCAAATTTCTACATTCATAATTGAAAGAGAGTGCAAAAAAATCGAAGGGCCTTTGCCGGAAACAGCTCGGCCCACAAAGCCGAGATTGCATAAGACAAACTATCTTGCTTAATAACATTTTCCATAGAAAGAATCAACAACCAAAAACCAACTTTGTTATAATGTTTATACATATAAATAATCTATTCCCAAAAGACTGCGAAAAATTTCAAAATATCTGAATGAATAGCTGCAAATGGACGGAGCTTGGATCAAGCTCGGCTTAACTCGTTTAGAAATCGAGTCGAGCTCGAGCTCGAGTTTTAGGCTCATTTAGTAAACATTCAAAAGCTCAGCTCGGCTCAGCTAAGCTCGGTTCGTTTTATATTATAGGCTCAGCTCGTTTAAAGAAACTCGTTAAGTAAATTAGCAAAACGAACCCAACACTCAGAGCTCGGCTAGTTTGCACCCCAGATTTTAGTCTAACCGTCCATGCACAGTGGAATGATGAAAAAAAAGGGGCAAAAATGAAACCTGGTTCTCGTAGAGATTCTCATTGAGGATGTCTTCAAGAGACCATGAAAGCACCAAATCAGTAAAACCTAACCGAGACAACGCTTTCTTCTTGTCTGACGAAACCCCGCTCGTCATCATAGTTTCCCGCCCTTTTCTATCAGATTTCTTTATCTGTAAATGCTTATCTGCAATAACAACGGAAAAAATTCAAAAACCCATTTCACATTATTAAAATTCACCACAGTCCACAGATTAAATGCTTAGAGAGAGGG
>JAOTQK010000024.1:4561712-4571908 GCA_025642025.1 Rhododendron ferrugineum | reverse complement strand
GGGCAAAAAGGGAAAATAGGATACTTTTTGTTGTTGATTTTGGAAAGTGGACAATCAATTTGGAACATCCAAAAAAGAAAAGTTGGACCTTCAAATTGGAAAGGAGGGAGTATATAACAAGAAATTATTGGTGGAAGGGCGATCCAGAGGATATGGGAATCTGAATGCTGGGCTTGTTGGGATAGCCTTGCTTACCCCAACAAAAATGGTGGTTTAGGCTTTCGCAGTTTTAAGGCTTTTAACCTCACATTATTGGCTAGCTAGACAAGGCTGAAAGACTTATCATCAACCCGAAGGCGCACTGGGCAAAGTTTCTTAAAGGAATTTACTTTCCTAATATTCATCTTTCCTGGAAGCAAGCAGGGGAAGGAACGCATCTCGGGCATGGGCTAGTATTAACTTCAGCTGATGCGGACATGTTTTCCTCGTCGTGAAAGAAGTAATGAAAGAGAAGCCCCGGGTCATACCACGTTCGTTGTTGCCTTTCTGCATGGGAGAGAAATTGTAAAGCAAGGGTTGAGGAAGCATATTATGAATGGAGAGACCAAAACTTTTTTGGGAGGACAGGTGGATTCCCTCTTTATCTGGCTTCAAAATCAAGTTGGGTAATAAACGCAGAGGAGAGTGGAGTTAGTAGAGTCTGTGATGTGATGGATAGTTCTTGAGGAGAATGGAAAAAGGATCTCCTTAAGAATTTGGTTTCTGAAACAGAGTTGAGGGCTATTGAGGCCATCCCAATCCCTTTGATCCAGCGGCATGATATCATTTTGGCATTTCAATTCTTCAAGCATAATGAGGGCTATTGAGGCCATCTCAATCCCTTTGATCCAGCGGCATGATATCATGGTTTGGCATTTCAATTCTTCAAGCATAATGAGGGCTATTGAGGCCATCCCAATCCCTTTGATCCAGCGGCATGATATCATGGTTTGGCATTTCAATTCTTCAAGCATAATGAGGGCTATTGAGGCCATCCCAATCCCTTTGATCCAGCGGCAAGCTATCATGGTTTGGCATTTCAATTCTTCGGGCTTATGGCTATTGAGGCCATCCCAATCCCTTTGATCCAGCGGCAAGATATCATGGTTTGGCATTTCAATTCTTCAGGCTTATGCTCCGTTAAGTTGGGGTACCAAATTGCTTTTGATATCCAAAGGAAAATGTAGGAGAAACCTGAGTCTTCTTTCAAAGCTAATCCGAAAGTCTCAAAGAGTATTTGGAAACTCAAAACAACAGCAAAAGTAAGGAATTTTCGGTGGAAAGCTTGTTGGAACATTTTTGGCAACAAAAGAAGACTTTTTTTTTTTCCTTCCAGAAAATGGGCCTCTTCCCTCCTTTGTCCTCTTTGTGAATCGTGTGTGGAGTCTCTGGAGAATCTTCTGTTTGAGTGCAGCTGGACTAGGGGCGTTTGGTTTGGGTGTGGCTTGCAATGGTTGCATAAAGATTCGATTCCGAGTGTCTTGAAATGGTGTTCAAATATCTTGGAAAACTCCAGTTCAAAAGAGGAAGCTTTGGAGTTGATTAATAAGGTGGCGACCTTTGGGTGGTTTATTTGGAAGGCTAGAAATGATTTCTATGAAAACAAAACTATAAATTAACACACAAATTAATAGTGAACGGAAAGATTAGGTTGATCCCAAATGACAAATCAAAGATTACAATGACCCAATATCTTCCCCTCATAGACAAGCAAATGCTACTGTATTCCATCCCAAAAGCTTCGCGAAAATGCGGACGAGGCACATTGATGAGAGAGAAAGATATTGCTGAAAAAATATGACCTTCTAGGTAAACGATGAATAACAGCATCATCAAGGTCAAATGGCCAATTTGTGGCACCAAGGATGAGGATTCTCTGGCTGTCTTGTTCTCAATCCATCCCAAGCTGCCGTAAACTCATTGCACATACTTCTAGTTGCTTCATGCTCAAAAGCACCTCCGCAAGCACCGAGCAAACTGTCAACCTATGCAAATAGGTGTAAGAATGAAAAATCTCTTTATGTGCACCAAATAATATACTATGCCATAGGAAGCATTCAGCCTGGGCTGTTGGTAAAAGCTATTCAACTCAAGAGTCAAGACTCCTGTAACCAAAGCTCAAATAGTTCCCCATGTCAACAACAATTGCACGGATGAAAAGTCCAACAAAAATGTCAAAACATAGTTGCAGTGGTTGCAACACAAAACATAGGCGTAACTGAACTAGACACATATAATGAAAGGAAATACATTTGAATTCTACAATCCCATATCTAATTTTGTCTTCCCTTCCAACTTATTCAAGCTATTAGTGTCATCTCAACAGAAGAAAGAGCAAAAGAGGGAACCCTTTTGGCATCGTACTTAATCGTATCAGAAAGCAAAAATCGACTCCAACACTTAAAACGTCTAAAAGCAAGCTGATAGTGACACTGAAGAAACTTTAAGTCTAGAGATCTGAATATTGTATGCATAGATACATAGAGGCCATTATGTGGGCAGATAATGACACAAGGATCTCACCTCATCAACAAAAAATAATCACAGGAGCCAGCTTGCTAGCAAAAGAGAAGAGGGCCTTTGTAAGCTTTTCAGCATCTCCAAACCACTGCAGTAGAAAAGTGGGGAAAAGGTATATTAGCCACCGGCAGCTACATATGGTTATTTCGATGAAGTCAAAATAATCACATTATCAATCAAATAGGAAACGAAACAGACAATTAGTGGTGAATTCAACTGTCGTCAAACCACAAATTAAAGGAAACTCTTTCCACTAGTAAATACGATTCCCCCATGAGAGCATTTTCCCATTGCTGCTACGGCAATGGGCTGCCAATTTAGAGACTAGGAAGTCTTTGCTTCCCTGACGGGGTGTTAGCAGTCAGATAACTCAACACCCAACAAGGAATAAAAGTGAGTGGGATCGTGGTGATGCAAATACCGATACTAAAAACTTGTTTCTTCATACACGTTATGTTGTGCCTGTGATAAATTACAACATAACCTACTAACAGCTTCCCACCAGAATAAGCAAATAGTCCTCCACAAAGAATGCCACTGGGAAAAGATAGGATCGTCACTACAACAAAAATGACTTTTTGTGACAAAAATTTCCTCAATGGTGTCTTCTGGTGGGAAAATTGGATTTCGTCGCCAAATGGAGTATTTCCTCTCCCTCGACGCATATCTCACAATAAGGCATGGCCATGCATAGGTTGATTACTATTAGAGATTAGAAACAACTACAATGTTTACAAAAGTACGAAACTTAAGTGTTTATAGATGTCCTCAAAGCAAGTTTCAAGATTTGATATTCAGAAGGGCTTCCCTGTTTCCTGGGCTCTGCTCGCTCGTCTATGCTCCGACCCAGCAAGTAATGAGTGATAAATGATGTTTCCTTGTCTGCATTAAGATTTCAAACTTGTCGTAAAAAAAAAAAAGGCAATCAATCAAAATCAAGAAAAAAATTGGAAATAGTGAATCAAGATCTAAATGCATCCCTCAGTCTATCTTTCAGAGAGGCATTTTTGGCTTCAAGGAATTGGAGTTTCCTTTCTAATGAAATAGTTTCATTAAAAAGATCGTTTCGCTGTTGGAAGTTTCAAACCAGAAACATTGGGAGGATCAAAGAACTAAGAATTTGTAGTAATTATACTCAATAGAACTAAGAATTCTATATTGGCGCTTTCAGGGCCGGCCCTTACCTTTCGAGGGCCCAAGACGAACTTCGATCCTAAACAAAGGAACGATATATATGAAATAGCAAAAGAAATACAAGATTAGCTGATGAGATATATAAAATGCTAAACTAGATGGCAAACTATAGGAAAATGGAAATTGAAGCTACATTCTGCTTTCTATATTAAATGATACTGAAAGTGAGAGCAACTCAAGACCACTTCACTAGGTAACCTCATGCATTTCCCAGATCATCAAGAAAATCAACTCCATATGACTACATGAACCTAACTGATAAAATCATGACTCTATGGCACAAATTATCTTATACTGCACATGAATCCGAATCAAAAAACATGCTCTGAACATACTGAATTACGAAAAATATCAACACTGTAGAACAAGGTTGTTAGGGATTCAGAATTAAAATGAGTGCCCATATGACATATATGATTCTACTCAACTTGTATTATGAATGTCATTCCCTTTCAGTAATCTCAACCAAATAGACAGACTTACTACTTTACCTTGGCTGATACAAAGTATCCTTGACCACATTTACCTTTCTCTAAATATATTACTATCAAAATTGAAGTTGGCTCACATTTTACCTTTCCAAATTGATATTCAAAAAAAAAAAAAATTATTTTTACAGATTAATTACCCTTCGACACTAATAACTATAACTCTGCATGGACAAAACGGTAAAACCAAAAACCAAAACCAACCCACGCCTATACTCCTTGCAGTTACCAACCTGCGTCACAACTTCAAGCATAGCATGACGTCCAATTAAGCTCTCATCTTCCTGATTCATCACCAAGTTCCAACCCCCTTTTCCCTCCTATTTCTCCTTTGCATCATCACTTTGCTACAGACCCAACAACCGCCACGGCTCCGCAACTCCACCAACGCAGGTATGGCCAACTGAATTCTGAGTTTGTCATTTGTCATTTTTTTTTAATCAGCTTTTGTCATTTGTGTTTGATTTCAGAAAAAAGGTTTAGCACAATTCCCCATCTCTATCTCTCTGTCCCCACTGCTTAAACGCGCACCCACAGGATGCGTGCACCGGATGCTAGTATGTATGCAAGTGTACAGCTAACCCAATAGCGAGCTTTGATTTTCACACTTAACCTCTACAACCGGAAAAACTGTATGAAGAAAATAACAATCAACATAAAAAAATCCATCTCCAATAGTTGTGCTAAATTCACAAGGACAACCTTGGTAAAGAAGTAGATCTTACCATCAAGTAGAAAATTAGCAAAACCTAGAAATGACATGAATCTCAATAAAATAGAAAGAACTAAAATCTATTAACACTTGCCTCAGTCCAATGCCATAGCTTCTCTTTCTCATGCTTTTCAATTCTCTCCCATTGCTCAACCTGTAGTAGCACATGAAGACGGACTTAAGTGCTCAAGAGTATTAGGAAACACTATCAAGGCATTCGGAAAGTGTATCACAGAGAGAAGGGAATAACAACGTTATAATTTATAACAGTAATAATTTAAAAGTAGAGTTCTGAAAGTTTAAGACAGAGAGAAGGGAAGAGCAACATTACAGAAGTCTTTGACTATAAGTTCAAGATGACTTGACAATGTGCTGGAATTGAACGTTTTGTTCAGTTGAACTAGCTATTCAAGTAAGAATTGACTGTAAATGCAATAGCTAGCTTTTGGGGTGAGTTCTACCCAAGACCGTGTAACATGGTATCAGAGCCGGGTATGCCAAGGATGGGTAGGGTGAGTGTCCCTGACCTGCACACGGCAGGTGCAGCCGAGTGAGCACGCTGGGTGTGAGGGAGGGTGTGAAGCGAAGTCCCATATCGCTTGGGTACCAAAGTAATATGAAGAATATAAGCGTGAGGGCACCCTCACTTCAATAGCTAGCTTTTGGGGTGAGTTCTACCCAAGACTGTGTAACAGTTTTGGCATAGTGTGGTGTGGTTTCCAACAGGCTCTCCCTAGATGGTCATAGTGTGGTTAGCCATTTTGAGTGGCCTTGCTATTATTGAGAATTGTAAGTGTCTTACGTTCTAGCCCTTTTGGGCATGAGGAAAGCCATGTTCACCTTTTCTTTGCTTGCCCTTTTGCTTCTCAAGTGTGGTCTTCTTTGTTGCACAGAAATGGCATTGCTAAGCAACCTGAGAATCTGGTACATGAGGAAAATTGGATTGCTTCTCATAGAAAAGGGGAAAGGCATGATTCAGTCTGTATGCAAGCTATCCCTAGCTGCCTCTAATTTTCCACATTTGGTGGGAAAGAAATGCTAGAATTTTCAAACAACGAGTGGGAAATGTGGATTAAGTGGTTCAAAGGATTGTTTCTAACATTTGGTCCTGTACTAGCTCATGGAGAGATATCAAAAGATCTAACATTAACTCCCAAATCTGCTTGGCTTGGAATATCTCGGCTAAATTTTTTGAGTTGCCCCAAGTGGTAGATTTCTTTTTGTATCAGCTCAAATTTTGTAGTTTTGCTCATGTGTTGAGGCTACTCTCCTAATTTCTTTTTGTTGTGTTTAAGATTGGGAGCCTGTTCCTATCCTTCGATTTCCTTATTTGTATGCCTTGTCCAGGAGTGGCTCCTCTGTTTGGTTAAAGAAATCTTAAATTACCAAAAAAAAGAGGAGAAAAATAGCACCATATATATTGCTCCTTCTCTAGTTCTAGTTCTAGTTCTAGATCAAGCGTCAACGGAAAAAATGCAAAAGAACAAAAAAGGTACCTAAATTCCAGCACAACGATAAAGGCTTGATAGCTTTCACCAACAACATCCGGTTAGGGCCTGATAACACAAAGAGTGAGAGTATCCATCAAAGCAAAGCAAACAAATTAGAACTTATTCTTATAACGTGATGTACCCTTAATCAGGTTTCAAAAAGACGAAAGATAGAAGTATTGCTGAAGAAGAGAACTAAAGCAACTTCTATTAGCAAAATGGAATTACCGACAAAAAACATTGCTGCCTGTATGTTCAAGAAAGATGGAATGAGAGGCGTCATAAATCAAGAAAGATGGCATACTCAAACAAAACAACTGATACAAAACTAAAAACTGAAAAAAAGAAGAAGGTAACATTCCTAATTCTAAGTGTCTCATGAGAAAATTCTACATGAAACAACACACAAAATCAACAAGCAACGAAGTAACAAACTGCATCGTTAGTTCTAAGGAACTCTCATTGGAAAGTTGTAAATTCTCCTCAGTGGATTCCCATATCCTGTTATAGATTTGTGACTGTCTCATATCATTGAGCTCAAAAGCCTGTGAATGATATAGCTAAAGAAATATGACAAATGTCATCTTTACTATTTTTTTTGACTGACGTAATTCATTGCGACTTTTCAAATTTTAGAGTTTCTCCAATAGTTCTCAGGTTTAGATGGGTTCTAATTCCAACATGACTACTCTCTGCAAGCACGTTCTTCCAGATCATCCTCCTCTTTCATATTTACTAAACTAGTATGAGTGTACCTGAATATTATCGCCTCTGGGATGCTTTCGAGCTCCTTTCTCCGGGACATTGACTACCTGGATAGAGAGCTCCACAAATCATAATACAAACAAATTAACTACCCTCATCATTATAGCAACTCTAAGTGCAAAACAAGGTTCCTATCCAGTTCCCACCAATTTCAAAATCAAAGACAAGCCGAGTCAAGAGAGTCTCCAATGCCAATGCAATAGCTAAAAGAAGTGTGAAAATTCTAGTTATACAGGGGCAAAACTCAGAATTCCCGTAGAATTTTGTTTCCGTCTTTAGTCTTGATTTTATGCTTGCAGAATAAGACCAACAAACATATTGTAGAAGATGGTGATTCACTAGCAAGTGAGCTCTACTCAAAAGATTATCTAATATACTTATTCATTTTGGTTTTTAGTTTTTTCCACTTATTCATCTCTCGAGGTGACAATCTTCTCGCTGTTGTTATGAACATGGGATTAAGGGTCACTGCTGTACTTCATTCAACTATCACTGATGATATGAAAAATCCAGTCCATCTATACAAACTAAAATGGCACAAGTTCCAACAGATTGATCATAAGGCTGCCCCAGGATATCTGTCCCCAAGATCTGACAAGCCCTCATTTAACTAAACTCAGAGTGCACCAAATAGAAGATGCATTTACTGTTCGTTCCAGCACTTTTAATAATGCATGCTGGACACCCTCACCCGATACATCTCTGCTTATATTAAGGCTCTCGACCTGCATTGTGAAAGTGAAAATGCGTAAAAATAATGCATAAAAGAAAGCTAACACTCAACCATGAAGTAGTTCTAGAGAAAACTTTTTAGTGATCTTGTCAACTTCATCAATATACAAGATGCCCAGTAGCGGAGCTTGGCCTGAGAGGGCCTTGTTTAATAGGCATATTTGTATTAGAACATATACTTGTTATATCATAGAGCTTTTTGCTTTTCAATACACTACATTTGTACATTGAAATGATTCTACGCCAATAGAGTAGAAGTATATGAATCATTTTGAAATTTTAGGCTTTTTTTGGTCCATCGATAGAAGAGATCATTTACATCATGTATGAATTACAAAATACAAGCCCGTGACACTATATGAGTTATAAGAGTCCAGGAGATAACCAAGCCCAACAACTTAACCAATACCAGAAATAAGCTCATCATAGGGAAGAAATAAAGAAAAAAAAGGGAAAGCCCGTCTAATGGAAGAACATCCACATGCATGTGGAGAGATTCGAACTCCTGACCTCCTAGTGAGATGCAAGGGTCTTGGTCAACTGAGCTAGCCCCAGTTAGTTTCCTTTAGACTACTACAAAAGTCACAGGCTTATTTTATATTAATGAAAGAAATTAATAACGAGAATGTAATATAACCCATTTTTTATTAAATCAAACCAAATATAAATAGACAACATACCTCCGCCACTGACGATGCCTTGCTAGGCAGCTTAGTCAGCAACCCAAGTAAAAACCACCATGACAAGAAGTAAGAACAAAATTCTGCAAAAGCTCTGTTGAAAGGAAATGTGAAATATGAAATTTGAAAGGTGGAGGAAAACTCACTAAAGTTCACGACCAACTTTGAACATGCAATTTGTATGATAAGGATTGTCAATAAAAATACAAGTACTAAGAGATGCTTTTTCATACGATGGTTTATTAGAAGAATGCAAAGACAGCACTAGAAAGGGTTCATTGCACGAACCTAAAGTGGCTAACAAGCAAATAATAGCGAAAACAATAGACGCTACACATAAACAATACAACATGGAAAAGATGATGTATAGGGAGTTATAAACTTATAGGAGCAAAGATTTGGACGTCAAGGATGAAAAGTGATCTAGAACCAAAATTTGGACTGATTCAATTTTTCTTGAACCAGAAATAACTAAAGTAGAAATCCATTCGAGTATACCTACCATTTTGTTTACTGAACTAAAGTAACATGTCTCAATCTACAAAAGACAGTATGGGTAGAGGATCTCAATCAACATACCTCCGCCACTGACGATGCCTTGCTAGGCAGCTTAGTCAGCAACCCAAGTAAAAACCACCATGACAAGAAGTAAGAACAAAATTCTGCAAAAGCTCTGTTGAAAGGAAATGTGAAATATGAAATTTGAAAGGTGGAGGAAAACTCACTAAAGTTCACGACCAACTTTGAACATGCAATTTGTATGATAAGGATTGTCAATAAAAATACAAGTACTAAGAGATGCTTTTTCATACGATGGTTTATTAGAAGAATGCAAAGACAGCACTAGAAAGGGTTCATTGCACGAACCTAAAGTGGCTAACAAGCAAATAATAGCGAAAACAATAGAGGCTACACATAAACAATACAACATGAAAAGATGATGTATAAGGAGTTATAAACTTATAGGAGCAAAGATTTGGACGTCAAGGATAGAAAGTGATAAGAACCACAATTTGGACTGATTCAATTTTTCTTGAATCAGAAATAATTAAGGTAGAAATCCATTCGAGTATACCTGCCATTTTGTTTACTGAACTAAAGTAACATGTCTCAATCTACAAAAGACAGTATGTGTAGAGGATCTCTCTTTTACACGAAATAAATATAGAATCACTTTATAGCAACTAAATGCTCCAAAAGCCCACCAACCATCATCTACCGACTACAATCCAAGAGGAATTTAGAAAATGCCTAGCTGCACAGTCATCAAATAGCATCCTACTTCATTACAGTCAAGGTTCTTCCATGCACTATTGACTATGAGCATTGGAAAGAGTCACTTACATCCAAAAAATACATAAAAAATTTGGTTCCACATGTGGCAACAGAGACGCCAGCTCCAGATTTTAGTAAAAGGTTTAAAATTAATGTTGAAAGAACAATCACTTGATCATCTATTCGAACAGCAGAAATGCTACTCAGTACACAAGGCAGAATTCATAGATGCTATAAACATTGTACAGAATTGTTGAACTCGCAACAGTATCAACGCGAAATCCATGCCATTAGGACATTGTGTTATCAAAATCTTCTCTGTGTGTGTGCGCGCGCACGTGTGTGTGTGTGTGTGTGTGTG
>JAOTQK010000024.1:4543860-4561598 GCA_025642025.1 Rhododendron ferrugineum | reverse complement strand
TAAATTTCAAGTTATTGGGCCGATGTGCCTTGGGTAAAACTCTTTTGGGGTATGATGTACGTTATTATGAGGATTTTGATTTAAGAAAAGTTATTTGTATTTATGTTGAAAATTGAGGGCGTGACAGCTAAAGAATGAGTTGTTTAATGATTGCATTAAAATATATATGTAGATTATGGCACTGGGCACTTCAGTATTAAAATTCACCATAGGGGTGATTTTGGGGGTACAATAAGCCAAACCTACATTGGGGGAAGTGTCAGTACTTTTGATTACTGCCATGATAATGAATTGTCAATGCTTGAATTGTCTACCATGGGTAAGGAGTTGAGATATGGTTTTGATAGCAGGTTCTACCATAAGCTGAATGGGCAATTTGTTCTAATGCAAATAGATAAATAGATAATGAATTTGGCTTATGTTGTGGATGCAATGAGGGTCATCCATATTTATATGGAAAATGCAATAGTGGTAGGCACCCAAGTAAGTCAAATTTGCTTATATAACCTTAGGCCTACCATTGGTAAGGATGTGGCTATTGAGGATGATTATAGTGATGAGTATGATCTTGACTCATTTTCCTCTGAAGATGACTCAGATGTTGTCTTCAATGACAATGATTACAACTTAACTGATGATGATAATGAATTTGAAGTAAATGTAGACAATGATATAGAATTTGTAGGGTTGTCTGACAAGGCTGAAATTGACCAAAGTTATGCAGAGACCATACAGAAATTGGCCAACATAGATGGTGATTGTGATGGTGGGTCATCTAGTGAGTTGAGTAGTGGTTAGACCTCATGTGATGAACAAGTTGGACCATCTAATTACGTCAAATACAATGTGTTCAATGAAAAAATTGACATGGGGAATCCATAGTTTACTGTAGGTATGGAGTTTAAGACTCATGCATTGTTTAGGGATGCTATCAAACAACATGCTATCAAGTGTGGGAAAGTAATCAAATTCTTGAAAAGTGATAAATCAAAAGTGAGGGCAGTATGCAAGGGTTCCAAGAAACAAGGGAATGATAAATCAAAAGGTTGCACATGGCTTATCTATGCTGCCCATGTGGATGCAGATAATGTTTTTAGAGTAAAAACATTTGAGGACCAGCATACTTGTACTCGGACTTACCATGTGCCATTGGTGAGTACCACATGGATTTGCAATACTTATAAAGATAAGATTAGATTTAACCGCACATGGCCTTGCAAATAACTTGCTCAAACCATAGAGAAATAGTGGACTTGCAAAGTGAGTTTGACCAGGGTGTCTAGAGCTAGACAAAGGGCTTTGAACCTTATAAAGGGGACAACAAATGAACAGTTTGGGATATTGTATGCCTATGCAAAAGAGATAATGAAAATCAATCCTAACACAAGAGTGATTATAAAAGCAAAGCATGTGGTTAGGGCTGAAAATAAGAACAAGTTCAAAAGGATGTACATTTGTTGGGGGCCTCTGAAGAAGGGTTTATTAGAGAGTTGTAGACCTATGATTGGTGTTGATGACTGTCAGCTCAAAGGGCCCCATGGAGGCATTTTACTGACAGCTGTGGGGATTGATGCAAACAACTGTATATATCCCTTTGCATATGCAGTGGTGGAAAAGGAAAAGAGGAAAACATGGCAGTGGTTCCTTGAATTGATTGGGGAAGACCTTGATATTGTCAACTCATATGGATGGACTTTTATGAGTGATAAACAGAAAAGACTCATTGATGTAGTTAGTGCTCTTTTCCTAAATGCCTCACACAGATTTTGTGTAAGGCACTTATACAACAACTTCAAGGGTGATTTCAAAGGTTTGGTCTTGAAGGACATCTTATGGAAGGCTGCTAGAGCAACCACTGTCCCTGCCTTCAAAAATGCTATGGAGGAAACAAAGCTGACCCAAAAGCATACAAATGGTTGTCTGAAATGCCACCCATTAATTGGAGCAGATCCCATTTCAGCACTTTTCCCAAATGTGACATTTTGTTGAACAATTTGTGTGAGAGTTTCAATTCAGCCATTCTAATTGCTAGAGATCAGCCCATAGTATCCATGCTTGAGACCATTAGGCATATTATTATGAAAATGATGGTCAAGAGGAGGGATGCAATGGAGAAGTGTAAGGGAGACATTTGTCCCAAAATATACAAGATAGTGGAGAAGCTTAAAGATCATGTAGGTGAGTGGATTACAACATATACAGACAATGGCAAGTATGAGATCAGTAGTCCCAATGCACAGTTCAAGGTTGATTTGGGAAACAAAATATGTGGGTGTAGGAGATGGGATCTGTGTGGCATACCATGTATCCATGCAGTGACAGTTTATAGCCATTTTGATGAGGACCCACTTGATCATGTCCACACATGTTACAAGAAAGAGACCTATTTGAAGACCTATAGGAATATGTTGTCTCCTATAAATGGCAAAGAACTATGGACTACAACCATTACCCAAGAGTTACTCCCACTAGATGTGTGCAGGAGGGCTGGTAGGCCAAAAAAAGCCAGAAGAAGAGAGCATGAGGAACAAGCAACTACAAATCCAGATCCAACCAGGTTGGGCAGAAAGGGAGCCAACCTTGGAGTTGTGTCGTCTGGTGGTGGGTCTGGCGGCTGTAGATCTGGAGGAGTCTGTGGGCGTGGTGTGGGGGTTTGGTGTAGCTAGACTGTTTTTCTAATGTTTGTTCAGCAGGTATTCTTAACTCCAAGGCAAGGGCAAAAGGGTGCAGAACATGATGATGTGGCAAGGGATGCAGTGAACAAGACCTTTGTGTTGTTCTTTTTGTGCAAGGGCTGCTATTTTTTTGGAATATAGTTAATCTATGAGAACAAGAATTCTGTGATGTTTTTTTGTTGAACTTTTGTCTTGGACAAGCTATGTGAACAAGTGAAGTGCTGATTTTTTTTGTGAACTAAGGAATTTGGATAGCAACCTTTTGAAGTCCATTTTTTGTTGGCTGGCTTATGTGTCATGTGCTTTGTCTGCTTTTGAGCCTTGTGTAAGTGAACAGCTTTTAAGCCTTGTGTAATGAACAAAACAAGTTTTATGTTTGCACCAATTTTTTCTACTGCTTTTTTTGCACTAGTTTTTTCTACTGGTTTTTTTTTGCTGCTGTTTTTGCACCAGTTTTTTCTACTGCTTTTTGGCTAGTCTTGTGTTCTATTGCATTTTTTTTTGCCGGTGTTTGGTTCTCTGCAAATGAATGAGGGTTAGACTAGGGTTAAGTCTACCGTTTAGTTCCTTTCCGTTAGGTGTATGACAATGAGACAGCAGGTGTGTATTTGTTAACGGAACTGAAAGTCCATGTGCTTTTTTGTTAATAGTTGAAGTCCAGGTGTTTTTTGAGAGTTGGTTGAAAGTTCAGGTGTTTTTTTAAAATTTTCTCAAAATTCAAACTAGTATACTTTTTCGTTTATTTATTTATTTGAAAATAAATAAGATGATTGGACTCGAGTTGCATTTTAGGCACGATAACATGCAAAAGCCAAATAGGCTAATTATGACAGCCAAACAAATAAATTATTTACAGTTTGCTTATTTTCATGCACGTTTAGTAAAAGTTAAGGTCTCCTAATAGCCCTTTTAGATGGTGAGAAATGGTGAGATAAGAAAGGGGAAGAGCCAATTTCTCCCTCTTCTCTATAGTTTTTTTCTTTTCTTTTTCTCCTCCATCTGACCCTCTCTGTTCGGCGGGTTCTGCCGTCACCGGAGTCGTTTGTCCGCATGTAATCCGTCGCCGGAGCTCTTGTGGCAGCAGTGGTGGAGGCAGTGAGAGTTGCGATCCGTTCGGCGATTTTTGGGTGACTGGATTTAGAGCAAGATCTGGAGGAGTTTTGTCTCTCCATGTGGGAGTTTTGTCTTTCCTTGTGAGAGTTTTGTCTCTCCTTGTGAGAGTAATAAAATTCATTTTTGGGCGATTTGTTTACTGTTCGGGCTCAAGAAGATTAATATGCATCATTTGGTGGTTTGCTAGAAATTCATTAGTGTGCTCATTTCTGGTCGAAGTTAATATGATCGTCTGAGTTCTTGTTGTCTTTTTTTCTTGGCTAGCAATGTATCTCTTTTTGAGACTTCTATATGATATATGAATTTTCCGCTCAGCAGAAGGTGCGTCAGACCATGCCTGGGGTGGGGATGAAAGACATCAATCGCCTCGTTCTTTCTCGTTTTGTATCAGTTAGATGATTAGTTTGACTTTATCCAAGTTATCTGTAATGAATTTCATTGTGTAAGTGCCGTTGGGGTTTATCAATACAATACCTCTCACTTTTGTCAAAAAAAAAAAAAATTATTTTGTATTTTTCTCTCCATTTTTCACCAAAATAATTAATCCAAATGAGTGATTTGGCTAGAAACCAAAATCCTTTCTTTTTTTTTCTCTTGAAATCACTCAATCCAAAGGGGACCACTTCAGACGTTCTACTGACTTATGATAAAAGGATACCTTGGGCACAAGGAATATAAAGAACTCCTAGATTTATTGAATTGAACCATGATTTGTAAAACGCTATTCTTTTTTCCTTTTTCCTTTTTCCTTTTTATTTTTATAACAAGTGATTAGTAAAACGCTATTCACAAGCAAATAAATTGCTGCTAGTATATTTTTGGTAGGAATGAAACATCTATCAAAAACTAGATATAACTTCTTGGTAAGAAAGTTTCCGCGGTGCCAAGATATTTTTTTTGCTACGCTTCAATTGATTAAAACTATTACTTTAAAATGTTTGTTCGATCCGTAAAACATGAAAATTAAAAAATAATTTATTTATTTTAAGAAAAAAATTAAACTTTTTTCATAAATTAAAAGAACTCGTCAAGATGTAGTAAATTGTTGAAAAATAATTTAATTTTTCTTGCAAAATTTGAATTATTTTTATGTTTTTATTTTACGGACCAGATAAACATTTTGAGACGGAGGTAGTAAAAAAATGTTTGAAATCCATTCACACTCTATTAATTGCCCTCCTTGTAAATCAATTGTTTGCCCTCATCCCAGTTGGCGATATGACCGTTTTCTTTCATTTATTACTACTATACTTGTGGCGCAGAACAAATCTGGTAAAATCCTATCCTTGGCTCTGTTGCCAATGGCCGTGTCTATTCTCTCTTCCAAGCTCTCCTCCTCTTCCTTACCCTTCACTTTCTCAGTCGTCGCTTCCTCAGCATCTTCTTCACCTAAAGGTACTTCCACACTACTCCAATTCCTCTCTCTCTCTCTCTCTCTCTCCGTGTGTGTGTGGATATATCTGTATATGAACAACAATTTTGTGTAGTTTTATTGATGCTTTATTGGAGACAGAAGCAAATTCGAGCCCTAATTCGGTGAAGTTAAGAGATGACTGGAGAAAACGGTCCAGACCCATTCCTCCTGGGGGAACTTATCCCGCCAAGGACCATTGCAGGTTCACACTCTTTCTTCACTACTAAATGAGTAATGACAATCCTTTCCCTTCTTGGGATAAAAAATTCTACAATCACAAACACTTACACAATTTTTTTTACACACACTTACATTGGGGGGCGCACAAACTGGAGGCGTGGTGTGCGTGGGTCCCAATATGAATGTGACTCTGTGTATTGTGGTTGTGTAAGTGTGTGTGATTGTAGAAGTGCACATGGATCCCAACATGATTGCGAGTGTGCTTGTAGAAGAGTTTTTCGGGATCAGGGTGGGGTGTGAAGGCTTGATTGAGAGTCTTTTGGTGGGTTCGGGCAAAATTTTTGGTTAAATCCAAAATCCCAAAAGTTCACAAAAGATATAAAAAAAAAAACCTCAGAAAAGACCATTTTCACAGTCTTTGTTTCCAACTTTGGTCCATATAATAATACCTTTACGTTTCCTCTTGTCAAGACCAATGATTAATTCTAAAAGTTTTGATTAGAAGCTAAACAAAATTTTACTACTAAAACATTGATAATACCCTCTTACTTTAAGAAAAAACTATTAGGGCAAACTCAGCCTTAATATTAGTAAATTTAACTTTTTGGATGTTGTTTCCTGAATCAGTTTTTAGTTTTGAAGAACACTTTCAACTTGTTTGGTTGACAGTTTTTGAAACTTGTTTTTGCCAGAATTCTTTGAGAAATAATTTACTCTTTTGAAATTACTGTAAAGATAGTTTTTTGAATTATTGAAAACAATTTCCACTAGAGAAAAAGGCTAAACAAAAATGGGCATCAAATTTTGAAAAATGTGAACAGAATGCAGATGGATGCTTTTGTTTGTAGTAGTTTTATCAGAATGATGTCTGATGATGGTGTTGGAATTGTTGTTGGTTTTGGCAGTAAATGCGGGTTGTGCGATACCTACTATATAGCCCATGTGAAGAATGCTTGTGCTTTCTTGGGAGATGGGATGTCTAGAATTGAAGTGAGCTCTCTCCCATTTCTCCTGATTATTGTTTGTTTTATGGTTTTTGAGTTGGTCTGTAATTATGGGAGAAGATTCCCCGTACACAATCGTCAATTCTTGGCTAGAGGAGCAGCTTTGGATGAGCATTTAACTAAAAGTCAACAATATAAATTAATCACTAATAACGACCCCTCCAAACAAAAGTTTTCCGTTGCAATCTGATATTGCCTAGTGGAACAATACAACGTATGCAAGGTGTCAAATGAGCTGGTCAAATGGTCAGAGCGTGAGACTTCTCTTCAAAGGGTCCTTTTCGTTAAATCTCAAGGGTGAACCTATGGTTAATCTTATTCCTCACTCCCCCTTAAAGTTGCTACCTGACCGGTAATATTTGGGACAGATGGATTACATGTATGTGACAGGTTACTCAGGTCCATTTCCTTAACACCCTCGTGAGCATAACAATAGAAAAACGACTACTTCTTTTTCTCTTTTTTCCCCCCTGCAGACGTCCCCTAATTTTGGAACAGTTTTGCTGTTCAGGATTTGATTGTTGTTGTGTTAATGAATGTTGTAAACTGCAGCGATTGCTCAGAGTCCCAATTTCTTGTTCACTAAGATCAGTTTTTGTGTGACTATGAGACTTTCGTTGTGGATGCCTTTATACTGCAAAAATGTAAAAATTGACTTACGTTTCAATAAAATTTATATCCTTTTTCCATTGTCAGTGAAATTGTCAGGTTAATATTTTTCATCTTACGCTGCTTCAGGGCATGGAACCTGTGGTCCATGACCGAGGGAGGAAAGGAGATTCTTTGGATGAGGTTTACTTAGGGGTCTATGAGGAACTACTTTATGCTCGTAAAACTAAGCCTGTGGAAGGTAAGCTTGTGTATGAAACATTTAGTATTGTATGTGAAATTCCTTTTCCGTAGCTGTATCACTTTCCGCTTTTTATTGAGTTATTTTGGATTTTTCAATATTGCCGTGGATAAGTTGTATGAGTATTGGATATTAACTTGGTAGCATCCTCCCAAAAGTGCCTCTCGTAGTTGTATTTGAAGGCTTCACAGCAATAAGACTCCCAAAAATTTGGAATTGGATTGAAGGGGATTCGTGTACTAAAACTGTTTAGGCTCATCCGAGGCCGGTTAAATAACACATCCTAAGCTAGTGCATGAACCTTTTGGGCATCTCCAGTTTCCACTTTCCATTCATCCAGTTGGTTCCTTTTCTGTTTGTGTCAAAAGTGTGTTTGTTCAGCTGGAGGTTACTGGTCCGGTGGTCCCTGTCTTTTGGATCCTGTATCGGTCATATTTCTGGGGAGTGATAGACCTTGTCCCACATTGGTTAAAAATAATTCCCAAACTGGAATGTGAATCTTGTGAGTCTCTCCGCCCAGTGCCTAATGGGTTTTAGTTGTGTCAGGAATGATGATATTGGAAAAATGTGAAAGACGACAAGGAATACTAAGATAATATAGATTGGATTGATATGTTTCCTTACCTTGTAGAAAAGCAATAACAAGCACTTATGTGACAGTAACATGGGACAAACAACTATTGGCCTATCATACTGCAATAAATGGATGCTTCTGATCGTATCTGTCATAAATATGTTATTTTCAATTTCAATTGTAAGCATTGGATGGACTATATAAACCTTTCTGAGGTCTTAAGGCTGGTTGTGATCTCTTCTGTAGCTCTGGAAGTTACATAGATTGTACTATCTTACCATTAGATCCTTTTCCATAGCTTTTCAGTTACTAGTATTAATACCACAACAAGAACTCAGAACAGCGAAAATCTCTTGACGAAACCAAATACCTTAACCTTTTGTCCAACTACATTCTGCATGAAGGTCCATATAGTGGTGCGACATTGGCTTCTGCAGTGATCTTGTGGTAAAATAATGGTATTCCGGCTCGTTTATTTGACCTGCTTGAATTTATCTATTGGTAGGAGCTCAGTGGACTGGGATAGTAACAACAATTGCCATTGAAATGCTGAAAGCAGGCATGGTAGAAGCTGTCATATGTGTACAGAGGTAGTGGGCTGAATAATGATCTGCTTGCTGTTTATTGTCTTGTTAAGCCGTTTTGGTGCTTCTTTATGCCTTGTTGTTTTGTCATCTTGGCCTTCTGGGTTTTTATATTTCAGTGATCCAGAGGATAGACTCACTCCAAGACCTGTTTTGGCAAGGTTTGATCTCAAATGCTCAATTTGCTTGCATAATTTGACTGCCTGCCTGGGCCAAAAAAAAAAGGAAAAAAAAAAGGAAGAAGGAGTCCTAATATCTACCATTTATTTGCTTCCCCACTTGTGGTCTTATATCTACCATATATATCCAATAGGACACCAGAAGAAGTTCTAGCAGCTAAAGGTGTCAAGCCGACGTTATCTCCTAATCTCAATACCCTTGCTTTAGTTGAGGTGCTTTCTATCACTTTTATCAATAATGACATTGTCCCTATTCGCTTTTCCCTTTGCCCTTATTGTTAAAGTTTTATTAGTTCCACAATTAGTAGGCTATACTAAACTCTTTCTTGTACTTATTTCTTAACCACTGTATAGGAATATTTCTTAAGATCTCTTTCGGTTCAATCCTTGTGGCACTTATTATTATGTCATTGCCTTGTAGGTTTGAGATAATTATTTTGCTTTCTCATAGCAGCCTTGCACGTACTCTTCTCATTCTCTTAGATCTTTTCTTTAACACCAACACCCCCCTAACCCACCAAAAAGGAGAAAAAAATATGAAGTGAAATAATTTGCAGTTGATTACTTGCGTTTTTCATCATTTCTTTTGGGTACGTATTGCAAGATTTTGTATCACTGGCTTCTTTCGTAATTATTAGGATCTTTTTAAAAGTATTTTCTTGTTGAGAACATATAAAGAGGTTAATCTTTTTTTTGAACGGCATAAAGAGGTTAACCTAACACATTTATCTGGACAACAGGCAGCAGGCGTGAAGCGTCTACTCTTCTGTGGTGTTGGTTGCCAAGTGCAAGGTATGGCTTTTGGTCATGATTGGTATATCGTCCTTTAAGTATTTTCTTTGTTGTGATTTGAACAATTGTAATGCAGGGTGATTTCTTGAATTGCAGCATTAAGATCTGTGGAGAAGCATTTGAATTTGGAGAAGCTTTATGTTTTGGGGACTAATTGCGGTAACTAAAAGTTTGTTACACTTCCCCCCCGCCCCCCTCGTCTTGTTTTCACTGTTCTCATGTCTATGGTACTCTGGTGACATCCCATTGATTGCATGCGCAAAATGTGGGAAGTGAAATAATGCTGGATATCGGTCTGCAAATGACAAATTAGTGAATGAAATCGTAGAGTAAAGATTGTTCAGTTAAAGAACTCAGGATTTATAGGATCAACGTTTTCTAACTGCATGAATTACTGAAACGGCTCTGCTTTATGCCACACTGAAGTAGAGTACGAGATGTGTATTTGCATGCAGCATTGGGCATGCACACTCGGTCTTTCCCCGTGGTAACTTATACCACCTTCTGATCCTCTCCTGCTATCTTCCAGCAATTAATTTCCCCACTTTATTTCATCTGTAATAGGTCTGATGACGAAATAGTTCACAATGAAACCCTAGTTCAAAGTGCCATATTGATCAAGTAGTATAGTCTCTTTATTTTTGGATGTGTAGTACATTGATCCATGGGCATGGAAAATGGTGAACTGGTATCAAAAGTTATTGAGCTTTATTTGATCCTTCTCTAAACTAAATTCAATATAAAAAACTTCATCAATTGGAAATTGAAGACTTGATTCATATGACTTTGCAATGTTTCATGAAATTGGGTTTTCAACCACTCCATATGATCCCACTCCATACTGATACATTTTTTCTTTCTTAGTGGATAATGGGACTCGAGAAGGGCTAGATAAGTTTCTGAAGGCTGCCAGCGATGAACCAGAAACAGTTCTTCATTATGAGTTCATGCAAGATTACAAGGTTAGATTTGAAGCAAAGTCCCACATCGCCTGGGTACCAAAGTAATATGAAGTATATAAGCGTGAGGGCACCCTCACTTCAATAGCTAGCTTTTGGGGTTGAGTTCTACCCAAGACCGTGTAACAGGTCAATGATGACAACTTCTTCCGTTTTATGGAATTCTTTGAAGATTTTGGTCCATAGTTTTCGTTTCCTTTTCCTGCATCCCTTGCCTGGGTTGTCTTTGGTGCTTGTAGATTTTCTCTATCCACTCTCCGCTCGAAAAAAGAAAACTATGAAAGCAATATGCTATGTTGTCTACTATTTTGTAGCTGCCAATAGTTTGCATTTTGAATATTTACTATGATTAGCTTTAACTGACACATATAGTTGTAACTTGTACCTAGAAAGCACGATATCCATTTGCATTATCAACCCATGTTATTTAGAGCCTTATACTTTTTAGATTCTTTTATCAGGTCCATTTGAAGCATTTGGATGGGCGTATTGAAGAGGTAACATGTTTCCCCTAGTCTCTCTATTTAGTTTTGACATCTTCTACACTGCTGCATCCAACTGTAAATTTAACTAAAGCAGGTTCCGTATTTCTCTCTGCCAGCAAATGAGTTAGTTGATGTTATTGCGCCATCTTGTTATAGGTACTCTTTTAATGGTCTCCCACTCTTCCACAATTATTCAGATTTCCATGTCAGCGGTTACCTTATAATCAGGAAATTCCATGCTATTGTGCCATCTTTACAGTTATTTTTGCCACTCTAGCCTTAACTTCTTCCTCATTATATCTGTTAGAAAAAAAGCATCTCATCGTTGTCCTGAGTTTGAAATGAATGGCGCATGTTCTACTTAGTGATGATTGGTACCATGACCATCTTGCATCCATTAACATTGAGAAGCAGAGAGTTGTGGTGGAGGTTGTTTCACAGATATTTCAGTTTAGGCTCGGTGTTAAAATTTTATGCACCTAAGAATTGACAAACTCCTGAGTGAGTTTAGCAACCATGACAGAGTTAAAAACTTTTGCACTCTATAACACAGGTGGATCGAAAATCTTATATGAAGGAATTTAGGAAGTTTTGTTCCTTTCAACTGGAGTTTGCTGGGGTGGACATGGTGTAAACCTAAACGACTTCCCTTACATGTGAGAAGTCTGCTGTTAGACTATATAGGTAACTTTTACCGTTGTGCATAGGGGTGTACATGGTTCAGATTGGACCGGTTCAATAGAAATCCAGGAACTGAACCATATCTAATGGTTCCAAAGAATTGAGAACCGTAACCAGACGGTTACACATATGGAACCGAACCACAACCAAACCATTAGACCGGTCCGATTTGGTTCAGTTTCCTGTTCCAAACCATGTTAGCATCCAAAAAAAACACGAATAGCATACACCTAGTTCTTTAAAATAGCTAACAAAATAGACCGCAAAATAATTGCAACAACTTCATTAATCTTGAAAACTGAATTTGTCCACAAAATTTTTGCAACTTCTTCATAAAACTACTACAATTAAAGCAACCTACAAAATAGATCTAGAAGCCCAACAAAATAACTAAAACAAAACCTTGAACAACAATATGAAAATAGTAGGTAAACGGTCCAATTCGGTTCGAACCACGATTCACAGTTATGGAACCAGGGACTGAACCATATCTGGTTCTAGGTTTTTTAGAACCAGAACCAATCCATTAAACTACAGAGCAATCCAAATAGACCCGTTCGGTCGGTCCGGTTTACCATTTTTTCTGGTTTTCTTGGATGTGCAGTAGGCAATAACCGGTTTTTTCGGTTTTCTTGGATGTGCAGTAGGCAATAACACCTTGAGTTAATCCCCAGCTGCAAAATTAACGTCTAGCATTATGCCATGTGTGCAAGTTATGGTTGGATGTTAGACGAGTGCAATTGCGTGTCCGAAAATAGAACTGTATGAAAAGAATGTGTTTGGAAAGTTATGATAGATATATATAGGTTCCTTTTCTAGTCTTGTTTCATTGAATATGACAATTGATCCTCAGTGGAAATAACTTTTTTTCCTTTATGGAAATGCCTTAACTTGTTCGTGTGTGTTTGTGTGTTGCATGATAAGTGTCATATTCATCTATTGGAGATCATGAATTGCCTTAAGAAGCAATACGAACCATTTCTCATGTGGAAGTTTGTTGTATGGACTGTTATATGAGATGCAGCTATACTTTGATCATTGTCTCCCTTTGTGAAATGTAACTGGTGTCATGATCCTTCATGGTAGCGTTCAGTTACTACCAATTAGCATGGGTAATTATCATTCTTGCTACTAATTCTTCCATTAAATCTTTTCTTAATTTGTTGAACTTCTCATATTGCAGCTGTTTTGACTACACGAATGCATTAGCGGTGCGTTTTTTCTTCTTTATCTGAAGAGATTCCTTTTTATCCTATCTATTTTAGTTTTTGTTTACTCCTATATGGTGGATTCATGTGTTTATATTTTCTATCATTCTAAAAACTTGGTTTTCGTGTTTAACTTGAAGGTTTCAAGTTTGATAATACCAAAAATGTGATTACCTAAAGTTAACTTAATCGTGTAGGCCAAATGTTCGGCGATTTCATTTTCATACTCTGGTTCTGAGTTTTGTCAAGCTTTATACACCATTTGTAATGGAGAAAGGCAGCTAGCATAATCTTGAAAATTTTCATGCTCCACAACGTGGTGCACCTAAATAGAAGAAAATAAGGACCGGGTAAAGAATAGGGTACACAAATCACATGAGGGTTTGGTGCACTGTATCCTTTTCCATCACATTTTCCACGTTCTCCCATGAGTAAAATAGAGATGATTGAAGCTATCAAGATCGACCACAATCAAGGGTATATCTGTCGTCGTTTAAACTCTGTTATATTGTGATTACTTAAAGGAATTTCCAAGCTTCATATATCCCTAGTCCTCCCCTTGGGAAAATGACGGCCCAGGACGTGTTTTGATAATTAATACCCGCCAAGGACATGCTGAGAACATTTGTTAATGCTGAAAATGTCCTTGGCGGGTATCAATTATCAAAACATGTCCTTGGCCGTCATTTTCCCCCTCCCCTTCATGACCACTTTTGTCAAGGTACCTGAATTATGGTAACGGTATAAACAGTTGCATGGAGAATAAGATAGGAAAGCTACAAGTTGTGGGTGCATTAGATTGTGCCCGAGGACAATAGGAAAGTTTATGAATATCTTGGCTTGTAAGGACACTCAATTCTCATTGCTGCTTGTGTTGAACTTCTAAACACAAAAGAATATTGCATGTCCAAGTTCCACCTATTTGGTGTTAGTATATAAAGTATTTTTCTCTGAAGTGTGGTATTAAGGATTCTATAGTACTAACCATGGAAACGTTGAACATCTAGCTTACTGTCCACCAATGAGCCTTCAAAGTCTAAATTTGTTCTACCCATGAAACCTTGAGATCCCGTTCGTTTTGGGATTTTGGATTTGGATTTGGATTTGTAGGTGATGAGTGTAGAGAGAAATAGAGTAATGATTGGAAATAAGGGTAATGATTGGAGAGAGATAGAAAGAAACAATGAGAGTAATGATTGAAGAGAAATAGGATAATGATTAGAGTCCAAAATCCAAAACCCTTAAACGAACGGGGTCTGAGGTTGAGTTTTGGAAAGACGTACCACAGTGGAACTTGGATTGTTTGCATTGCTTTCGATTTATAGGATTCTACCTTTGAAGCTCATCTAGATCATATCAAATTTTCCTCAGTTTATTTTGTCAGGATTTTTTGGTCTCTCTCTCTCTCTCTCTCTCTCTTTCTCTCTCTCTCACACACACACACACATTAGCAAGCATGCATGCATGACACCTCCGATCTACTTTCACAACACACAAATACGCATGCATGCATGACACCTCCGGGTCACCCTATTATCTTTTTATTTAAGTAACATAAGAAAACAATCCGATGGTTCATTCTTGATGTTTCTTGACATGGCATAATGCTGCTGGGCGATTGCAGGATTTGGTAGTGGGATACATGGGTGTGCCCAAATATGGTGGAATTAGCATGACACAACATCCACAGTATGTCACTGTCAGGTAAATCTGAGCAGACTTGTCATGATCAAGTCTATGCTACTGCTTTCGAAAAAATAAAAATAAAATAACGGTCTCTGCTACTGCTTACTTGTTCACCTTATTTTTCACTTACCCTGACTTGGAAACAAGTTATTGTATTGCTTTGATTTGATTTTTCCCATTGAAATTGCAGGAATCAGCGTGGTAGAGAAATGCTGAGTCTGGTTAAAGGCCTTTTGGAGATTACTCCAACGACTACTAGTGTAATATTCTTATCTTTGTAACATGTCATTATCTGTCAAACTATTATGGAGCAACTGCCTTATGTTGTTTCTTATATTTAGGGTGATCGGAGACCTTTTGTTATGGAGACAGTAAAGGCAGATGATAATGCCAAGTTAGGTATGTAGTGGTTACTTTTATTCATTATTAGAAAATGTCCATTTTACTTTGAGAAAAGTCCTGGATTTTCTTCTTTCTGCCATGCCCAATGTGAACTATAAATAGGAAAAGTGAAACCAGAACTCAATTTGATTTGGCCAATTGGCCATACAATAATCTCCGCTACTATAGTCTAGTTCTTGTCTTTTCTCTTGGAATAGTTGGGCCCAAAACCATCAACTATTGTAACATTCATAATTTACCGCTATTCTGTCTCCTGTCGGAAAGATATAAAAGTACCCTCCAAATAAAACTGCAATTTTGTGTCTTGTGAATTCAATGCGATTGTTCACAAGTTTCCAAATTCTGAAAATTTGTATTTTGATGCAGGGATGGGTCCTTCTAAGCCTGCTCCAAAATTGATTGGGAACTTAATAGCATTCCTGTTGAACTTGGTAAGTATTGTTTTTAAATCTGCAATACTGGTACCAGAAGCTGAAAATGGCTTGCATTCTGATTTGGTTCTTTTTGTTCAGATTGGTCCAAAGGGTCTAGAATTTGCTCGTTATTCGCTCGATTACCATACTATCCGAAACTATCTGTACACAAATCGTTCATGGGGAAAAGAAAGGTATCTTCTGATGATTAGGGCCTCAGATTGCTTAACCACTAAAAATGAAATTATGACAAAATAATCTCAGATTACTGATCAGAAAACATCAGGCTTTAGATTGCTGCAAACTTATGAATGTTGTAATGGGTGCAGAGCGGATAAGCATATGCCTTCTTATGCAAAGAAACTTGTTGCCATGTACAACCAGAATGGAGAAATTGATCAAATGCTTTCCAACAAGTGATTGTATGTGATGGAATCTGTGTCAGAAATAAACAGCACATTCATGGATGTAAAAATTATGAGCGGAAATGTGATTTTGTGCCTGTTCTATAGGATGTCTACTTTATCTTCTCCTACGTGTACCAACAGCATTGCATTCCCAACAACTTTGCATGGTTTGAGGTGTTCACCAAAACAAACAATATCAGCTAGGATCTAGATAAATGGTTATACATGGAAAAGAAGTTTCCTGTGACTTCTTAGTTGGTCAAGTGAATTTCTGTTCAGTGTCTATGGGAAAGTAGGGATGATGTTGCAACCTAAACCAGGTTTGTGTTTTACATATGCATGGGAACCCTGTAATTGTATTGTTATGACAAAAATTGGAAATTGATAATCATGTTTTCGAAATTTAGAAACTTTTTGATCATTATATCCATCATAGCAACTCCATAACTTATTTTGCGATAATTACTTGAACTCACAATATCTTAGTATACGGATTAGATACTTGACAAATCAGTTTTAAACTGTCTTTGTGATTGTTTTCATTTTTAAATGGAAGATATAACCTACTTGCTGAAATGTGGAAAAGTAACTTGTAAATTACATGCCTAGCACAACTATTGGATGTGCCAATGATAGCCTTGATTTGAGATGAAGATCAAGAAGGGGTGC
Source organism: Rhododendron ferrugineum (assembly GCA_025642025.1). Taxonomy (NCBI): domain Eukaryota; kingdom Viridiplantae; phylum Streptophyta; class Magnoliopsida; order Ericales; family Ericaceae; genus Rhododendron; species Rhododendron ferrugineum. Next base: position 4,545,323 of record JAOTQK010000024.1, on the reverse strand, counting down.
CTGATCTTCAATAATGTGAATAAGAAGCTAAAATTTAGACAGTTTTGCTACTTCCAAAATATTTTCACTTTGATATTTAGATTGTTACCTGGACAATGTATCTGAACAGAACCATGAAATAATATGTATCAATGTACCCATCCCCGTAATACTAATTAACTTTATTTAGAAGCAAGAACCAAAATCTGAAACTAGTAGATGGGATTATTGAGGCTATCGTACATCAAGTTGCTTGAAATGTCTAAAATACCAGAAAGACAACGAAGTTCTTGCTGTTACGAAAGATAAATGGTTCATCAAATTGTTAAAACTCTTGAAGACTGCGTCAAAAAAATGAGGACTTACAAATAGATTTACAAGAAACAGGCCTGGTTATAAGGGTTTCTTTGTCACTGAGAAGTAGGGATCTTGGATAGTGTTTGTGGTGGTCTATCTCAAGAGAGATCGGCTGTGCAGAGTGAATGATTAGTCAGCTGTAATGAAACTCGATCAGTCTCTTGCTAGTTAGGCTCAGTTAGAACTATTTTTTTTTGCTCAGTTAGAACTATTTGCTAAAGTTTGAACTATTTGATTTAGCAACCCAGGATCAAGTCAGATATTTACAATCTTGCTTTATAAACGTTTTGACTGCCATTAGGCTTGTTTCTGAACTGGAGCAATGTTTTCAGAATCCAGCTTTTGCACCTTCATACTACTTATCCATGTGAAATACATTAACTCTTGCTGGATTCTCCTGCTCTTGAGTTAGTTCAATATGGAATTCCTTTAGTTGTATGCCATATAGGGAATACCTTTAGTTGTATCACTTGTATGATGTCTCTGTGAAGGCTGAACCATGGTAGAGACAAGGCTGGTTTTCTTGAAGGTCAATTTACTCCGTTAGCAATGGAGCATAATGAGCTTGAAAGAGTGTCTGATGTTGAACGTAGATGTCCGGTATCCATGCACTTGTGCATCAACCTTCATTTAAAGGCTTACTTTACCATTCTACAATTTGTTCTCTCAATCTTCTTTGGTTAGTAGTATTCAGTTCGTTTTGTTTCTAGGATTCTTTCATTTGTGAAGGTTTCAACTTTCAACTTTCCTCTTTATTAGGATTATTATGGTTAAGACTATAAAGTCGATTTCGGTATTTGAATTAATAAGCTTTCAATTTAGAGAATTGAGAGCTGAAGGCTTTTATGTGATTACAGTTGCGTTTGTGTACTTCCGCTCTAGCTTTTTGGATTATCTCCATCTCACGGGCCAGCTTTCAATCTATTCTGAAGATTTTGAGTTGATACATATTTGAAACTGCTTGATGTCAGCTGTAAGTAGGTCCGGTGTTTTTGTCCTTCATTTACTAGTTTGACTTCAATTTGAATTGATTGTCGTAACTTAGCAACTTGTTGGAGTTTGTCCCACATCGGTTAATTATCTCCTCCAAAACTAGTATATGAGTCTGGGCGGCCTCTCCACTCTTT
>JAOTQK010000024.1:4393441-4414708 GCA_025642025.1 Rhododendron ferrugineum | reverse complement strand
GGGGGAGGTAAGCTTGAGTAGTATTGCCGTTAAAGATTTGAAGGCAATTCCATCGGACGGAAAACGATGCAGCCAAGAAGCCAAAATACCTCAAAACTTAAATGAGGATTATGGTAGGAGTATCTAGAAAGAAAGCCACACCAGCCTGAGAGGCTAGGCCTAAGAGAAGATAGCCGATTACCACACGAGAGGGAGAGGCACAAGAGTTATACCCAATGAAATTTTTGAAGCATGACTTTTTTGCTTCTTGCTCAATCTATGTTTAAGCATTACTTTTTTGCTTCCAAATCTAAGGCTCGATCTTCTCTTCAAGCTTCTTTTGGTTTTCATCCCTTGGAGTCATTGCACTATTCTTAACTCCTTCAACAGAAATGACTCTTCTGTACCTGAATTTCATCAATTGCTTTAGTGTATACATCCCCACCCTAGTCAAAATCATCTTTCCCATCACAAGACTCTGGGAGATTTGTAGAGATGATGCCAAGTTTATCAGTTCTTGCATGTTAGAAGTCACCTTCGTTGGTGATCCCAATAGTTTTGAAACACTAACTCCCTCCCTGTTTTATTTGTTACCTGCGTTCATGCCTTTACATGTCGTCCTGGTTCTCACTCCTAATTTCATCCTTTGTTAGCCATTCTGGTTTTGGAGGGTTGGAGATTTTGAATCTTTTGGCTTATTCTTTTGGGTGCCCAAAGATTACGTGCAAAAGTATCATAATTTGAACATCTTTGTAGGTTTGAAGTAGTTTCCAGTCTGATTGCAGAAGGCTCTCCATATCCTAGATTGACTTTGGTTCCCTCTGGAATTTGTCTATGCTAATTCCAGGAAAATGTAAGTCTACTCCTTAAGGTAGGCTCATGAAAATAAGCATCTATCCATCATATCATCCAAACATCCCCTTGTCCAGTGCTCCAATGAGACATTGTAGTGCTTTACCCACGACAACACTGGTACACATTTAGAAGTTCCCCCTCCCCACGTACGCATTTAGAAGTAGCCGCGATAATTTCATAAAGTTCTTCAACACTTGTTATCAAAAAAGTATGAAGAAGCCACTTCTGCGAAGGTCAATATCAATGTCCCAGTTCATTTTGTGGAAATTTTCTAATGTTTAAAGAAAGTCTCTTACCAACAATATATGCCACTAAGCATATTCCCAATGAATAGAACTTTTGTTAGATCTCTCATGAGTCCATCCCTAATCACCATTTTCTATTGTTCCACCTTAACGAGCACAGTGTTCTGAAACAAGGAATTAATTGGTGATCGCTGGTGGGGCATATCCGATTAGGTCCGTCTAACGATTAGTTGCTGATTACTAATTAAAATGCACCGACTAATCGCCGGTTAATCCGATTAATTGCTTGAAGGTGGCCGACCGCCCGACTAGTGCCTAGCCACTTTTAGAACATTGAACGAGCATTAATCACATATATTGGCATATTTTAAGAGTCATTTTACTGCAATAGAAAGCTAGGAATGCAAAACCACTGGTTGGATTTCTTACAGTGGAAAGCTAGGAGCATGAAACCACTGGTCTTGTTTTCTGTATTTTCATGGCTCGTTGTAATGGTACTAGTTGTTCCTAGAGTGTTTTTTTGGAGGTAAGAGTTTGCAGCGGGTTGGTTCTTGTTTCACCTGGATGATCGTTTTTGGTGCTGAACCTGCCTGAACAGTGGAGGTGGCGTCTATGCTCCTATCCCGTAATGCATAACTGCTTGGCCATGGGGCAATAGCCACCACACGATTCCACCTCCAATAACATTCTGCTATGCACAAAATCTTCGCCTTGTCCTCAAAATTGATGAGATTGTCATATCTGATCTCGGCAGTGCTTCAGAATCTGTTGAAGCTCTAATGGGGCATTCAAAACATTACTAATCTGCAAATTGCCCTCCTCCGTTCCAATCTCAAAAGCTCTGATTTAGCAAATTACCTCATGACCACATTCACCATCACACTGGTCATCTTCATTGACATTCTTAACCAATCCCAAAGCATTGAGCTTCATCGCACCCTCTTCTCCCGTACCCTTCGATTTGTGAAGGTAGCCCAACAAAATCTCTAGCAAACGCAATTTGGAGGTCCTTGGAGGCAGACAGATCGTCTAGGGTTCCATTCTTCACTATTTTAAACAATTTCTCCTTGAATTTCAATTGTTGGCTATGAAAATCTATGTAGTGGGACATCTTGTTAAATTATGGTTGTGACGGTGTTGGTGTGCCGTGTGTGTGGCTAATCTACTCTACCTGAGCTAGGAATACTGTTTCTGGAGTTCTGGTTTTAGTATCACGGTAGCTTTATTTCACACAAATTTTCCTTGTATTGGGTGGATCAAGTTCCTGCAACAAAGCAATACTTAAGCCCTATAGGTTGCAGATGCAGGGAAGAAGACAAAGACGCCTATCTATACTACATATTAAGTGTGCATGGACACGGCCGCACAATGGTGTTCTGTACATCAATCGCAGCTTTACGCCATACTTCTTCCCTTTTGCGCATTCTTGGAATTAATGTTTGGACGCTTCATGCTCAGATGCAGCAGCGAGCTCGCTTGAAGGTTTGTAATTCTTGCTGGTGTCTGTAGTTATATACTAGTTTGATATCAATTTTTGTATGACGAAGTTGGCATCATGAGTTCACTAGAATTATATTAATTTTCATATTTCTATGTATATTTATAGTCTATTGGTTTTTGTATCTTATTGTCACTTTTTTACGCCAATTATATGTTTGTCTTGTATTATGGCACCTCATGATCCATCTTAGAAATCTACCATGAAACTGTTATTCAGGACTTTCTGGGTTTCTGGGTGTGGCGCATGCAGTAAGCTTACTAGGATTGTTTGTTTGTGACTCTTTCATTGAATTTGGTACCTCTTGATTCATCTCAGTGAAACTTACTCAGACGTCCTTGCTAATATAGCTGCTGGAACTCCATAGTTCCAAGTTAGCTCATTTGAAAGGGTGAAATTTTTGTCCTGCTGTTGTTCCTGGGTCCTGGCAAATAAATTCTTCCATGTTTTTGCTGTAGGGGCTGACTTTTTCACAGTTGATCCTTTGGTTTGCTTATTTGTGCAACTGGTTTAGTGCTGTTGTATTTTGGTCAAGTTTTTTATCCAGTGATCTCCTTTAGAATTACTTGATAATGGATACTGATATTTTTCTTTATATTTTCAAGTATTTGAATTGCTTGTATGACTAGCTCTATGGATATCTTTGATTTGGTTCCATTACCTGTTAGGTTTCTCCCTTCTCATCTGACATTTCAGTGTTAGTTTGTGTATCAACCAAGTTGAATATAAATAGACCTTTGTTAATAACGCTGCAAGAGTAAATCGATGGCTATTCATAGTTCATTTCAAGATGGGGTACATGGTTGATTCACACTGGGCAACATGTTTGGTTTCTTTCTTTTTTGTGAAGAGGATGTCACTGTTGTTGGTTTTGTGACGTACATTCCCAAGGTAACCTTATCAAGTGCCGGTTTGAGGCTGGTTCTCTATATTGGAAAAGAGGAGAAAGCTTAAAATTGCTAGCCTGGTTAATTATTGCACTCGTTCTTGCATTCACTGTTCATTTTTTGGAGAGAGAGAGATCAGTTTCTGTTGCTTCTACTACTTTTTTCATCTAATTTTCTGCAGGCAATGGACCGTTTCCGCGGAAGTGAGCATGGTATACTTGTTGCTACTGATGTTGCAGCAAGAGGGCTTGATATTCCGGGTGTTCGAACTGTTGTTCATTACCAACTTCCACATTCAGCAGAAGTAATTGGCCTGTCTCTTGCATTTCTCACTGGTTTTTTTATGGGGGGTGTGTGTGTTTATCTCTTTTTTTGTCTACACTGGAATTTTGGTATAGTTCGTGGTTGATGAAAAGGAGTGAATTCATTGTCAGGTTTATGTTCACAGAAGTGGAAGAACTGCTAGAGCCTCCACCGATGGGTGTAGCATTACTCTAATCTCACCCAATGATACATCTAAATTTGCTGCTTTGTGCAAATCATTTTCAAAGGTAATGCTCCTGGGAAGCAATTTGGCAAATCTTGAAGCCTGAATATATGATAAGCAAACAGTTAATGTATATGATTTACTCCCTCCGTCCCATAATGGATGTCATTTATGACGCTTTTTGTTGTCCCAAAATGGATGTCCATTACACTTGATCTTCCCATTTTGCCCTTGTCTCTAACTATTCAAATTCAAATTACTTAAATAAATAAATAAATAAAAGGTCAGATTTGCAGCAAACCAACTCTACCAGTCTGCCGCCCAAATTCTTACTCCAAGGATTTACTCCTTGGGTTCCGTGTGAGGTTTTCAAATACTCACAGTCAAGTTGTTTTCAAACTAAAAGGGTATTTGTGGAAAGTTTTATTAGAAATGGTGTAATGATTGTGTTTACATAAATTTTGAGTTTTCCCAAAATTGACATCCATTACAGGATGGAGGGAGTATATACTATACCTGATACGAGTCTGCAGATTGAAAGTCTCTGGAAGTCATTTTTATCTTCCTGATTGAATTTGTGGTTCTTTTCCTGTCTCTGTTTCTGTATCCAGGAAACTTTCCGGAGGTTTCCCATAGAGCTCTCATATATGCCTGAGATTGCTAAACGATTATCTCTTGCACGTCAATTAGACAAGAGTTTGCGGAGGGACTCCCAGGTAATCATTCTTTTTTTATTGATGGCAGTGTTATGGTTATAGTAGAAGGGTTCCTTCGTGGAATTGTAAAAACTCAAGCAGGCCAAGCATGAGAACTTGGGTTTTCAGACTCAGATCAGCTACCTTGCGCTCATAATTCTAAAGGTTAGGTGTGTCCAGTAGTACCCCTCCCACACATTCAATCCACAGGGGCCAACAGGCCCAACATTGTGGTTATGTTATTTTCAGAACCATGACTCACAACTTGCATTTTTTTAGTACATTTTTAAGAGGCTGATAGTGTTATAGGTATCTGAACAGGCCATATTGATGACTTTCTAACTAAAAAGTCTTACTGATATCATTGGTAGCTGCTATGAGCTTATGATACATAATTGTCTTTTTAGTGTGCAATTTTGTTTCCTATGCATATCCAACGTAAATACTGAGATTTTATTGAATGGCATTCACCTCTATACTTGACAAATAGAGTTGCAAACTTGCAACTTATTGAAGTTGTAGGTATTGAATGAATCTCTCAGAGTCAGAGTGTTCGTACTTCTTAGCATTAATTGGTCCTATATTGAGGTTAAAATAACAATTTGTTGTTAAATCTATATATCGGTTGACAGAATATTATACCTCATTTGGTTTCTATGCAGTTATAGAAATATAGCTATGGTCTTGACATTATTTTTTATAGAATGTGGTTCAAATAACAAAGTGATTGATTTGTTTGGAAAGAAATTGGGCCCTTGGATCGTAGATTGGTGTCTGAAACATTATATTTTGTGTTATTCTTTTTATGGTCAAATAAAATTACAAGAACCAGTATTATCTAAATGAATATATGCTTACGATTCTATATGGAGTATGATATGTGTAGATTGAGGGAGAAAGAAAACAGACTGGGAAAGAGGGAAGTACCTTCCACCCCCAAAAAAGAAAATGTAGAAAAGGCACTGAACAAGCTGTCATGAGAGATCAAAAGGGAAACGATAAATTTACAGCCCAGCAAATAGTAATGAGAATAACTGTAATAATCATAACATTATTAGTAATTGTAATAATAATAATAATAATAATAATAATAATAATAATAATAATAATAATAATAATAATAACACAAAAAGAGAAGGGTTAGAGGTCTTGGAAATGAATTTGTTTGTCGAATTCCCTCGACTCTGGGCTGCAAAATGTAAAAGTTGGTTGTATCAATATTTCTGCATGATTACCTTTGTTACATATTTTACGATTGACATGCAAATGCAATGTGTTCTTTTCAAGATAAATGATTGCTATGCACGTTTTCAATAATTGATTATGATCATTATTTTTATGTTCTAGGAGAAGGCAAATAAAAGTTGGGTCAAACAAAATGCTGAATCAATTGAATTAGATATGGAAGACAATGAGAGTGAGGAGGAACAAGTGATCAATCATAAGCAAAAGAAAGCCCATTCCTATCATCTGAAGAGGCTGCAAAAGGTTTATTCTAACTGTACTTGCTTTTCTTCTTTGTTAAGTGAAATTGCGTCTCCAATTTGGGAAGCATATGACCGTCAGCAACTTCATCTTCCTGAAAAAATTTCATGTCATCTGAAACCAACTGACTATATGGAGGCTGCAGGAGCTAAATATGCTGCTTTCACGACCGTTGCAACCAAAAGCATTTTCACAACGCTTTTTAGCGGGGGTAATATTTCTATTTCTGTTCTTCATTTGTTTTCTTTCTCATTCATATTGACTACCTTTTCCTATGTTACTATTTGTTACCTATCAAATTCATTCTTTTACTTCCATTGGATCCGTATGGAGTTAAGAAGACAGAAAGTGGGGGCTGAGTACAATTTTTGCTGGTAGTGAGTTATTGTAGGGTATATGCATGATTTTATAACTTTGGTTGATTCATTATAGACTCTACAAGCTATGGCAATAGTTGGTTCAACCCGTAGTTGTTCATATTCTTTGTGAAACAGCTACCAAATTTAAAGGACTGATCTGCCTGCTGAAATCCATGCTTAGGAAGATTTTTTTCCTTGGAAGAAAAAGGTTTGAAAGCGCAGCCAAATGGCTGTTCATGTGGTCTGTTAGGCTAGGAAAATATAGATTTTCACTCTGCATAATCATGTACAACTTCTGGAGAACTGATTACTTGTATAGGACCGATTTATATGTTTTAGTCGTTTATAGCTATTAAAAAAGAAAGAAACAGAAAAGACAAAGAAAAGTCCTAATTCTTTTCAACTTTGTTGTAGGGTGATCAGTTGTGTATGGGGAGAGGGGATTGAAGCTGGGGTGACTCTCTTTTGGTGTAGGATGATAGTTATCCCAATGTATTCTAACAAAAGTTGTCAAAACAGGATATGTGCTGTGTAATTTTTTTTTCCATTTGTCTATCACATCAAGATACATATCGCATTCTGTAAGATACATTGACACGAGTACATCTTAGTCGAAATATAACTATAACCAATGTTAAAACGAAATTTCCGTCCTACGTAGTATAAAAAAGAAGTCTAGAAAATATAGAATATCATGTCTTCTACGTATAACAAGTTCTAGTAAAAGAAGAGTATTTCGGTAACTCACATGCTATATAAGCATTGTCATTGACAACACATACGGTAACGAGAAATATTACAATTGGTACAAAAATCATAATATCAAGTGTCTTGAAGATCAAGTCTACTCTTCATCCATGGAGTCAATTGTCTTAAAACACCATTAACGTTCATCATTTAATCTTTTACTTTTGTGGTTTCAAAGATTCATCCATTTGTTTTTTTACATTTATCCAACTATTAGTAGGTACAAATCAGTTACCTAAGATACTTAGCATTAAGGAGAGTTATTTATTAAGAATATGGACGATTTGAATTCTCACAAACTAATTACTTCTTTTGCAAAACAAGTGCAAGTAACTAGAAACAAATCGGTGTATTGTGTCATGTGTCGCGTATTGCATCATGGATTAGACTGGTATCACAAGAGTATTTACTTGAACAAATATCATCTTTAGAGATTGTATCGGTATTACCTCTAAACGTATTGAACAGTACAATATGTTGTCTTTCAGAAGATTCCTTTGAATATAAGATACCTTTGGAGGTACGTATTGGTTTTACCTCTAAATGTAGGGAAAAGTAAGACACGTATAATTGATTGTAAGATTTCTTCAACAACTCTGATTCTGACAATTGACAACTGCTCTATGTTCTCATTGCACTAGAAATATCATAGTTTGTGCCATATTCTCTTGAGTATGTGAAGGCAAGCATGAAATTGCCATACGAAATCATCTAGTAATGTGATCATTTTTTTTCTCAGGCTGGCGTTTCACCTCTTCTCCAACACCAGTTTGAAGAATTAGCTTCGCAGAAGCTTGGTGATTTCAAGAAAGTGGGGAACGGAGAAAGAGGAAAATTATTGGTTATAGGTCAGGATTTTGTGGAACCACTTCAGGCGCTTAGGAATGCCAGTCACGAGGTAACCTTTTGAATTAGTGTCGAAGAGTTTCTCTGGTTATCATTGATCGCTCTCTGGACACAAATTTGGGTAATTGCTATAACTGAGATTTGTTTAGTGCATGCACTATGCTCAAAATATGGTTTTCCCAGAGGCTAACTTTGCTGTCTCTGTGCTTATAGTTTCTACTAGTTAGTAATTGCACTAACTAAATAGATTACGACTGAATGTTTTACTGTTTCATAACTAATTTTTTTTAATAATGGACTTGTGCTGCAATGAATATTGGACTCTGAGTATGAGTTACGGTGGTATTTTTACTTGTCCAGTAAAAATAAGAAAACATAGTGCTGGTATTGTCATATATCCGGAAATGTATCATTTTAGGCTATGCATTTACCATTAGTTAAAAAGGATGACAACTTGGATTCTCTGTATTCGTTTGTATTTACAGTAGCTACTACAGTTGGACATTATAAATGAGTCAATGACCACGTGATTTTCAATTTCATTAACTATGTCATCTCTATACGGGGAAAATAAGGGGGGTCTTATTTTTCTTCTGAGGCCAGCAGCTTGTATTTTTCGCTGAGAACCAGTATTTGTGCTGTGTGCATGAGGTACTTACCGAGTTTCTCCTGACCACTTCCCTTCTTATCTACCTCTCTTCATGATCAGTCTCTATGATAACTCACTATATCAATAACCTTTTTCTCTGTCCTGCGGGGGGTTGGGTCTACTGAGGTTCATTGTGTGTACTCCCATTGCCAATCTCTTAGCATCATGCATTAGGACTGTTTAGTAGTACCTGCATATTTTAAACTGGTTCTTAGTCCCACTGATTCCCAGCCTCTGTGTCTTTACGCAGAAAAATTATTCAATGCCCTTGGAGCATAGCCAAGTGGTGCCCCAACCTCTTTCTCCACCACACATTTATGTGGTCCCCGCCAAAAAGTGTGTGGAGCCCACACAAATGTGTAGTAGAGAAGAGTTTGGGGGCATTGAATAATTACTCCTTTACGTAAGAGTTCCGCAGCATAGATGTTTATTCTTGTAAAGGGTTTATACTTACTTTTCAGTCTCATTTTCCAGAATTCTTTGCTTTTTTTTCTTTTTTTTTTAAATTTTTTTATCCCAGCTCCTTTGTGTTTCAGAGAATGCACTTAGAATTTTTTATCCCAGCTCCTTTGCTTCATACGCTTTCAGATTCAGTGTACATTAAATGGTCCTCGTAGTTGCCTCTATTATAACGGGCTAGCATTTCACATGGCTATATTATTAGTTTTTAGTTGTGAACAGGATCATACATATGGCTCGATGTTGGCCTATTCTTTTTATTTTGATCATTTATGTTGGCCTATTCAATTTAGCCTTTCTGCTATATGAAAGCCGAAGTCTTGGAATTTTTACTGGAAATTTGATTAATCAAAGACCGTATAGTATCCAATTCTTGGATTTTCCCTGGCAATTTAAATTTATCAAGACCAATTAGCATTTCCTTGTGTGTCCTGATGTAATTAGTTCATCTCTCATTCATGTACTTATCAGCCTTAACCTTTTCTCCCTTGAAGTTCTAATCTTTTGAATTGGTTCCCACTTTCCCAGGTCATGGATCTCAAAGTGTCTGCTGGAAAACGAAGGAATGTGGAAAATTTGAAGAGAAAGAGGAAAGAGGAGAAAACACGTACACTTCTATTTGTCCTGCCTTTTTTTTTTTTTTTTTTTTCTTTTCTCCGGCTTTATAGATTTAGCGTAGTCCTTTCACCAAAAGTTGGGTTTGGCACTGAAGTTGCGTTTCTTCTCATAATTTGATGATTTTTGTCCAGGTTTGCACGACCAACGGAGGAAGCAGAAGAAAAGACAAAAAGCCGGAACTGAGTAGGATCGACGATTCGACGGAGGTAAACCCAAAAGTCACGAGGAAAATGTGAAAGCTTATTATTAGTATCATAAAAGTATATTATTGCAGACAAGTCATAACCTTAAAAGTCCAATTTTGAAAATAGGAATGGGTTCTGTATTAGCCTGGCTATAGTTGTAAAATTCAAGTTATTAAGCTGTCTGCACCAGTGGGTGTTGTAAGTATCAAATTTTGACATTCATTGGGCATTTCACTTTGGGATTGTCAACTGGGTACGGCTTTGCCATCTGTTTAATAAAATGTGTGAACGGCTTTGCCATCTATTTTAATGAGATGTGTGAAAGGCATAATAATAGCAGAAATGTCCTTTCATTTTTTCAGTCGATAGATGTCTAGCCTACTGCTAAGGGGACGGGAAAGAGTACCGCTAAGTAGCATATGGGTAGAGTAAGCCCAAAGGGCATCAACCACCATACCAAGTACTTGCGCTCCTGGTGAGAATTAAACCCTTGCCTTCCATGTGGAAGAGGTGAGGAAGTGCCGTTGGGCTACAAGCCCGTTGGCGGCGGAAATGTCCTTAATCAAGTTTGGCTTTTCATGTGAAACTTATGATATGCTTTGACATGCAGCTTGTGACTTCAATTAATGTGGTGTTTGCGGATCAAAAAAAAAAAAATTGATGTGGTGTTTACTTGAATTGGAAAGACTGAGACAGATGTGAATACGTTTGGTGTGTCCCACAGTGCTTGATTTTTGAGAGTTCAGAATTGTTAAGCTTTGACATTTCATCAGTCAACAAACATTTGTGATTAATGGTCACCTCATTCAGCAGAAGAGCTGACACGTTATAGAACGTGCTAGCTAATGAAGAATTTTCTTGCATTTTTTTTTTGTATTTGTATTTGTTGAATGTTTTTCTGAACGTGACAAATTTCATTTAAATTCTTTAAGGCATTACAAGCGATTTCATCTTATAATACATGGACCAAAACCACCAATCGTTAACGCTCGAGCTCGACAAAGCTCGAACTAGGCTTGTTTACAGCCCTAATCATTTGAAAGAACAAGAGCATGTAAGTAGGTATATCAGACTTAGACCCTGTTTTGCTAAGAGAAATAATTACTCGAATAAGTACTTAAGTTTTGAATTAAAGGTGATGTATTGTGAGAGAATGACCTGTCTCATAAAACAAAAATAAGTACTTAAAAATAAGAACCTTAGCAGAACCGGGCCTTAGTTTAATATCAAACATGCTTTTTCTTTCTCAATTAATTACGTACCAACAAGAAGAGAGGTGCTAATAATCAAGTTCACTTAGACAATGATAAAGGATCAACAAGAAGAGAAGTGCTAATTAATCAAGTGATTCGTGGACATGGCTTCAAATGCACAGTTGCTGTAAATTAGGGATCAACAAGAAGAGAAGTGCTAATTAATCAAGTTCACTTTGACAATTGGTTAAAATAATGGGATTGCTAAAAGCAGAATGCGATATTTGATCCTGCTTTGGGCTTAGCTATCAATGTCCGATTAACTTTGATAGTTTACATGAAAAATATGCTCGAGTAGATAAAAAAGATAGACGATTTAGATCATCGAGATAGGTCGTAGGTGGTTCATGTTATGCAAATTATTTCTGCATTCTAAGAAACGGACTGCGGAGGAGCATGGTAAAGGATTTTTTATTATTATTAAAACATAGTGACATTTGTCACCTTTCTATTAGCACTTATAATTTTACCACGTTTGTCCTTTGATGAGCAACCCATGTACGAATTGTCAATTTTCTGCCTCATCATTTTAGAAAATTCAAACACAACATGAAAATACCATTGAAAATTGAAGTTTAGTGATTAAAAAATACGATAGAAATGTCAAAGAATTCAATGGATTGTTGCAAATCAGAAAATAAATCCACTTAACTCTAGCTATAACCCATAAAAAAACCCACAGTATCGCTTAGGAGAAGTCAACCGTGTTGATAAATACTCTTATCCTTGTTAGAGCAAGTCCAATGGCTGATATGCCTAGCAGAAAGTCTACGTCCGCCGCTCAACTTTTATCGAGACGGACGGTGTGACGTTGAGCGGTGAAACAGAGCGGTGGACGTAGCACCGCTGTACACCTAGTGCTATACTTATAATTTGGCATCAGAAAATGGAACCAACAGCTCCGATGGGAAGCCATTTTTTGTTCTAAAATAGCATAGTTGCAAAATTCGTTCATATTTGGTACCTGAGATGGGCGAAATCACGCCGCAATCAGAAAACATCGCCAATCAACAATCCATAATAAAATATTCAAAATTTTAGAGTTTCGATAATTTTTACTGTTCCAATTCTTCCAATCGAAAAGAACCAATTATCCACAAAAACTTGATGCAAAACTAACAAATGCAAAAAAATTAAATAAAGACAAACAAAATTAAGCAAACCAGCCCTAAATTTGGAACTATTTGGTTCTAAATTAGAACCAATAGAGAAAGTGCCAAAATTTGACAATGACGCTCTTTTTGGTGCCAAATTTAGCATTGGACTTGCTCTTGCAATCTTAAATGCAATTCAACTCATGACCTTGCTTTTCTGCCATCTGCGCCCTCATGTTGAGGTCTTTGTGGATTCTTCTCGGACTCACAAAGTGATCGAAACCGTTTATGTTTTAAATCGTTGAAGAATATTTATTTCTTAAGAAACTATGTCAATCGGAATCGGTATGTTAATTCTGTTTCGAAATCTATTTAGACTGAGAAATGAATTCCAATTAAGGTTGTCAACATGTTTTGGTCCCTGGCTAGATACTCATTACAGTTATTGGGTGGTCTTGGCACCTCCGGGGTGCCCCAACACACTATTCCACTACACATTTTTGTGGGGCTCAATACTAAATATATAAACCATACGAAAATATGTGGTGAAAGACATTGGGCAACACGTGGCGGTGCCCCAACACCGCAGAATAATTACTCGTCTCGATGACCGATTGATTTTTTCACCATACAATATATACAGATTTTATGCTGTGAAGAACTGAATTTGTTTTTTTTGTTCATGTTTCTTTTTTGAAGGATTACTCGTTTCGATGATCTCACTTTTTTGCAATCTGCACTCTCATGTTGAGGTCTTTGTGGATTCTTTCCGACTCCCAAGGTGATCGAAACCGTTCATGTTTCAAATTTGTAGAGAACATTAACTTTGTAAATAACTGTTCGTTTTGGGGTTTTGGATTTTGGATTCTAATTATTATCTTATTTCTCTCCAATCATTACACTCATTTTTCTCTCTATCTCTCTCCAATAATTACTCATATTTCTAATCATAACTCTATTTCTCTCTACAGTCATTACCTATAAATCCAAAATCCCAAAACGAACGGAGTCCATTGATCGGGTATCATTAGTGTTTCAATGACCTATTGACTCCATCATCATGCAGCACTTTTATGCTGTGAATTTTTCTCTTCTTTCTCTCTTTATTTTGTGTGGTAGCGGAGAAATGGAGTAAATATGAGCCAACATTTTACTCCAACATTTCCAAGACAAGAGCATTATGAGGTGGTGGAAGTGAACTGTAATTTTTACCCTTTTTTAGCAGTTGGGGCAAGTGAAGTGAATTTGAGGCAACATTTCCTAGACAAATTAAGGACCATTATGAAGGTGCGTTGAACTTTACTTTTTGACCCCACCCACTAATTCCAACACAATTTTTTTATCTTATCCCCGTCGGGAATGAGTACGATTTTGTTCACTCACTTAAACAGTAGATAAATAATCACTGTGTGCGGAGTACGTATTGCGTCTCACTTTGATAATCTTTTTTTTTAAAACACTACAGTGATAATCATATCGGTTTGTTTTCTAAGGTTTGATTGTTCCGCTTATCTTGAAAATGATCAACTCAATTGGATGTCGGTAAGCGACTGGTCGGATCATTCCATCGTTCACATCTGATTATTCTTAGTTTGATTGTTTTGCTATCATCATCTTGAAAATGATCATGCTCAATTGGATGTTGGTAAGCGACTGATTAGATCATTCCATTTTAGTGTTGTTCTAAATTCTGGATTAAAATCCTAAACCAAGACAAGTCTTTCTACTGATCAAACACTTATGGCCTGGGATTAAATTGGATTTTTACGAAATTGGCTAAAAATTCTCGCCTTAAACGATAAAGGACGGAATGGGTGTAGTCTATGGACGGAATCCCCACCTTTTGATTTCTTGATCCTTGTTTAGGGATTGAGTTTTCTCTTGATATTCTGTTCTCTTGATTTATAATATTATCTATTATCGTTGTGGCCAAAAAAAAAAAAACACGATAAAGGACTCATTATTAAAGGTGAACACAATGTAAATTCCAAATACAGTGGGTAATTTGAAGAGGTGAACAAAATTACGCTAGTAAAATGTAATGTAATGTAGTCTCTAGATACACACCTAGGGCAACCCCTAGGTGGTTCGGCTTTGGGAGTACTCTTCAAAATTTGGGGTTCGATTTCCTATCGGATGAGTACCTTGAAGTAAGTGGGAGGCCGTAATTGATATGGTTGCGCTAGCTCCCCCAGAAGTTTGGGTTGCGCAGTTGAGTCCATATAATGATCTGGTTGTAGTGTTGTTCCTCCGTCACTAAAAAAAAAATTGTAGTCTCTAGATGGTTGTTACTTTCAGAAGATAAGATTTCAAAGCCAAAAATTTACCACCACAAAATTCCTTTGAAAACTCTGTACCATCTCTTTTTCAAGCTTCAGTGAACACAATATGGTCAAGTGAATCTTGTGTCATTGATGCAAGATACATGAAAATACGTACGTATAATCGTATATAGTATATCAATGTTCTACGGTAATTAAAAGTGGAAAATAATTTTCACTCACCCTTTTTTATCCTCATGCACTCATTTTTTTTTGGTCATTATTCATGTGAAATTATTAATTTGTTCTTTCTTCTTCATTCACTTTTTGCATATATACGAGGCACAATTTGATAACTTCACGTGGCTAGAGACCAAAAAAAGAGCGTAAATGGATCAAAGGGAACTGTGAAAATTACTTGTCTTAAAATTTTCATTATTTTACAAAAATAAGTGATTGACCATTAATTTCTCAACATTAGAGTTATGAGTCAAGGTTGAATATGTGACAAACACCATGACAACTCAATTATCTAGCGCATTTGCAGACGGATTAAAAATTAATATTCTAGAAAACTACTTTTCGATATGTTTTCAAAAGTAAGGTTTTTCTGTAAGAAAAAAATTACTAAAATGCAAGTTTTCAAATACGTCAACCAATTTACCAAACGAGTTTAGGCCCCGTTCCGGAACGCGAAATAAGTATTTATTTTTTAAGAAGGCAATTTCAAGCTAAAAAACGATGGGCTTATTGAAATTTTTAAAAATATGCAATATGGATCTGGTTTGAAAAATCTCATTGAGATCTTTAATACGGTGCAAAAAAAATTAAAAAGTTATTTTCATTTACATTATTTTTGAGTTTGAAAATGTGAAATAAGTTCTTATTTTTTAAGAAGGTGTTCTGGAACGGGCTCAGTGCAAACTAATATACCGAAAACTGCAACTAAACTTTTGTTTTTGACTTAAATGTGATGTATTATGAGAGAATGACTTGTCTCGTGAAACGAAAAATAAGTATTAAAAAAATAAGAATTTTAGCAGAACATAACCTAATTGAGAAGATGATTTGCTTTCTGTTTGCGTTTTATTTATTCTACCTTTATTCATGCAAATTTACACTATGATTTTCATTGATTATTTAATACATATAGACATTTATTGATGTTTTGTGTTTTTTTTTTTGGATAATTCGGAAATTATGTTTTGTGTGTTTGTACGCATAAAATGTGCGTGGTTTTAGACTTGGGAATTGACTTTTACACTATCCTTTTTACCACATACACTCCTTTTTTGTCTTTATTCATATGAATTTACCTTTTTACCTTTTCATAAATTTATTTTTTTACGTATTAAAGGGCAATAGAGTAAATTCATACCAAATAACAAAAAAAGAGTGTATGTGGTAAAAAAGAGAGGGTTAGAAGTCAATTTCCTTAGACTTTTGTTTTTGCCCTTTTCCTTAAATGACCCATTTCTCCCTCTCCAAGTCTCATAAATACACCAACCCCTATAAGTTCCCACTACCCATAAAACAGAAGTTTGAAAAGTCAAGACTCCCCACCCTACATATTCGGATCCCAAGCATATGATATCATCATCATCATCATTTTTCTTCACAATCCCCCTTCTCTCTCTTCTCTTTCCCAAACTTAACACATTTCGAAACGATATCTGATTAACTGAATTTTTGACGAGGCCAACGTTCTCGATGAGCTCTAAAAAATAAACAATTCCGATCATTATTACGGAACCAAAAAAAACCCACGACGAGTCTAAACTGGACTTAACTGGTTGGGAGCCTAACTCGTTTGGACCATAACTGGTTAGGACCCTTGCCCCATAAAATGTGCGTGGTTAAGACTTTTGTTTTTACCCGTTTCCTAAAATGACCCATTTCTCCCTCTCCAAGTCTCATAAATACACCCAACCCCTAAGTTCCCACTACCCATAAAACAGAAGTTTGACAAGTCAAAACTCCCCACCCTACATATTCGGATCCCAGCCATATCATCATCATTTTTCTTTTCTCTCTCTCTCTCTCCGCACCCAGCCATGGCCCTGACCTGCTCACCCTCTGAACTCGCCCAATTCCTGGGCCCAAACTCCACCGAAGCCGCCTCCTACATCTGCTCCCAATTCACCACCGTCAGCGACAAGTTCACCGACACCGCCTATGCCGTCGACTCCACCTACCTCCTCTTCTCCGCCTACCTCGTCTTCTCCATGCAGCTCGGCTTCGCCATGCTCTGCGCCGGCTCCGTCCGCGCCAAGAACACCATGAACATCATGCTCACCAACGTCCTCGACGCCGCGACCGGCGGCATCTTCTACTACCTCTTCGGCTTCGCCTTCGCCTTCGGCTCCCCTTCCAACGGCTTCATCGGCCGCCACAACTTCGCCTTGAAGTCCATACCTTCTAACCTATTCGATTACAGTTACTTTCTATACCAGTGGGCTTTTGCTATAGCCGCGGCCGGGATTACGAGCGGCTCCATAGCCGAACGGACCCAATTCGTGGCGTACCTTGTTTACTCGTCCTTTTTGACGGGTTTCGTTTACCCTGTTGTTTCGCACTGGTTTTGGTCAGCTGATGGGTGGGCTAGTGCGGGGAATACGGATAACTTGCTATTCGGGTCTGGAGTAATTGATTTTGCCGGATCAGGAGTCGTTCACATGGTTGGTGGAATTGCAGGTATTTTACAGCTCACTTGCCTTACCATTTTATTTACTCCCTTCGTCTCAATTTGTTTGTTCAATTGTCGAAATTTGTGTTTTTTAAAAATATACTTATATCTTACATTTTATACTCTCTCCGTCCCAAAATGGATGACAATTTTTGAAATTTGTGTCATTTTTCATCACTTATATCTTTCAATCTATAATATTTTTTATGAGTTTGAAAATTTTGTATAATAAAACTAATCGAAAACTATCACACAAGGTCCATATTGTATTTTTTTTGAGATCCATATTGAAAGATATAAGGAATTGAAATTGACACAGATATTAAAAATTGACGTCCAATTTGGGACGGAGGGAGTAATATTTTTTATGATTTTGAAGATTTAGATAATAAAACTTATTGAGATTTACCAAGCAAAATTCATATTGCATATTAAAAATATTACGAATTGAAAATTATAGACAATTTTTTTTAGAGATCAAACGTTTTCAAAAAGTCAAAAAGGGACAAATAAATCAGAACAGATGAAGTAATTTTATTATGGGATGAAAAGGTGGACTAGCTATTTTTGTTGGCATGACTACAAGGATTTTGGACCCGCGACGGGTCTCGCGAGAGACCAATAATTTACATGGGTGTTTACCCCGTCAAGAGTCGGGTTTTGCAGGAGTACAAAGTTTAAGTGAGCATTATCGCTCATTCGAATTTTGAACCTCTAGCTTGACAAGCCCTCATGTTGGCTCATATTTACTCCATTTTTTTTAATCATCTTAGGAATGTTTTCCCCAGTGTTTAAAATTGACTATATTTATTTTCTCGATCTTTTGTTAGTTATTTATATTTCGAGATTACAGCTATTTTCGCATACCAATGTGATTTCGCTATAGCCGTTGTTGGTATTAATAGCGGCTCCATCGATGAGCACTCAATCTGGAAAAATTATGGGCTGGTCTTGGGGCACTGCCAGTAGTATCCGAACACGCTACATTCACGTAGGTCGATTACCCTTTTGACACCACACATTCCAGAGGAACCAATACGCTACTAAATAGTAATTACTCACTCTCAGTCTGTGGCAAATCCTCTTCTTTTTTTTTTTGGTGAAATGGAAAGAAATTCAGTAATATGATGTATTACAACCTACTGTGTGCATCTAATACAACTGATAAAAAGATCTATCGCACACGAGTGGGACAAATAACGCATTCAAATCAAATGAAGGTTAAACAAACAATAAATTGATGAGAAGATTAGATGTCGAACCAACGCGTGCAACGTGCCGATGTACATCTGTTACGGTAGTTTCACAATTGACAGGGCTAATCCTGTTGTTTCTCATTGGTTTTGGCCGGGTTTGTTTATCCAATCATGGCCTCATGGGTGGGTAGTGGGTGGTGATTGATTAGATGGTTGGGGGAATTGCAGGTATGGGCGCACGTGCCTTATCTTATCTTTTGTTATTTTATATTCCTAATATTATCTCTTGTTCGTATATTTCTTTCGCAATTGTTTTCCTTTATTTTTTAAGAGATTTGACTTTGGGTTTTCTTTTTTTTAGTTGATTTTTGGTCAAATTTTTTGATATTTCTGATGGGCAAAATCAAAGGATTAGAAAATATTGGTTAAATTTCTTCAAAGAATTACTCAACATGAAAATAAATCAATAGACACAATTTTTTTTGACGCATTCTCGTTTTTTAAATTTATTCCAAGTTTAGTTTAATTTTTAAATTTATGAATACCTTGCGAATCAAGAGATTCAGATATCTTGATGAAGGATAAAAAAATTCACTTAAAACCAAAATGAGTCAACTACAAATAAAACATTGGTGGGTGGAATTTGCAGGATATTCAAAAAAAGGAAGAATGACGGTCCAAGACGTGTTATGATAATTAATACCCGCTAAAGATATATTGAGAACATTTGTTAATACTGAAAATGTCTTTGGCGAATTTTAATTATCAAAACACGTCATTGCCCGTTATTTTCCCTAAATAAAAACATTCCAATCTCGTTATTTGGTTGGATTTTCTATATTGGTGGAAAAGTTTAAGCCATTTATTGTATTGTGGGGCTAACATTTGTGATTAGTGATGAAATGTTCTGTATAATTTCACCGTGCTTTTGATAATAGTAGAATATTTGTATGTCTGCAATTTATAATTTAGTACGTATTAAATTTCTTTATTGGTCACGGATTGCAGGATTATATGGTGCTCTAATTGAAGGTCCGAGAATCGGCCGATTCGACCACTCGGGTCGGTCCGTAGCGCTCCGTGGGCACAGCGCTTCCCTCGTGGTGCTTGGCACCTTCATACTTTGGTTCGGTTGGTACGGCTTCAACCCGGGTTCATTTGCCAAAATCTTAAGTCCTTACAACAGCGGCAGTTACTACGGGCAGTGGAGCGCCGTGGGTAGGACGGCGGTGACCACCACCTTAGCCGGTTGCACGGCGGCTCTAACTACCCTCTTCGGGAAACGAATCCTCTCCGGCCACTGGAACGTCACCGACGTCTGTAATGGTCTTTTGGGCGGGTTCGCTGCCATCACCGCCGGTTGCTCGGTCGTGGAGCCGTGGGCGGCGATCATATGCGGGTTCGTGGCGGCGCTGGTTCTCATAGGGTGTAATATGATGGCTGAGAAGGCCAAATTTGACGACCCATTGGAGGCGGCACAACTCCACGGCGGGTGCGGCGCGTGGGGGGTGCTTTTCACGGCGCTTTTTGCGACGGAGAAGTACGTGAACGAGGTTTACCCGGGTAAACCCGGCCGACCGTACGGGTTGTTCATGGGCGGCGGAGGGCGGTTGCTGGCGGCACACGTGATTCAGATTTTGGTGATTATCGGGTGGGTCAGTGCGACAATGGGTCCCCTGTTTTTTATCCTTCACAAGTTCAATTTGCTTCGGATATCGGCGGAGGACGAGATGTCGGGTATGGATCTGACCCGACACGGTGGGTTTGCTTATGCGTATCACGACGATGATGAGGGGAACAAACATGGGATCCAGATGAGGAGGATAGAACCATCAGCTCAAATATAAAAAAAGAAAATTCGTATTTTTAGTTTTATTTTTTTAGCATTATTAGGTTGTGAATGTTTTACGTTTGATAATTATTGGGTTGGAGATAATTATTGGAAAGAGCCCTGCTATTCATAAGAAAGATTTGAAATGTGGACTGTATTCGTTTGTTTTTGTCTCCACCATTTTGTGGAAGTGATAGAATCCCCTTGATTGGTGAAGAATGCCTGTTTTAAAAGATATGGCAATTGGTTTTAGATGACACAAAATCCACTCTCAGTCTCACTGTCTCAGAATCTTTACTAAACACATCTATAATCCAGAAAACACAATCCGGAATTCAGAATTTTGTGCCAAACACCCTCTTTGAGTTGGACTCATCGGCGGAGAAGGAATTACTTATAAGATACTTCTGTGGGGTAATATTTGTGTCGTTGAAGGCTTCTTTAAACGACTTTGTGAGGTTCGAATCATAAACATCTTCAATGAGAGAGTTGAGAAAGTGTCGACTGAGCTAGAGCTAGAGAGCCCGAAGGCGATGCAGATCTTTTATTGGCATAGTAAAGAAAGAGATTGGGCTTGTGGTTGCTTCTTTCAACATCATTGGAAACAAATTTTCCCAATCTTCCTTTTATGTTCTTTCAACGTCATTTCGCTAAAGGAAACAAATTTTCCATAACTTACTTTTATGTTCTTTTTTAGCCAAACAATATTGACAAGAACCCACCTCTTCATAATAGGCACCTGGTAAAATCATGCTCAATGAGGCCCCTCTGGGGAATTACATGCACATGTGAACGATTGGCTCAGTCCCACGGTAGTACGGTACCCTTCAATTTCAAATGCACAATAATTTGCAGCAAGTATAGTACTAGGTGATTATTGGGTGGTTTGTCTAAATGAGCAACTCAACTTTTTTTTTTTATTCAAGTATTTCATTGCGACCGTCAAAAAATG
>JAOTQK010000024.1:4371996-4388339 GCA_025642025.1 Rhododendron ferrugineum | reverse complement strand
TATTCCCGGCGGTTTTACTAATGCCGGTAAAAATAGCTTTTAATGGCAGTTTTTTTACCGCCGGTAATAATACCGCCGGTAAAAGCGATATTTGGCGTAGTGAATTAAAGGTCTGCAAGAGAAAACTAGACACCGGCTCGAGCAATTAGTATTTCAAGAGTACTCATGTACATGCCCCCATTGTATGGAGCAATTATTAATTTAGGCATCTTAGAGGTAAATTCTTATTAGATTGAGATGAGATCCGAACTGTCAGATATATGATCCGATAGTTCGGATCATGCAAAGTATAGTGATGTGCACCAAGGGCGCAATCCCCCATTCGAAAACCGTTATTCAAACCGATACGAAATTGAGAACCTTGCTCCAACCCCACCTCAATTCAGCCACAACAAAAACCCACTCAAGGGCGAAGTCCAAACTCCACGTTTTATTAATGCCACCACTACTCACCTCCAGAGCTCTCTCCTCCCTCTTCTTCCTCTCCACAAGGTCATTTCCCTCCATGGCCACCCTACCCTCCACCGCCACCACTGCCTCTGTCGCCCCCAAGTCCCGTCTCAGGAGCATCGTCTTCGACATGGACGGAACCCTAACCGTCCCCGTAATCGATTTCCAGGCAATGTACAGGGCCGTGCTAGGCGAAGAGGAGTACTTTTTTTTTGAACGGCGAAATATTATTATTGGGGAAAGGGAAAGGAATCCAACCAAGAGTTGGAAAACAGCCATAAGGGACAAAGTCCCACCATAAGGGCCAAAGATCGTAAGGTACGGTCGATCAGTATTCGTGGCATACAACAAGGTGTGTTGTAACAAGTTCAACCAGCATTCGTGACGCGGGAGTTGTGGTAAAACCTTAATTCCGCCTTGTTGGGTTTTGCAATTTTTTTGTTGTCTAATCTGTACGCGTCATTACTAGGTTCTGAAATCATTTCCCAACAACTGTCACATGTCATATCGTGCTGTAGTACTATTACAACCAAAAATGCTAGAGGCACATCACCTAAGCCACACCCCAACTACACCCTTCTCACATACAGGTGACTACACCATTCTCACATACAGGTGAGGCCCGTTTCAGTGGGACCTACTTGTATGTGAGAGGCGTGTGGCTTAGGTGATGTGCCTCTAACACCCCTCTATTACAACTGTACATGTCAGTATCTGGCCAGTACAAGACAAGGACTTAGCTGGTCCAAAGTATTCCAAAGGTATGGTTGAAATACCTTTCTTTATTCTTCCGCAGCCGAAGTTGAATTTCCTATAATATACTGCCTAGTGTGTGCCCGTGCTTACGGCACTATCACCGTAGGCACATGCATTTTTGTAATATATTTTTGTTTTTTTATGCTAATTTCAGAAGCCGAGCAGTGGGTAAAAAGAACTGATGACATTTTAGTAATATATTTGTAAAAATGTGGGTGTTTTCTTATGAGAGTTGGAGAACACACATCAGCCATTGTATCAAATGAATCTTAGCCCTTGGATCAACTTGTCTTGTGTGGAGGCCCACACCCTTATGTTTTATTAGGTAGATACAATATACATATTGATTGCCCATAAATACAAAGACAAATGCAAACTAATGAATGCAACCGAAATAGGACTCCATTTCCATTCCATTTCCGTGCAATGTTATGCATACTCGGTGCTCGGTGATGCTCTGGATTGATTTTTATTGGTGTCCAATCAGGGTCTAAATACATGCAAAATTTTATGCTTCGACTTGGATTTTCAAATGACGATGTTGGCTTCGTTTTTTGACGCGTGACTAGTCGAGCCAAAGTTGGGTGTCAACATGTACAATTTAGATTAAATTACCAGAAATCAATATAAACATACATCACGCGCAATATCATCTAAAACAATCAACAATAAACATAATGATATGATAAATAGGAGATATTAAATACAAAAATATACAATATTGTGTGCTTATCATACCCCAAACTTAGACTATGGTAGTCCCTTAGCAAACGTAAATTACAGAAATGAAGTTTCCCAAAATTTGGGAAAAATAATAAAATTGGAAAAAGGAAAGAAAAACAAGACTTTTCCAAAAAGAACCAGCTAATAAGGAATTACAGACTAAAAGGTATTAACGAGTTAAAACTTTTCTAAAACGGCAAAAAACATAAATTGAAGGCCTAAACGAAGGAATTAGGTTGAAAAACACCAGGGCTCATGTTTTAGGGTTGTGAGTCTTGACTGCAACGCAAAATTAAGTCAGTCTGCCAAGTTTGGGCCCAATCGGAGCTCGTACGAAATTTGTCAAATCGGATAATTTGCAATTAAACAACGTTTGGACTTCCGAAACTTTGATCGGTCCAATTGATTGTGAAATTGGTCCTCCAAATGTTTTACATCAAAAATGAAATAGAGGGCGTACTAAAGACCAACTATGGTCTTTCATAACGTGTAATGACCATGGGCGCCTCCCAAAGGACGAACCAATACATCCTAGGTCTAAAAGGTACATTATGTTGTCCACGACTTAGGCCTCGTTCTCTTAAATTTAATTTAACTCTGAGAATTTTGTCCTTATTTGAATTTTTTTCACATTTGTTAGTTTTACGCCAAACTTTTGTGAGTTATTGATTTGACTCAACAAGAGAAATCAAAAAAATAATTTTTTTTTTCTAAAAAATGGTTATTTCTCAAAATACTCAGTTAAATGTAAAAAAATTATTATTTTTCTGATTCCTCTCATCGAGATAGTTCAATAATCCTAAAAAATTTGGCGCAAAACTAATAAATATAAAAAAATTTAAATAAAGACAAAACTTTCAAATTTAAATTAAATTCAAAAGTGTGGGAGCTTGATGGCAGTGACATTTACATTTTCCTGAAGGTGTAGAAGGTGGAGTGACATTCGATAGCGCATGATTCAGGTACACACAATAGGAGGCGGGCCGATGCCCACAATGTATTCCCACTTACGGGTCTCCGAAGAGAATCTACTCACTTTACAGTTGTTAGATTTGATGACCAAGTCTGACGATTCTGCATCACCATTGGAACTGAAAATTTCATTTTCGCTATCTAAATACTCAACAAGCAAAATAATAGAAATTGAAAAATATACAAGAATATACGTGGAAAATCCTTTTAAAAGGGTAAAAATCACGAAAGGAAATCAAACCACTAAAAATAATCATTGTACATTTAAAAATAATCATTGCAGAATCCACATATACCGTACAAAGTGATTGATGGCCGCACGCCTCAAATCCTCCGAGATACTTCTAGAATCCACCGAAAGAACATTTGAATCAATTATTGAAACCAACCCTTGGAGTTATTCAGGAAGGTTGATTAATGGACCGTAGGTTACTCCAAGAAATAAGCTAGACTCTCGTCTCTATATTGAAGCCATAGGAGAGAAGCAATTATACTTTTTGTACGTTCGAAAATCCAACTACACCATATACAAATAGACGGACTTCGGGTTGATGCTGTGCAGTGAGGTCCTAGCTGTCGGATCGTGCATCCGACGACTCGGATCTCATATCGACAACAAACGATCGAGAATCATTTATTGTCGAAATAAGATCTGAGCAGTCGGATGCACGATCCGACGGCTGCTGGAAAAACAGGAAGGTTGCTCCATTCCAAAACATTTCTATATTGCCACCAACGTGATATCTTCATTCCCTTCACTGATAAAGCACATACACGAAATCCTCTTGAAAGTTGATTTCCTTCCATGCAAATTACCTTAACAATCTCACCATTGAATCTTTAATTTCTTTCCTTATTCACCTGCCATGTGCACAAAATCCTTTGAGAATCTTGATTTTCTTCCACTCCAATTTTCTTAACAATCTCTACTTCTCAATTAGACAATATTTGATTTCTTCCACTTCCTAAACAGACACTATAAAAATAAATAAATAAATTACAACTCGATAAATGAGAATACAGATATATTTGTGTTTTGTTGTGGAATTTGCCAATATGAAAAGACCATGGCCTATGGTCCTAACAGGAACTACTTCCAAGGTAGTCACACGGCATCACCGTTGAATTTTATTAGTCTTCATCTCATTTCAACCTTGACTTGGGAAACCTTAGTCGTGTGGAATTTAAACCTTATAGTCGTTGGAATTTAATTAGTCTTTATCTCATAGTGTCAATTAACCTTGACTTTTCGAACCTTACACATTTCCATTTCAACTCTTGTAATGACTTTACACCCTGCAGGACTCCATTTCCATTCCATTTCATTTCTAGCTGTACGTACAAAAAGGGTCCCACGTGACCTAGGTCGTGCAATGCTACGCATGCTTGGCATTTGGTGCTGTGCAGTGAGGTCCGAGCTGTCGGATCGTGCATCCGACGACTCGGATCTCATATCGACAACAAACGATCGAAAACCATTTATTGCCGAAATGAGATCTGAGAAGTCGGATGCACGATCCGACGGCTGCTGGAAAAACAGGAAGGTTGCTCCATTCCAAAACATTTCTATATTGCCACCAACGTGATATCTTCATTCCCTTCACTGATAAAGCACATACACGAAATCCTCTTGAAAGTTGATTTCCTTCCATGCAAATTACCTTAACAATCTCACCATTGAATCTTTAATTTCTTTCCTTATTCACCTGCCATGTGCACAAAATCCTTTGAGAATCTTGATTTTCTTCCACTCCAATTTTCTTAACAATCTCTACTTCTCAATTAGACAATATTTGATTTCTTCCACTTCCTAAACAGACACTATAAAAATAAATAAATAAATTACAACTCGATAAATGAGAATACAGATATATTTGTGTTTTGTTGTGGAATTTGCCAATATGAAAAGACCATGGCCTATGGTCCTAACAGGAACTACTTCCAAGGTAGTCACACGGCATCACCGTTGAATTTTATTAGTCTTCATCTCATTTCAACCTTGACTTGTGAAACCTTAGTCGTGTGGAATTTAAACCTTATAGTCGTTGGAATTTACTTAGTCTTTATCTCATATCAATTAACCTTGACTTTTCGAACCTTACGCATTTCCATTCCAACTCTTGCAATGACTTTACACCCTGCAGGACTCCATTTCCATTCCATTTCTGTACGTACAAAAAGGGTCCCACGTGACCCATGTCGTGCAATGTTACGCATGCTTGGCATTCTGCGATGCTCTGCATTAATTCTTTTTGGTGTTCGATCGGAATCCAAATACAACCATTTTTGTTTTTTTTTTTGTCCCTATGGAGTCATGAATACTCAACCCATCTCAAATTCACGGAGACTTAGGTTCAATAAACTAAAATCATCCCACCGACGTCCCCAACCTCCATCGCCTCTGGATTGTTGTCCGACCACCGGCGCCACCAGCAAAAGGAGTAGTCGGAAAACAATAATTCAACGTAAAGTTCAATCCTTAATGGGTCGAAACCGAAAGCCCACATAGCATGCGCGCTTCCTAGCTCCTTCGGAAAATTTGGGTACCTCCGAAAGATCGAACCCTTTAAGCTTTTTTCGCAATTATATGCCCATCAAACAAATATGGGACTACATGACTCTTCACCTTATCAACTTGCTCATTTTGAGAGACAATTTCTCATTCATTTCTTCATAAAATTTGTTCATTCTTTTACCGGTTTAAATCCCTTAGCAAGACGTATCTAAAATCCATTTGGATCCACTCATGCGATTTGGTCCCACTTTAATTTTTGGGTCAAAACCCATCAAATACTCTTTGCCCATTTTCCAACACGTTAATGTGGACACCTGTTGCAGCACCTTATCTATCCAGAGTTCCTTTTATATGAGTTAATTTTAATCCAAAGAACCTTTACTCAAGTATTATTCTTCATCCTCTACAAAGAAAATGGGTGTTCTCAGATCTCTCTTCTTCCTTTCTCAAGTAATTCTCATAAACTTGGGTTCCTTCACCGTATCCTCTAATGAAATGATAGATTACTTTTGTAATTACACAAGTAGTAATACATACCAGACGAACCGCGACACCCTCCTAAACTCCCTCTCCACTCAGACAAATGGATACGGTTACTCCAGTTCCTCGGAAGGCGTAAATCCCGACACGGTTTACGCGATGGCGCTATGCAGAGCCGACATTAAGCCCGATAGGTGTCGTGAGTGTATCATCAACGCGACTGCTCAGCTCAGGTCTTGTCCCGACAGCAGCAAGGCGCTGACGGGATGGCCAGGGTACGATCCTGACGACATGGAGGGAATCGTATGGTACGACTACTGTATGGTGCGGTACTCGCACAACGCAATAGAAGGCGTTATGGCGGGCGATCCGAAAGTTTATGTGTGGAACGATAAAAAAAATGTGACAAGCGTAGAACCATTCAAGGACGCGCTGAGAAACCTATTGAACGATCTACGAGTCCAGGCCGCAGAAGGTGGGACCCGTCGAAAGTTTCACTCAGGTTATGCTCCCGGCCCGGACAACATTCCTATATACGCATTTACCCAGTGCACGCCTGACTTGTCCAAGCAGGAATGTGAGGATTGTCTCCAGCAGGCTATCGGGGATATCCCTAATTGTTGCGGTTTCGGGCCGGTGGGAGGGAGAGTCCTTAAACCCAGTTGTAATTTCCGGTACGAGAGCGATTCTTTCCTTGGGGTGATTCCAGGTATGTAAGCCTAAATTTTGTTTTTCCATAGACGGCTTGTCGATCTCCAATTCGACCATGGATACAGAACGAGGTGCAGTCCGGTCATATCCGAGCCCATTCCAGCTCTAGTTTGGTACTATATAGTAGAAGCTGGCCGGATTACAACTTGAAGAATCTATTTTGTTTTTTAAAAATTGATATGTTGAGAATAGATTAATGATTTTTGCAGATGTTCAAGGCAACAATAATAGTAATAATAATACTAGAACGCGAACAATCATCATTGTTGTTGCTTCGGTAACTACATTTGTGATACTTGTCATTGTCTCCTTTTTCATCATATTAATAAAGAAGAACCAGGGGGACTACCAGCTGGGGAATCCAAGGACGTACGTTGAAGGTAAGTTTTGAGATAGTTTGTATACAACTTTATTAATAATTTTTCGATTTCTCTCAAAAAATTCTGAAATGGGTTGGGAAAACTAACAATTTCTTAATTATTAGTATCAAAAGAATTTCACTAAAAAGTAAAGATTTTAATTTTAATTCCCCCCCCCCAAATTTAGACACTTCAAATACCACCAGTATGATTGAAAATAGAAGTAATGATTGGATTTGAATTTGTAGATAATTAGTGTATAGAGAGAAATAGAGTTTTAATTGAAAATAGGGATAATAATTGGAGAGAGATAGATAAAAAAATAAGAGTAATGATTGGATAAAAATATGATAATGATTAGAATAAAAAATTCAAAACCCTTAAACGAACAGGTTATTGTATTTACATGTAAATCGAGGACCATAGAGTAATTAAGATCAATATCATCCATATAAAAGCATAAAAATACCAGTTGTCCAATGGTATTTTCGATTAGATTCTTCCATTGTGAGAGGCCAAGCCAGGGTTCAAGTCCCGTCAGAAGCGTTTCTAGTTCAGAATTATGGACAATCTTTGAATCTATTGTACACCCCCTAACTTCCGCAATTCCGCTGATGTATACCGCTTCTTAAAAAGAAAAAGCAAAAGTTACAGCATTAATACAATGAGCTTCCCATATGTAACACTTGGGCCACAATTAAACACGTAGGCAATACTACGTCGCCCATCTTTTTGTTGATCTGACAGTACTCGCAGATGTCGTTTTTGTATTTTTGCTTTTATGTAGGGAAAATTCTAAAATCAATCCAATGGGCTGACAATACTAAATGTGTGAATATGTATTAAATGGTGTAAAAGGTATAAAAAAATTTGTATTTTTCTTGTCTTCTAGTGTGCTTATCGTCAGTCCAGTGAGCTGTGGCAATAACAAGATCGTTTATGTAGTACTAACTTTATTCTGGTTCTATATACTCCTTCAGATGCTGAATCTGGGAGTGGGGACGGAATTAGCAGTGTGGAATCGTTGCAGTACAACTTTGATATAGTTAACGCCGCAACGGACAACTTTTCTGATGTTAATAAGCTTGGACAAGGTGGATTTGGAGCTGTTTACAAGGTAATTTTACAGTAATATTAAATTTGGAATACACATATTTTGCCCATGCAGTGGGCAAGAAGTGATTACACCATTCAGTATATATAGTCGATGAAACTGTACAACTTATTTACGTAAATCGAAATGGGGGACCTTGCCGGGACAATATGGGTGTTGGCTCCATCCGGGCCGTCTATGCTCGGTAATGGATGGTTCGGATGGGGCCAACACCTATGTTGTCCCCTAAGGGACAATAGACGTGAGGGAGCGAGAGTACAGGTGTAAGGGTTGAGGAGGGATAACGACGACGTTGTTTTTTTTATCAGGAGAGAGAGAACGACGTTAGTGGGAGGGGAGAGGAGGTGTTTTAAGTTTTATAATCTCAGCCATTGATTTCAATAGCTGAGATCGAGTGTCACAATTTGTGTTAACTTTTGCGTGGAAGGAATCGGCCCTTATATATACAGTCTCTTTCTACTAAAGGATCATTCATTTTGTTAAAATAGGGATTTTCCATTTTCGGGTCATATTATGATGATCCAAATTGTTCAGCTTGTTAATAACATATTTTTAAGGGTACCTTTGAGAAATCAGCTCAAAATATGACCGAAGAGTGCTTGATCCAAACAATTTTTCATAAAACTTGACAAGAACTGTTCTATATATCACATTATCTACTTTTTACAATTTAATATATGTGTGTTTATACCCTATTCTTTTGTACAACCCATACATCGCGTAGGTGTACACTTGTACTATATGGAGATCATTAGAATTGAAATACTTTTGATAACCTTTTTTTATTTTTTTATTATCTTTGTCTTTTGGAACCTTGGATAATTTTTTATGAATTAAATACAAAAAGAGCAGTGAAAATGGTAAAAAAAATAAAACTGTAGAAAAAATTTCAACCTTCCTCGATGTACCCATTATCAATTTCTCTTAATAATTTTTGCTATGGATAAGCATATAAAATTTCTTTTGCCGATTTAAATAAAGAACAAAAAAGAGTGTAGATGGTAAAAAAGCTTGTGCGATGTTCGATTACCTATGTTCTGAAACATTATTCGTTACATCTTCAGGGTAGGCTTTTGAATGGACAACAAATAGCAGTGAAGAGGCTAGTTCAGGGATCTTGTCAAGGAGATATAGAATTTAGGAATGAGGTTTTGCTAGTGGCCAAGCTTCAACACAGGAATTTGGTTAGGCTCATTGGTTTTTGCTTGGAAGGGACCGAAAGGCTTCTTATTTATGAGTTTATGTCAAACTCTAGCCTTGATAAATTCTTATTTGGTAAGACTATTGTGATTCTTGCTTGTCTAAAAGCTTTATTTCACAATTTTGTTTTTGTTTTTTGATCTCAAAAGACAGAGAAAAACCTAACAGTTCAAATTTCCTAATGAAAAACCTAACAGTTTGAATTTCATAAAAAAATTCTCAAAAACTCATTCAAACACAACATTAAGCATTTGATTTTTAATCAAAAGACTAATGTACTTGTTCAATTCATTGGAAAAAGAACAAGTCAACTCAAGACAAAAATAAGATTAAATGCCATGAGTTTTAGATTATTTTAAATCTTTTTTCTAAAGAACTTTTCTATATTTCTAAGTTATACTTCCTATCGTCAAACGAATTAAGTAAGTTCAAAATTTTGAACCCAAAGTGTAAAAAACTACTAAAAGACTGCAAAGACAACATTCTAAGGGGTTATTTGGTTTAATAATCCAAATGACTTGTTTTTTTGTTCATATTAAAAAAAAATCAAATTTGTTAGTTTTTCATCAATTTTTTGTGGATTATTGCTTCGTCATGACGAGAGAAATTTAAAAAGTAAAAAATTACGATCGAAACCTATTTTTTTTAATAAAGACAAAATAAGCCAATAAGCTATTTTTTTCCTCTTAATTCAATAAAATTTAGGTTTTGACTATAATTTTTTACTTTTCTGATTCCATTCGTCGAGTCAAACCAATAATTCACAAAAATTTGACTTATTTAGCCAAAAACCCCTAAATTGCCTTTAGTGACGTAAGTATGTCTCTTGATGTGCATACCAAACTCATGATTGCCGTATAGTGTGTAGCATTACATTAAATTTCTTTTAAGTGCAAATTTAATTCTATACACAAATTGAGCTGTAATCAACAGTACTATGTACAAAATATGTGTAGATCCAAACAGGCGCAACCAGATGGATTGGGGGAAACGTAGCAAGATCATAGAAGGCGTTGCTCGGGGACTCGTATATCTTCATGAAGATTCACAACTTAGGATCATTCATCGTGATCTCAAAGCTAGCAATGTTCTTTTAGATGGAGAGATGAACCCAAAAATTGCAGATTTTGGCATGGCAAGACTATTTGCAGTGGATGAAACCCAAGCGATTACAAGCAAAATAGTGGGTACCCGGTAAGTTTCAATTTCAATTTCATTTCCAAATAATTTGCAAAATTCTTCCAAACAAATCGACCACGTAATGTCTAAGGGTAAAAAAGGTACTCCCTCCGTCCCTTATTTATAGTCCAGTATTTCATTTTGGGTTATCCGTTAATAAGTGTCCATTTTTTAAAGTTAGTAGGTAAAAGTTGGTGAATTGTCTATTTTGTCCCTAAGGCCCCGTTTGATAAAGCTCTTGGCTTTTGGGATTGGATTACCAATCCTAAGGGACTATCAATCCCTTGTTTGGTAACCAAAAAATATCCGGACTATTACTCCCATTGGATGAACAAGCCGAACTTTAGGGGGTATTAGCAATACCCCGTGGGACTTGGTATTCATAGTCCAATTCCAACCCCTTCTCATTATCAACCCCTTCTCATTACCAATTTCTTCTATAAATCCAATCTCATCTCAAACAAACATGATATTAATAATCTCATCATCTAATCTCATCTTAAACAAACATACTCATTATCAATCTCATCTCATTACCAATTCCAATCTTAATCCCATCTCCTTACGAATCTCATCTATCTATCACTTTTAGTGAGTAAAAATGTAATGATGATGGGTAAGTATAGAAAATGGAGGAAAAAGTTGATGTGAAAGGTATAATGATGATGTATTTTTAATAAGTTGGAGTTATGAAGCAGGATACTTAAAAATGGACGGAGGGAGTAAAAACTATGGCTATAGATTTTGAAAATGAGTTTTTGAAATGAAGATCTACACAGGGTTATGCGTTTTTTTTGGTCTGTAATGATTTTTTTTAAAAATCTTATCAAATTCTTTTACTTTTATGGGTAGATTATAAAGTCTACACGCACTTAAAAAGTAAAAAGAGTGATCAAAATTTAACAAAGGCATTTGATTTTGTAATTTTTTTTAGGGATTTTTTTTTTATATATAAATCTTACATGCTTTTACTTTTTAGGCAAAGATACGTTAGGTATACTCACAAATTAAAGAAAATTTGACAAACTTGTTAAAAACCTCACTAAATACCAAAAGAAAAAAATTACGAATCACATAGCAGTCATAGAAGCTCAGAATTGAGTTTTATGATCAAGGAAACGAACAAGGCCTAAGATGTTGTCCAATTTTGCAGTGGATATATGGCTCCGGAGTACATGATGCATGGGCAATTGTCCGTCAAGTCAGATGTCTTCAGCTTTGGTGTCTTAGTTCTGGAAATTTTGAGCGGTCATCAGAACAATTCTTTCCGCGCAGAGCAGAATATAGAGGATGATTACACTAACCTTATAAGCTATGTAAGTACACATATTTTCTGGCTTTTGAAACTCTTAGTCCATGATAAACTAACTACAAGGGATTTTTTTTTAAAAATTTTTGTTGCCAAAGTTTAGATAGGATTTCATTTAATCAAGAAGAAGAAACCATACCAGGAATGGCTGTCACCCTCATGAAAAGGAGGTAACAACAAAGGAGTAGGATAAAATTCCTAAGTACAAATCCTACTTCCTCGATCTCACATTCTTGGCCACACAGTGTGCCACAGAATTGCCAACTTTTCGCACAAAACTCACCTCTAGCTCGTCAAAAACACCCCTCAAACGACTTATGTCCGCAGAATCCCCTCAAACTCACCTCTAGCTCGTCAATACTCATCCAATATAGTCGTTTCTACTGCTATCAAAATTGTGCAATACTCAATCCAATACATACTGTATAAAATTGCGGATCAAACAAATACATACTGATACAATATTTTCATGATTACGACGTTTGATTCTTGATATATCTCACTCAATGAACTTCTGATACCATTACAACAATTAACGCTACTAATGTTACGTATATTGCTTGATATCGTGATTAAAAACCATGCATATATAGTCATGAAACCTTATTTCCAATGTTGAATTCATGTAGGCATGGAGAAGTTGGAGGGAAGGAATAGCTTCAAACCTCATAGACCCCACGTTGAGGGCTAATTCCAATTCCGCGAGTGAAATGATGAGATATATTCATATTGGTTTGCTCTGTGTTCAGGAAAATGTAGAAAGAAGACCGACAATGGGTTCGGTTGTTGTCATGCTTAGTAGCTCCTCTATAACTCTTTCGGTACCCTCAGAGCCTGGATTTTTCTTGTCTAGTATCAATTCAGAAGTACCAAGGGTAAATGGGGCTAGCTTAGGGGTGAATGAGTCAACTCAATCAGTGAATGAGTCAACTCAATCAGTGAATGAGTAAATCAATCAGTGAATGAGTAACTCAATCAGTGAATGAGTCAACTCAAACAGTAAATGAAGCTTCAATTACAGAGTTAGAACCTCGTTAATTTGTGAATTAAGGTGTTATTTTTGCAACAAGAAAATTTTTGTGGATGAGCATATGAACGATTGATAAGCACATTAATTTTGTATCTTTTTTTCTTCCTCCATGTTGAACTTAATTTCATCGATGTAATAATATTTGTGTATTGCGGACTGTACTACAGCACCTCCGGATCCGCTTCTTTTTATACCTCAATAAAATTTGACTCCATTTAGCCTACCTTACACGTTATGCATCTTTTCTTCTTATTTTTGTCCTTTGTTGAACCTTTTTCAAGTTCAGGTCAAAACTTTGTGATGAATACACTCTAATTTCGGAACGTATCAATTTTTTTTTGTCCATTTCGAAATATCAAAACAAAAATGTTGGCTTAAAGTTGGTTGACATTTTAGTTTAGTTTAGTTTTGATAGTGGGTGTAGAGAGAAATATGGTAATGATTAGGGAGAGGGGTAATGATTGGAGAGAGATAGAGAGAGAAATGAAATTAATAATTGGAGATATAAGGTAATAATTAGAGAAAGATATAGGGTAATGATTGAAAAACAAAACCAAAACTAAAGTAAAATGGCAACCGAACAAAGCTTGTAACTTTCTCAAATTGGGTTGATGGAAACACAATTTTTTTTATTAATCTCTAAAATTGTTACAAATATTAACAGGAACAAGAATTAATGTTATCACATCCTTACCCCGAGACCCAAACGAGATACAAAACTTAGAATAATCTTACGTCCATCTCATAATTCCAAACCCAAAGTTAGCAAGAAGCCAACCAAAAGAACATCTTATTAACGGTCTGCAAGAGAAAACTAGACACTGGCTCGAGCAATTAGGAGTTCAAGAGTACTCATGTACATGCCCCCATTGTATCGAGCAATTATTAATTTAGACATCTTAAAGGTAGGAGTTCAAGAGTACTCATGTACATGCCCCCATTGTATGGAGCAATTATTAATTTAGACATCTTAGAGGTAGAATCTTACTAGGCTGAGATGAGATATGAACTTTCGAATACATGATCTAATAACTCGGATAATGCAAAATACAGTGACGTGCACCAAGGGCACAATCTCCCATTCGAAAACCGTTATTCAAGCCGGTACGAAATTGAGAACCTTGCTCCAGCCCACCTCAATTAAGCCACAACAAAAACCCACTCATGGGCCAAAGTCCAAACTCTACGTTTTATTAATGCCACCACTACTCACCTCCAGAGCTCTCTCCTCCCTCTTCTTCCTCTCCACAAGGTCATTTCCCTCCATGGCCACCCTACCCTTCACCACCACCACCGCCTCCGTCGCCCCCAAGTCCCGTCTCAGGGGCGTCGTCTTCGACATGGACGGAACCCTAACCGTCCCCGTCATCGATTTCCAGGCAATGTACAGGGCCGTGCTCGGCGAAGAGGAGTTCTTGGCCCTCCAATCGAGGAAGCCTTTTACGGGAATTGATATACTGCACCACATTGAGAATTGGAGTCCCGATAAGCAGCGGATAGCTTATGAAATTATTGCGGATTTTGAGCAGCAGGGCCTCGATCGCCTTCAGATTATGCCCGGTTAGCTGTTTTTCCCAATCTCATTCTTGCATATAGATAACGATTCACTGTGGCAGAGCCTAAGTCCCCAGAATGCGGGGGTGGGAGCTTGGGCATGAAAGCCTCTTTCAAAAACCTGCCAAACAACTGAAAATCGTAAGTGCAAGGATTGATTGCGCGAGCACAGAATGAGGATTGAGAGGAAAGCCATATTGAAGGATTATGTGATGAGCAGAGCCCGGAGCAAAAAAATACAAGTATTAGCATAGCCTAGAGGGCACACATTAAACATAAGCTTGAACTTTTTTTTTTTTTAATAATCAAAAGAATTAGATAGTTTCTACTGAGAACAGATGTATGAAATATATATCTTTTCTATGTGAATAGAATTTACCAAAACAGAGAGAAAGAGAGAAGGAGAGCCAAGAAAACTGCAAGCTAAGCGTTGGTAGTTAGGACTTGGGCACATAATGCACTAGCGTCAAAGCGTCTTTTGAAAAAAATTTAAACTACTAAAATTTGCGAAAGAGAGGATTGAGAGCGGGCATGGGGCGTGAGAATTGAGAGAGATTTGTCCTACTTTCCCTTAATAGGTACTCAAAATGATTTTATAGTTCCAGGGAGAGTTCGCAGGAGCGAACCGTGGAGTGTCCTACTAGAGGATTATGTGACATAGCTTAGGAGTATAAGAAGCCGTCCTTGAAACATCGAAGAGTACTATGAATCTTTAATAAGAAATTAAAATTTACAGGGGTAAGTTAGAAATATTGTTTGTAGTAGAAATACTATCAATACAGAGTATTTCGGCGTATAAATGTGATTATAAAAAAATCAGGAGGGGCACTTGTCCCCTGGCCATGGACTTAATCTGTCCCTGCATAGAAATATATGTGGGTGCCTATGGTACATTTTGTTGGAAATTGGAATGGCTACAATATACGTGCGCTCAAGGAGGAAGTTTTTTTTTTTTTTTTGGTTGAAACTTTTTTGAATGTATTTGAAATGGGTTTGGTGAATTGTGCCTGGAGTTTAGTTTAGCTTTCACAATTTATATTACTTTGGAAATTCACCCCTGTTGTGCATAGTTTCTTATATTGTTACGGCCCTTACGGGTGAGAGGATGCTGTTGTATGGTCATCTTGCCGAGGGATCAGAATGAGAGTGCGGGAAAGCCCATTATAATCACTTTATTTGGGAGTGGGATGCCTCCAGAGTGTTTTCATATATATGCCTACTCGTATTTGTTGTATCAAGCATTCGTTTGTGTTGGTATTTCAATTACTTATTCAGTAACTTGTTAACATAAAAGTTGTATGTGTCCTGTGTAATGTACTGATGATAAGGCAGGGTAGGCAGCATTGCAGTAGTTCTGTTTTCATGGTGATCACATAATGTTTTATCATTAGAGAGTAGAAATGCAGTGCTGGGAGTGTTTAAGAGCAATTTGAGTTTTAGATTTGACGTCAAGCATTGTGGAGTAAAATGATGCATTGACCATTTAGACATTTGCTAGACACATGCATGTGTTGGAATTTGCCCCACATCGGTTGTTCACCTCGAAAACTATTATATGAGCTTGGGCTGCCTCTCCCCTCTTGTCATTTGGTTTTGAGGTGGATGCATTAACATGGTATCAGGGCTCAAGTTGCAAGAGGTTTTGGATTCAAATCTCTCTGTTGCATTTGTTCTCCCTTTCGTATTCTGTTTCGGTCTGTCTATGAAAATTTGCATCTCCACGTGCAAGACGGGGTTGTATGTGAGGGAGGGCGTTAGATAGCTTGATATACATTGTTGGGCCCATTTCTAACAGCTTAAGATTTTGGGACTACTGGAAACTTAACATGGTATCAGTGTCAGGTTTTCGGAGCCTTTTCCCCTTTGTTTGTGCCATATTTGCACTTTGTTTCATTGTGATCTGTATGTTCTGGATCTTTTGTTGACCTCTCTACGTGCGAGTCGGGGTCGCACGAGCAGGGGAGTGTTGGAATTTGTCCCACATTGGTTAT